>ML660200.1:8175788-8635645 GCA_007570785.1 Antilocapra americana | reverse complement strand
CTTTCTGTTTCATTTATTTCTGCCATTCTGTCTTCTACCTCACTTATCCTGTCTTCTATCTCTGTTATTCTACTGTTGGTTCCCTCCAGGGTGTTTTTGATCTCATTTATTGCATTATTTATTGTATTTTGACTCTTTTTCATTTCTTCTAAGTCCTTGTTAAAGCTTACCTGCATCTTCTCAATCCTTGCCTGCAGATTATTGAACTGCAGCTCCAACTTATTTTCCAGGTTTTGGATCATATTCACTATCCTTATTCGGAATTCTGTGTCAGGTAGACATCCTATCTCTTCATCTTTTGTTTGGTCTAGGGGGTATTTATCCTGTTCTTTTACTTGCTGGGTATTTCTCTGCTTTTTCATCTTGTTTATCTTGCTGTGTTGCCCCTTTATTGTGGGGGTTCCTCACTATGGGAGGGGTTAGATGTGTGGTTTGTAGAAGTTTCCTGGATGGGAAAGCTTGTGTGGTGTTCTGGTGGGTGGATCTGGGTTTCCTCACTGTAACTAACAATGGAGTGTCCAGTAAAGAGATTTGAGGTGTCGGTGGACTTGGTTTGACCTTGGGCAACCTGTGTATTGAAGCTCCTGGCAGTGTTCCTACGTTGCTGGTGAATTTGCTTGGTATATCTTACTCTGGAGCTTGTTGGCCCTTGGGGGTTGATTAATTTCAGTTTTGGTATGGAGGAGGTTGATGAGTTCCTATCGATTAATTAACCCTTGGATCCAGGAGTTTTCTGGAATTCTCAGGGTCTGGGTTTAGTCTCCTGTCTTCCAGTAGCCTCAGGGTTCTTTTATCTCTGCACTGATGGTGGCAGAACCTCTAGTTTAGTGATGAGAAGTTTCTTCACAGTGAGGGACACCCTGTCAGGTACACAAAGTTACATGGCATGGACGAGAAGGAGAAGAGAGGAATCCGATGGTGAGGGAGTGAAGTGGCCAGTGATTGCTCCTCTGTGTGCCCTCCACAGCCTGGATCCCTTGGAGATGTTCACAGAGTTATATCGAAATGTGAAGAGTGTGGAAGGAGACAGAATTGACCAGAGAGAGAAAGGAGAGAGTCAGATGGATAGAGACAGATCCAGCCAGTGGTCAGTTATTTCAGTGTTCTTCACAGCTGGTAACTCTCAAGCAGAGTCCCAGAGTTGGGTAGAGAATATACAGAGGGAGAGGACGTTGAAGGTGTCTTGGTAGGAGAAGAAAAGAGAAAAGAAAAAGAAAAAAAAAAGAAAAGAAAAAAGGAGAGACAAGAATGGGGAGAGAGCAGTCAAGCCACTGATCTCACTCCAAGGTAACGATGAGTATTGGAGCTTGGGTCCTTAAAGGTACAAAGTTGATACCCAATATTAATAGGCAAAGATTAAAAATCTAGAGTAAAGACGGGATTCTCAAAATACTATTAGAAAGAAAGATAAGGAAGAGAAAGAAAAACTAAAACAAAAACAAAAACAAAAAAAAAAAAGAGGAGAAATAAGAATGGGGAGAGAGCAGTCAAGGCAATGATCTCACTCCCAGGTAGCAATGGGTACTGGAGCTTGGATCCTTAAAGGTACAAAGTTGATACCAAATACTAATAAGCAAAGATTAAAAATCTAGAGTAAAGACTGGATTCTCAAAAGTACTATTATGAAAAAAAGAAAGAAAGAATGATAAAGAAGATACAACACCACCACCACCACCACCAACAACAACAAAAATCAGTAAAAAAAAAAAAATTTTTTTTAAAAAAGGGGAATAAAGTGGAGATATAAAAGGTAAGAAAGGAGATAGGATGGAGAATGCAATAAGGGAGAAAGAGGAGATTAAAAAAAAGGGGAAATAAAAATAAAGGAAAAGAAAGGCAAAAAAAAGAAAATAACAAGGTTATAGGGGACTTAAAAATTCTAAAAAAAAAGGGTATAAAAAAGTTTTAAAAATTTAAAAGATGTTCCTAGTACAGTTATAACTAAGGCTTTCTCTGGTGCTGATGCGTACTGGGAGGGGTCAGTTTATTTTTCAGACAATTCCTTGGGTCCGGCTTGTACTTCTCATGGCCTATAGACTCCAAACCTGTTGCCTCTGCTAGCTTTAGCGTCTTCTGTTTGCTGGTCTTTTATGTGTCTATTCAGCGCTCTGGAGTTTGCCCTGCTCCTGCTGAGTGCACTTCCCCCGCCCCTTCTGCTCGGCTCTCTGTCGTCCGCCCGGCGCAGTTGGGGAGTGCGGCTTCTCCCCTCCCCCGGCCCAACCGCTCGGCTTTCCCGACGTGCAGCTAAGCACGTCTTCTTAGGTGTGCAGAGCTCCGATCCGTCCAGAATCCCCAGTAGTCTTGGTTAGCACCTAGCTCTCTGCGCAATTTGGCCGAGGAAGCCTCGCCGGGGCTGGGCTATGCCCGCTGGTCTCGGGCAGGGGTTGGGTCTGTCCGCAGCCCGAAGGCGCCCAGCTCCGCCCAGCCGGCCGCCTCCCTGCCGACTCCGCCTCACCCTTTGGTCTCGCTGAGGCTGGGTTATGCCCGCTGCACTCGGGCGGGGGCTGGGCCGGTCCGCAGCCCACAGGGGCCCAGATCTCCTCGGCCGGCCTCCTCCCTGCCGACTCTGCACGCCCTTTGTTCTGTGCCACCCGGCCGGCTGCCTCTCTGCCGACTCCGCACACCCTTTGTTCTGTGCCACCCGGCCAGCCGCCTCTCTGCCGACTCCACACCTCTTCTTGTTCTGCGTGGGCCTGGCAGGGGGGCTCTTCCTGGGGAAGGCTACTTCTCAGTCTATCTCCGGTTAGCCCCCTGGGTTGGGTCGCTCAGGCTGCTCTGTTCCCTGAGCGCGCAGCCCGCCCCTCCCTGAGCAGTCCGCTTTGGCTAGTGGGGGGGTGGGGCGTCCGCCGCCGCCGCTTCCCTGTGCCTTCCAGCCAGAAATGTAGCTTGCAGGGCTTAATTATTAATCTGCTTTTACTCCCAGCTATCTTGCTCTCCAAGATTCACCACAAATCCGCCCGAGAGAATGCTCCCTGGTATTCGGAAACCTTTCTCCTCTTTTTTTTTTTTTTTTCCTCTTTATTCCAGACTCCCCTTTCGGGACGGATCCCCGCCCCCAACTCTGTCTCTCCCTTTACTTTTTTCTCTCTCTTTTTTCTTTTGTCCTACCTCCTCTCGTCAGCAATGGGCCGTCCCTTCAGATGCCCGATGTCCTCTGCCAGCATTTAGATCCTGTTTTATGGAGTTTGCGCAGTCTTTAAAAGTTCTTTTGGTGTATTTATTGGGGAGAGAGTGGTTTCCCCGTCCTATTCCTCCGCCATCTTAGTTCCCCTCTCCCCCTTTTTCTTCTCTACCCAATGCTGTGAATCTCTTTGGGTATTCCAGGCTGTGGAGAACACTTAGGGAACTGATTACTGGCTAGATCTGTCTCTCTCCTTTTGACTCCCCCTCTTCTCCTCCTGGTCACCTCTACATCCCTCCTCCCTCTTCTCTTCTCCATGTAACTCAGCAACCTTTCTGGGTGTCCCTCATTGTGGAGAATCTTTTCTCCATTAACCTACATGTTTTATCATTGGTGCTATATGGATGGAGAAGTCTTGAGGCTACTGTAAGAATAAGACTGAAAACCAGAGGCAGAAGGCTTAAGTCCAAATCCTGAGAACACCAGAGAACTCCTGACTCAAGGGAACATTAACCGATAAGAGCTCATCTAAAAGCCTCCATGCCTACACTGAAACCAAGCTCCACCCAAGAGCCAATAAGTTTCAGAGGAAAACACACTACGCAAATTCTCCAGCAATGCAGGAACATAGCCCTGAACTTTAATATACAGGCAGCCCAAAGTCACATCAAACTCACAGATATCTCAAAACTCACTACTGGACACTTCATTGCACTCCAGAGAGAAGAAATCCAGCTCCACCCACCAGAACACTGATGCAAGCTTCCCTAACTAGGAAACCTTGACAAGCCACTCATCCAAACCCACCTACAGGGAAGAACCTCCACAATAAAGAAGAACCACAGACTGCCAAAATACAGAAAGGCCACCCCAAACACAATAATCTAAACAAGATGAAAAGGCAGAGAAATACTTAACAGGTAAAGGAACATGATAAATGCCCACCAAATGAAACAAAAGAGGAGGAGATAGGGAGTCTGCCTGGAAAAGAATTCAGAATAATGATAGTAAAAATGATCCAAAATCTTGAAAACAAAATGGAGTTATAGATAAATAGTCTGGAGACAAGGATTGAGAAGATGCAAGAAATATTCAAGAAGAACCTAGAAGAAATAAAAAAGAGTCAATCAATAATGAAAAATGCAACAAATAAGATCAAAAACACTCTAGAGGGAACCAACAATAGAATAACTGAGGCAGAAGACAGGATAAATGAGGTAAAATATAGAATGGTAGAAATCAATGAAACAGAGAGAAAAAAAAATTAAAAAAGAATGAAAAGAAATTAGGAAAACCTCAGAGACCTCTGAGACAATGTCAAACGCCCCAACATTTGAATCATAGGAGTCCCAGAAGAAGAAGACAAAAAGAAAGACCATCAGAAAATACTTGAGGAGATAATAGTTGAAAACTTCCCTTACATGGGTAAGGAAATAGTCATCCAAGTCCAAGAAACCCAGAAAGTCCCAAAGAGGATAAACCCAAGGTAAAACACCCCAAGACACACATTAATCAAATTAACAAAGATCAAACACAAAGAACAAATATTAAAACAGCAAGGGAAAAACAATAAATAACAAACAAGAGGATTCCCATAAGGATAACAGCTGATCTTTCAATAGAAACTCTTCAAGCCAAAAGGGAATGGCAGGACATACTTAAAGTGATGAAAGAGAAAAACCTACAGCCCAGATTACTGTACCCAGCAAGGATCTCATTCAAATATGAAGGAGAAATCAGAAGATTTACAGACAAGCAAAAGCTGAGAATTCAGCACCACTAAACCAGCTCTTCAACAAATGCTAAAGGATATTCTCTAGATAGAAAACACAGAAAAGGTGTATAAACTCGAACCCAAAACAACAAAGTAAATGGCAACAGGATCATAATTATCAATAATTACCATAAATGTAAATGGGTTGAAAGCCTCAACCAAAAGACAAAGACTGGCAACATGGATACAAAAACAAGACCCCTATATATGATGTCTACAAGAGACCCACCTCAAACCTAGGGACACATACAGACTGAAAGTGAAGGGCGGGAAAAAGATATTTCATGCAAATGGAGACCGAAAGAAAGCTGGAGTAGCAATATTCATATCAGATAAAATAGACTTTGAAATAAAGTCTGTGAAAAGAGACAAAGAAGGACACTACATAATGATCAAAGAATCAATCCAAGAAGAAGATATAACAATTATAAATATATATGCACCCAACGTAGGAGCACTGCAATATGTAAGGCAAATGCTAACAAGTATGAAAGGGGAAATTAACAATAACACAATAATAGTGGGAGACATTAATACCCCACTCACACCTACGGATAGATCAACTAAACAGAAAATTAGCAGGGAAACACAAACTTTAAGTGATACAATGGATTAGTTAGATCTAATTGATATCTATAAGACATTTCACCCCAAAACAATGAATTTCACCTTTTTCTCAAGTACACACAAAACCTTCTCCAGGATAGATCTCATCCTAGACCATAAATCTAGCCTTGGAAAATTCAAAAAGCTGAAATCATTCCAAGCATCTTTTCTGATCACAATGCAGTAAGATTAGATGTCAACTACAGGAAAAAAACTATTAAAAATTCCAACATATGGAGGCTAAACAACATGCTTCTGAATAACCAACAAATCACAGAAGAAATCAAAATATGCATAGCAATGAATGAAAATTAAAACACAACAAACCAAAACCTATGGGACACTGTAAAAGCAGTGCTAAGGGGAAGGTTCATGGCAATATAGGCTTACCTCAAGAAACAAGAAAAAAGTCAAAAAAATAATCTAACTCTAACCTAAAGCAACTAGAAACAGAAGAAATGAAGAACCCCAGAGTTAGTAGAAGGAAAGAAATCACAAAAATTAGGGCAGAAATAAATGAAAAGGAAACAAAGGAGAGACCATAGCAAAAATCAACAAAGCTAAAAGCTGGTTCTTTGAGAAGATAAATAAAACAGACAAACCGTTAGCCAGACTAATCAAGAAACAAATGGAGAAGAACCAAATCAACAAAATTAGAAATGAAAATGGAGAAATCACAACAGATAACACAGAAATACAAAGGATCGTAAGAGACTACTATCAGCAACTATATGCCAATAAAATGGACAACTTGGAAGAAATGGACAAATTCCTAGAAAAGTATAACTTTCCAAAACTGAACCAGGAAGAAATATAAAATCTTAACAGACCCATCACAAGCACAGAAATCAAAACTATAATCACAAATCTTTCAGCAAACAAAAGCCCAGGACCAGACGGCTTCACACCTGAATTCTAATGAAAATTTAGAGGAGAGATAACACTTATCCTACTCAAACTCTTCCAGAAAATTGCAGAGGAAGGTAAACTTCAAAACTCATTCTATGAGGCCACCATCACCCTAATACCAAAACCAGACAAAGATGCCACAATAAAAGAAAACTACAGGCCAATATCACTGATGAACATAGATGTAAAAATCCTTAACAAAATCCTAGCAAAGAGTATTGAACAACATATTAAAAAACATCATACATCATGACCAAGTGGGCTTTATCCCAGAGATACAAGGATTCTTTAATATCCGCAAATCAGTCAATGAAATACATCACAGTAACAAGTGAAAGATAAAAACCATATGATTATCTAAACAGATGCAGAGAAAGCATTTGACAAAATTCAACATCCATTTATGATAAAACCCCTCCAGAAAGCAGAATAGAAGGAACATATCTCAACATAATAAAAGCTATATATGACAAACCCACAGCAAACATTATACTCAATGGTAAAAAATTGAAAGCATTTCCCCTAAAGTCAGGGATAAGACAAGGGTGCCCACTCTCACCACTACTATTCAACATAGTTTTGGAAGTCTTAGCCACAGCAATCAGAGAAGAAAAAGAAATAAAAGGGATCCAGATTGGAAAAGAAGAAGTGAAACTCTTAGTGTTTGCAGATGACATGATCCTCTATGTAGAAAGCCCTAAAGACTCCACCAGAAAATTACTAGAGTTAATCAATGAATATAGTAAAGTTGCAGGATATAAAATTAACACACAGAAATCCCTTGCATTCCTATACACTAACAATGAGAAAACAGAAAGAGAAATTAAGGAAACAATTCCATTCACCATTGAAACAAAAAGAATAAAACACTTAGGAGTAAATCTACCTAAAGAAACAAAAGACCTATATATAGAAAACTATAAAACACTGATGAAAGAAATCAAAGAGGACACAGATAGATGGAGAAATATACCATGCTCATAGATTGGAAGAATCAATATAGTGAAAATGAGTATACTACCCAAAGCAATCTATAGATTCAGTGCAATCTCTATCAAGCTACCAATGGTAGCTCAAGCAATCTTGAGAAAGAAGAATGGAACTGGAGCAATCAACCTGCCTGCAGGCTATACTACAAAGCTACAGTCATCAAGACAGTAGGGTACTGGCACAAACACAGAAATATAGATCAATGGAACAAGATAGACATCTATGGACAACTTATCTTTGACAAAGGAGGCACGAATATACAATGGAGAAAAGACAATCTCTTTAACAAATGGTGCTGGGGAAACTGGTCAACCACTTGTAAAAGAATGTAACTAGAACACTTTCTAACACCATACACAAAGATAAACTCAAAATGGATCAAAGATCTAAACATAAAACCAGAAACTATAAAACTCTTAGAGGAAAACAAAGGCAAAACACTCTCTGACATAAATCATAGCAGGATTCTCTATGACCCACCTCCCAGAGTTATGGAAATAAAAGCAAAAATAAACAAATGGGACCTAATTAAACTTAAAACCTTTTGCACAACAAAGGAAACTGTAAGTAAGGTGAAAAAAGAGCCTTCAGAATGGGAGAAACTAATAGCAAATGAAGCAACTGACAAACAACTAATCTCAAAAATATACAAGCAGCTCACGCAGCTCAATTCCAGAAAAATAAATGACCCAATCAAAAAATGGGCCAAAGAAATAAACAGACATTTCTCCAAAGACATACAGATGGCTAACAAACACAAGAAAAGATGCTAAACATTACTCATTATCAGAGAAATGCAAATCAAAACCACAATGAGGTACCACCTCACGCCAGTCAGAATGGCTGCCATCCAAAAGTCTACAAACAATAAATGCTGGAGAGAGTGTGGAGAAAAGGGAACCCTCTTACACTGTTGGTGGGAATGCAAATCCAGCCACTATGGAGAACAGTGTGGAGATTCCTTAAAAAACTGGAAATAGAACTGCCACATGACCCAGCAATCCCACTGCTGGCCATACAAACTGCGGAAACCAGAACTGAAAGAGACATGTGTACTCTAATGTTCATTGCAGCACTGTTTATAATAGCCAAGACATGGAAGCAACCTAGATGTCTATCGGCAGATGAATGGATAAGAAAGCTGTGGTATATATACACAATGGAATATTACTCAGCCATTAAAAAGAATACATTTGAATCGGTTCTAATGAGGTGGATGAAACTGGAGCCTATTATACAGAGTGAAGTAAGTTAGAAAGAAAAACACCAATACAGTATACTAACGCACATATATGGAATTTAGAAAGATGGTAATGATGACCCTATATTCAAAACAGCAAAAGAGACACAGATGTGTAGAACAGTCTTTTGGACTCTGTGGGAGAAGGCGAGGGTGGGATGATTTGAGAAAATAGCATTGAAACATGTACATTACCATATGTCAAACAGATTGCCAGTCCAGGTTTGATGCATGAGACAAGGTGCTTAGGGCTGGTGCACTGGGATGACCCTGAGGGATGGAATGGGGAGGGAGGATGGGGTGGGGGGTTCAAGTTGGGGAACGCATGTACACCCATTGCTGATTCATGTCAATGTATGGCAAAAACGACTACACTATTGTTAAGTAATTAGCCTCCAATTAAAATTAAAAAAAGAATCCACCTGCCAATGCAGGGGGCATGAGTTTGATCCCTGGTCCAGGTCCAGGAAGACTCTACATGCATGCCGTGGAGCAAATAAGCCCATGCATCACAACTACTGAGCACACAAGCCAAAAATACTGAAGCCTGCATACCTAGAGCCTGCCCTCCAAAGCAAGAGAAGCCACTGCAATGAGAAGCCTCCACACCACAAGGAAGAGTAGCCCCTATTCACTGCAACTAGAGAAAGCCCTCACAACAACAAAGACCCAGCATGGCCAAAAGTGAATAAATTTAAAAGTTTTTAGAAAAAGAGTTTCGGTTTAGCAAGAGGAAAAAAAAATCCTAGCTGTTATACAACAATGTACATGTAATTAACAATACCTATATTGTACACTTAAAAATGGTTGATGGAAAATTTTTTGTTTATTTAACACAAAAAAAGTTGGTTTTGAAGAAAAAAAAGATTTAAGGGACTAGATTTGATAGAGTGCCTGATGAACTATGGATGGAGGTTCATGACATTGTACCTCCCGGTACTTTAACTTATGTGCATTGTACCTCCCTTTACCAGTACAGGGAAACAGAGAGCAAGACCATCACCAAGAAAGAGAAATGCAAAAAAGCAAAATGGCTGTCTGAGGAGGCCTTACAAATAGCTGTGAAAAGAAGAGAAGCAAAAAGCAAAGGAGAAAAGGAAAGATATACCTATTTGAACGCAGAGTTCCAAAGAATAGCTAGGAGAGATAAGAAAGACTTCCTCAGTGATCAATACAAAGAAATAGAGGAAAACAATAGAATGGGAAAGACTAGAGATCTCTTCAATAAAATTAGAGATACCAAGGGAAAATGTCATGCAAAGATGGGCTCAATAAAGGACAGAAATGGTATGGACCTAACAGAAGCAGAAGATATTAAGAAGAGGTGACAAGAATACACAGAAGAACTGTACAAAAAAGATCTTCATGACCCAGATAATCACAATGGTGTGATCACTCACCTAGAGCCAGACATCCTGGAATGTGAAGTCAAGTGGGCCTTAGGAAGCATCACTATGAACAAAGCTAGTGGAGGTGATGGAATTCCAACTGAGAGGTTTCACATCCTGAAAGATGATGCTGTGAAAGTGTTGCAATCAATATGCCAGCAAATTTGGAAAACTCAGCAATGGCCACAGGATGGGAAAAGGTCAGTTTTCATTCCAATCTCAAAGAAAGGCAATGCTAAAGAATGCTCAAACTACTGCACAATTGCACTCATCTCACATGACAGCAAAATAATGCTCAAAGTTCTCCAAGCCAGGTTTCAATAATACATGAACTATGAACTTCCAGATGTTCAAGCTAGTTTTAGAAAAGGCAGAGGAACCAGAGATCAAAATGCCAATACCTATTGGATCATTTAAAAAGCAAGAGAGCTCCAGAAAAACATCTACTTCAGCTTTATTGACTATGCCAAAGCCTTTGACTGTGTGGATCACAATAAACTGTGGAAAATTCTGAAAGAGATGCCTGCCTGCCTCTTGAGAAACCTGTGTGCAGGTCAGGAAGTAACAGTTAGAACTGGACATGGAACAACAGACTGGTTCCAAATAGGAAAATGAGTATGTCAAGGCTGTATATTGTCACCCTACTTATTTAACTTATATGCAGAGTACATCATGAGAAACGCTGGGCTGGATGAAGCTCTAGCTGGAATTAAGATTGCCAGGAGAAATATCAATAACTTCAGATATGCAGATGACACCACCCTTATGGAAGAAAGTGAAGAACTGAAGAGCCTTTTGATGAAAGTGAAACAGAAGAGTAAAAAGTTGTCTTAAACTTCAGCATTTAGAAAACTAAGATCATGCATGGCATGCGGTCTCATGACTTCATGGGAGATAGATGGGGAAACAGTGGAAACAGTGGCAGGCTTTATTTTTTTGGGCTCCAAAATCACTGCAGATGGTGACTGCAGCCATGAAATTAAAAGACACATACTCCTTGAAAGGAAAGTTATGACCAACTTAGACAGCATATTAAAAAGCAGAGACATTATTTTGCCAACAAAGCTCTGTCTAGTCAAGGCTATGGTTTTTCCTGTAGTCATGTATGGATGTGAGAGCTGGACTATAAAGAAAGCTGAGCACCGAAGAATTGATGGTTTTGAACTGTGGTGTTGGAGAAGACTCTTGAGAGTCCCTTGGATTGCAAGGAGATCAAACCAGTCCATCCTAAAGGAAATCACTCCTGAATATTCATTGGAAGGACTGGTGTTGAAGCTGAAACTCCAATACTTTGGCCACCTGATGCAAAGAACTCACTCATTGGAAAGGACCCTGATGTTGGGAAAGAGAGAAGGCAGGAGGAGAAGGGGTCGACAGAGGATGAGATGGTTGGATGGCATCACCAACTCAACAGACTTGAGTTTGAAAAGCCCTGGGAGTTGGTGATGGACAGAGAGGCCTGGTGTGCTGCAGTCCATGGGGTCACAAAGAGTCGGACACGACTGAGTGACTGAACTGAACTGAACTGAAAGGAAAGTAACTCTGAATATTCATTGGAAGGACTGACGCTGAAGCTGAAGCTCTAATACTTTGGCCACGTGATGCAAAGAGCTGATTCATTGGAAAAGATCCTGACACAGGGAAAGATTGAGGGCGGGAGAAGACGGAGGAGACAGAGTATGAGATGGTTCGATGGTGTCACTGAATCAATTGACAAGAGTTTGAGCAAATCAGGAGATAGTGAAGGATAAGTAAGCCTGGCATGCTACAGTCCATGGGGTCATGAAGAGTCAGACATGACTTAGTGACTGAACAATAACAACAACAAAAATAAATAAGGCACCCAACTCATAGCCTTCCAGAAAAGATAAATGAGTAAACAGATGATCTGCATTTTAATACCGTATGCTTTGTGAGAAGATGAATAATTAAGTTTGCTGGAGAGGCAGAATTAACAGAGACTGAATGATGTCTGTTCTAGTGACTTAACTGATTATATAAATTGCTTATTTCCATATTAAAAAAGAGATTGAATAAGTAATTGGATAATGCATTTCTCATGACCCAGAGCAGACTGGACATGAATAGACTCTTGTGAGGCAAAGTCAATGTGATAAAATGCAATACACTACTGTAAATTTACACTACTATAAATTTACACTACTGTAAATTATAACAGTTTTGGAAAGGAGGTGACATATGAGCTTGTAGGATAAGCAGCTGTTGGATAAAAGGCTGCAGAAACATGAGTAGAGGTGTGCAGCTGGGACAAGGTTCTGATCACACAGAAAACTGAAAGTTAAATGTAGCTTGGGTAGGAAGCACCAACTAGGGACTGTGAGAAATAAAGCTGGAAAAATTAGATGGGAGGCAGACTATTAGGGTCCTGTGTGAAGCTGGAGTCTGGAATGGATTCTGTAACCACCATAACATCAGAACTTACATGCAGTTAATGAAATGGTCAATTTAGATTTTTGGGATGATAACTGACACCAGCCTGCTGTGCTCATTGGAGGCGACACACTCGAAGCCTGGAGAAGCCTGGACCCAGTTAATGTCCAGGTACAAAAGGATGAGGACTACAAATAAGGTGTTGTTAAGTAGAGCAGCCATATTTATGATGTGCTTCTAGCAAAGACCTTAAACTTCAAAACTTCCTTACCTAAAATCAGAATTTGTCACAACATACTTGTATCTGTGAATTGATGCTGACAATTTTCAGACGGTATCACTGGAGTTTTTAGCTAACTGACAATGATATCGTAACTGCCAGTTGGCTGATAGCAATCATAATATGCCACCCCCAAGATAAGTTGCATATGATTTCATATGCAACATATGATTTCAGATATGTTAAAATGTGAAGAACTGGTGTGTTTAGAATTGATAAAATGGAAGCCCTGTGTTAAATACAAAATCCAACCACTTCTCTCTCTTTCCAGTTCATCATCCTGGTCCAAGTGAACATCATCTCTTCCTTAAATTATTATAGTAGCCACCTAACAAGTTTTACTAGTTCTGTCCATAATGTCCCTTCCTCTCCTCCTAAATTTATCCTCAAGATAGTCAAATCATGTCATTCCTCCATTCAAAATCCATAGTGGCTTCTTGTTCCACTCAGAGAAAAAATCCAAATCCTTATGGAGGCTACTAGGACTCCTCATTAGCTCAGGTTACATGACCCCATCTCCTGATCCTCTCCCTCCAGACAAACGGGTATCCTCCAACACTTCCACTGCCACCTCAGGCAATTTATACTTCCTGATCCTTCTGCAAGACCCACTCTTCTTCCAGGTAGCTGCAAGGCTCAACTGATAAAGTCTTTCACCAACATCACCTTTTCAGGAAGGCCTCCTATATCTTTGTCTGATATTGTTTTGGTGGGGAAGGGATAAAATGGAAGACTGGAATTGATGTATGGGCCTCCCTGGTGGGTCAGTGGTAAAGAATCTGCTGCCAATGCAGGAGACATGAGTTCGATCCCTGGGTTGGAAAAATGCCCTGGAGAAGGATTGGCAACCCATTCCAGTATTCTTGCTTGGGAAGTCCCATAGACAGAGGAGCCTGGCGGACTACAGTCCATAGTGTCACAAAGAGTCAGACACAACTTAGCAACCAAACATATATACACTACTGTATATAAAATAAATAACTAATAAGAACTTACTGTATAGCACAGGAAACTTTATTCAACACTTTAGTAAACTATGTGGGAATAGTATCTAAAAAGGAGTAGATTGGCACGTCCCTGGTGGTCTAGTGATTAAGAATCTGTCTTCCAATGCAGGGGATGTGGGTTTGATCCCTGGTCAGGGAACTAAGGGCCCACATGCCTTGGGGCAACTAAGCCCTGCACCTCAACTACTGCGACCAGGCACTTTAGAGCCCTCCAGTGCCACACCTAGAGAAGCCGGCACGCTACAAGGAAAGATCTTACATGTCACAACTGACAATTGACCCAGCCAAATAAATAAAAATATATATTTTTAAAAATAAAAATAAAAAAGACTGCATATATGTGTATATATGTATGTATATATGCATATATGTATGTATATATATGTGTGTGTATATATGTGCATATGTGTATATATATGTGTTTATATATGTGTATATATATATATAACTGCATATATGTGTATATATATATATAACTGATGTGTATATATATGTGTGTATATATATGTGTGTGTATATATATATATATATATATAACTGATTCACTTTGCTGTATAGCAGTAATTCACACAACATTATAAATCAACTATACTCTCATAAAAATTATTTTAAGTGACTTCCCTGGTGGTCCAGTGGTTAAGAATTTGCCTGCCAATGAAGGGGACATGGGTTTGATTATCGATCTGGGAAAAAGCTCCCACATGCCCTGGGACAACTAAGCCTGTGCACAGCGTAGGAAAAAATGAAGTAAATAAGATTTTAAAATTAATTTTAAAAAATAAATTAAAATTGCTGTCACACACTTACCTGCAAATTCTTGTTGACTCCCTCTCTACCTCCCTGCTTTATTAAAATTTTTTTTTTTTTTTTAGTGAAACAAATATTTATTAGAAGGAAAAGAGTATAGTACCTGTGGACACATGGGCAGACGCAGAAAGGGAGAGTCCTGAGTCATCCTCCCTGCTTTATTATTTAATTTTTTGGTCAGCATTTATCACTATATAATACAGCATATATTTTACTTGCTTATTCTATTTATTGTCTACAATGTTAGTGAGGTTTTCCTGATTCAAAACCTGTGTGTGACATTTCAGGCCTGACCAAAGGCAATTCAAAGGCTTTAAGCTGGAAGGCCTGGGGTTGGTATCGGGAAGCTTCCCCTTCCCCACACAGTCTCAAGGACTCAGAACCCCTGGGGGAAGTCATGCTCTTTCACTCCTAACCCTGGAGGCTTCATTCCTAGGCTTCTTTATCTAAGGCCTTGGGCAGAGATCTGCAGGCAATTCCAATGTGACCTCCTTATGGGTTTAGTGGGGAGTGCCTTGACAATTTTTTCTTTCCTCTGACTCAATACCACCTACTTATCCAGCCTTAGCACGCCCCACCTCACTTTGCCATCCTCCCCTCTTCTCCATAAAACTGCAGGAGACCCCCAGGTCTGTACTGATCCACCTGACCCTCACCGGGATGCCATTTCATGGGGGAAATAAAACAGGAGGGAGCCTGCACTTTGGCTTGTTTTAACAAGGTATTACAACAGTCCTTCCTCTCTTAGCTCAGCTAAGTTCCTGACAGCTTCACAAGGGCAAAGCTTTGACTTTAGTCTTTTTAGAGCAGTTTTATGTACATAGCAAAATTGAGCCCCTACATGTGTGTAGCCTTCCCCACTATCAACAACCCATCAGTGGTATATATCACCCAGAGTCCATAGCTTACCTTCAGGTTCAATCTTGGTGTACATTCTATGTATCTGAACAAACTGATAACAGGTATTCACTACTATGGTATCAAAGCCAGTAGTTTCACTGCCCTAAAGTCCACTGCCCTATTCATTTCTTCTACTCCTGGCAATAAATACTCACTTTACTGTCATCATAGCTTTGCCTTTTCCAGAATGTCATACTGTTGGAATCATATAGTATGTATCCTTTTTGGATTGGCTTCTTTCACTTAGTAAGTTTACAGTTCTTCCATGCCTTTTCATGGCTTTATTGTTCATTTCTTTTCAGCACTAATTACACTATGGTCTGGGTGCATCACAGTTCCTTATTTATTCACCTTCACTGAAGGGTCATCTTGGTTGTTCCAACTTTTGGCAATTACAAGCAGCTATAAATATCTGAGGGATATAATATCCCTTTTAGAAGGGATATCCCTCCTTCTAAAAGCATTTTCTTTCTATTCTACCCTTTTTCTGAGTTATAGTGGAATAGTAAAGATCACCTGACAAGATCTTTATTGGTCTGCAATCTGGGTGTGTGACAGAATCAACAATGGACACAATTCCCTACATCCTCTGTTTCCTTTGAAATGAGCCCTGGTACTTTTATGCCAGGCTTCCTTGGTGGCTCAGTGGTAAAGAATCCACCTGCCAATGTAGGAGATGTGAGTTCAATCCCTGGGTCAGGCAGATCACCTGGAGAAGGAAAGAGCAACCCACCCCAGTATTCTTGCCTGGGAAATCCCATGGACACAGGAGTCTGGCAAGCTACAGTCCACAGGGTCACAAAAGAGTCAGACACAGTAACTACAAAAATAACCACTTCTATGCCACCTCAAGACACCCTAAAGTTTTCTGCAATAGAGCTCATCCACCACTCAATATGCTAGGAATTGTTAACTTTCTTACTACACAACCAAACTTTTAAAATATTCTGTAATGTTTTCCAACTGAACTGAACAATGAAATCTGAGAGGCAAGAAGGTCTTAATATATTGCCAAGGGAAAAGAAGGAGCTGAGGGAAAAGAAGATCTTAAAATATTGCTGAGGGACAGGAAGGTCTTAAAATATTGCCTCACCCAGATGACAAAGTTGTCCCTATTCCTGCCAGTATCAAATGCAACCAAGTAATGTTGCAATGATGGATTATAAGTCTCTCCTTCTTTCTAATGTCCATCCTATAGCTGAAGTCACCAACAGGTTCTTGCTGACTTGCCATTGGAAGAAAAACTGCATGCTTGAACTGACTGATGAGTGAGGGGTTAAGGACCAGCTTGACTGGCATCCTACCAGTTCTCCCAGAACTCTAAATTTCACCTGTCACAAAAGTTGATTGAGTTGCTGGGTGAAGGAGTCTGCACACTTATTAACTCACCGTAGAGCACCTCGGCTCTACAGGTCATTAGATCCGTGACAACTATGTTGTTATCAAAAGACTGATTTTTCTCAGAAGTGACAGAAAAGGTCATGGTGGGAGACCTAAAAGCCTATCTACCCTGCAGCTGAAAACTTAGTTCACTTTATGTGAATTATTTTTGTTTGTTTTGTTTGTTTTTTATTTGACTTAGTCAAATAGAAAACAGCTCCAATTGACATTTTTCCAAAGAAGATATACAAATGACAGATTAGCATGTGAAAGGATTTTCAAAATCATTCGTGATTGGTGGTGGTGGTGGTTGGCGTTGGTTTAGTCGCCAAGTCATGTCTGACTCTCGTACTGCAGTTCAGCAGGCTTCTCTCTTCATAGGATTCTCCAGGCAAGAATAATGGAGTGGGTTGCCATTTCCTTCTCCAGGGGATCTTTCCCACCCAGGATCAAATCCAGGTCTCCTGCATCACGGGCAGATCCTTTACCAACTGAGCTATGAGAAATCCCAAATACTGGAGTCGATTGCCATGCCCTCCTCCAGGGGATCTTCTCAACCCAGGGATAGAAGCCAGGTCTCCCGCATTGTAGGCAGATTCTTTACCATCTGAGCCACCAGGGAAGCCCAGTAGGGACATGCAAATCAAAAATAGGTACCATTTTAAACCGTCTAGGATTCGTAAAATAAAAAATAGAGAAAATAACATTCTCTTGCTAAGGATATGGAGAAATTAGAACCCTCATGCACTTCTGGTAGGAATATAAAGTGGGGTAGCCACTTTGGAAATTAGTCTGAAAGTTCCTCAAAAGTTTAAATATGGAGTTATGATATAAGCCAGAAATTCCTCTCATAACTATGTATTCAAAAAATTTTTACCTGAATGTGCATTAGTATCATTATTCATGATAGCCTCAAAATGGATACAACCAAAATACTCACCAGTGAATGAATGGATGAAAAAATGTGGCATATGCATGTGAAAGTGTTAGTCACTCGGTCGTGTCCAACTCTCTGCGACCCCATGGACCATCCACTAGGCTCCTCTGCCCATGAATTCTCCAGGCAAGAACACTGGAGTGGGCTGCCATTTCCTTTTCCAGGGCATCTTCCCAACCCAGGGATCAAACCTGGGTTTCCCACATTGCAGGCAGGCTTTTTACCATCTGACCCACCAGAGAAGCCCTGCTATATGCATATAATCGAATATTATTCAGCTATAAAAAGGAATAAACTACTAATATATGAATGACCACTGAAAATGTATGCCAATTGAAAGAAGTCAGGCTCAAAAAAATCACATATTGTATGAGTCTACTTATATGCAATGTACAGAATAGGCTAATTGATAGAGACAGAAAACAGGTTAGGGACTTCCCTGACTGACCAGTGGTTAAGTGCTTCCAATGCAGGTGGTGAGGGTTAGACCTTGGTTGGGGAACTAAGATTTTCTGGTACAGCAAGGCCAAAAAATAAATTTAAAAAATAATAAAAAGAAAATAATTAGTCATTGTCAAGGGCTGGAGGGAGAGAGGTATAGGAAGTAACTGCTAATTGGTATGATGTGCCTTTGCAGAATGATGAAAATTTTCTTATCTTAGATTGTGGATGCGCTGTGCTCAGTTGCTCAGCCATGTCAAACTCTTTGAGGCCCAATGGACAGTAGCCTGCCAGGCTCCTCTGTCTATGTGGTTTTTCAGGCAAGAATACTGCAGTGGGGTGCCATTTCCTACTCCAGGGGATCTTCCCCACCCAGGGATTGAACCCGCATCTGTTGCGTCTCCTGCATTGGCAGGCAGATTTTTTACCACTAGCGCCACCTAGGAAGCACCTAGACTGTGGCTGCTGCTGCTGCTAAGCCGCTTCAGTCGTGTCCGACTCTGTGCAACCCCATAGACAGCAGCCCACCAGGCTTCCCCGTCCCTGGGATTCTCCAGGCGAGAACACTGGAGTGGGGTGCCATTTCCTTCTCCAGTGCGTGAAAGTGAAAAGTGGAAGTGAAGTCGCTCAGTCGTGTCCGACTCTTCGTGACCCCAAGGACTGCAGCCTACCAGGCTCCTCCATCCATGGGATTTTCCAGGGGAGAGTACTGGAGTGAGTTGGAGATGGCTGCAAAATTCCCTGAAAACATTAAAAAACCATTCATTTGTGCTCTTTAAATGAGTGAATCGTATGGTATGTGAACTATGTTTCAATAGGTCATTAAGAAATAAAAAAGACAGCTCTTATTAGTCAATAGCTGAGAATATTATTTTTGTTTTTCAGTAAACCTGTCAAGACCTTAAAGAGGAAAAGGTATCCCACATGGTCCGGAGGGCTGGAGTCTACACCAGGAAGGAATCCCTTAGTAGTGTGGCAGCAGTTAAGGAGGCCCTGACCCTTTATGGGGCAGGGACAGATACAGTCTCTCTGTCTCATTTTAAGGCAAACCTGGAGCTAGTAAACTATATGTGCAGATCCAGTGCAATTCCATTATGTCAGTCAGACCTCTGAAGTCTTTGAATCAGGGATTGTAATCTTTCAGAATATGGAACTACCTAGGATGACCAACTTGTCCTGGTTTACCCAGAAGTCTACCAGTTTCCACACTGTAAGACCCACATCCCAGTAACCCCCTCCAAGCCAGGAAAATTGGGATAATTAATTATTCTTGGACGACCAGATAGAGCATGGCCTATGGTGAGCAGCTGTCTGTATTTGTTCTTATGATCAACAAGGTGTAGCAGGCAAAAATTATTACGATTATCTTTTGTTACAAAAATAGACTCATATCTTTTCCTCTGGATTCCTGGGGCTTGCTGCTACTCTTTCCCACTGTGAAAGAATGACTGGAGCTTAAAAATAACCCAAGAGAGTAAGCCATAAGTCAAATACTATCAAAAAACACATCTCGTCAGTGGGATTCTGTTTCACTCACATAATAGAGCCATGCTGGAAAGTCACAGCAAACTTTATAGGATGGATAGACTGCTGGCCGACAAGCCGAAACCACAAATCATAAATTTTGACCTGAAATTAAAACTATTGATAACAGGTGTTCATTAATGAAGGAGCTTTTCAAGTCCGTATATAGGTCTCCGTCTAAAAATTGCCTGGAAGCTAATCATAGCTCTCTGAAACATCTATTTAATAAAATTTATAAACCATGCCTAAACTGAAATCTGCCATATCAGATTAAGGCAATATAACATTAAAGGATTATTATTTAATCCATCTAAACTAAACTATTTATATTTTCCAGGGAAGAAATAACATTCATTCATAATCAGCTACTAACCAGGGAAACCTTAGAAGGGAAAAATAGGTCCCAAGAATACTTTTCCAGTAATTTTAGTCAGGCTTCCATATAGTAAACAAAAAACTGTGAAGGAAATGAATAAACAGTAAAAAAATATTCATGTAAAAGAAAGAGTTTCAATAGCAATCATCTCAATGATGTATACCTACTCGCCTGGCAGGTCCTTAACTTCTGTGTAGTTCATTCAGATGATGTCTTATGATCAACTGAAGCAGAATGTTTTACAAAAATAAACTAATACAAAACCCTTTTCCCCAATGTTTGTGCAAAGAAGATAATTACAATTTCAGATGTAATGCCAGACTCTTCCTTTTCACATGATGACCTCGTGGTTTCTTAGCTGTTACACATAAAAAAGGTATTTGACCCAAAATGACTCAATTTGTTATATAGTTTATAGAATGTCTAAAAAAGAAAGAGAGAGAAATATCCCCCCTTCCTTCCTTCTTTCTTTCTATCTGCCTACCTCTAACTATCTTGGCTTTTCTCTACAAGTGTGTATGTATGTTTTACAACTTGGCAGAGGCCGAAGGCGTTTTGTTGCTTTGGAAGTCAAACACGTTTGTTACTCAACTGATACATCCCACATGACAATCATAGGATATGCTGGTTGTTTTTTCCAAGGTATCACTGCATCATGCTTCTCCTCCTGCTTCAAACTGAGTGTCCCTTGTCCTCAGCAATCTATTTTTTTGTTATGAACTTAAAGCTAAAGTCCATACTTCTATAACAAAACCTACAATCATTCTCAGATTTAAATGAATAAACACTGTTCACTTGGTAAAAGAGGGAAGTAACAATTGAGGAAGGCAAATGTTGGGTAAAAGACATGCTTCTATCATGAGCTTCTACAATCTCTGAGGCTGATGTGCCTCTAATCGGACCCAGAGCCCTTTCTCTATACTGAGCCAAAATAATAGGACCATCTCTTTTTCTTTCACATTCCTTTATCTAGGAATCCAGGCTGTCTGTTGGGATGTTTTCTCCCTCAGAGTTGGTCTTAGAGCTCAGATAAACCCATTATTACCCAGATAGAATTTTGTTTTGTTTTTAACCCAGCTCCCCTCGATACCCAAAACAGTACAAGGTCCTGCTTTCCCTGAAGACAGATAGCCTTGCACCCTATCTCCCAGAGTCCACATTGCATGAATTTAGCATCCACAACCTACATTTTTATTTATTTAATTATAATAAATTACCTTACTGTGAAACTTTGCTTTATAATTTTTATTTTTTACTATTATTATTTAGCTGTGCTGGGTATTCATTGCAGTTCACAGGCTCTTGGTCACAGTGCAGGGGTTTCTCTAACTGAGGTACATGGGCTTCTCTAGTTGTGGTGTGCAGATATAGTTGCCCTGCAGCATGTGGGATCTTAGTTCCCTGACCAGGGATCAAACCCACGTCCCTGAAACTGGAAGGTAGATTCTTTACCACTGGACCATCACAGAAGTCCCACTACTGGTCATTTTCAAAACTAGGTGAAGGAAGGCCCTATGAGTTTCTTTAGCTTTTGTGCTTAATTGGATCAACATTCCATTATTTCAACTGTTGGTTTTTCCACCCTAGGAAGGGAAAGGATGGAAATTCTTCCCTTGGAGGGGTGCCTTCCTGTCCTGGTGATAGGGAGCAGGCATTCGGTATGCTCAGCTTAGTCCCTGTACTTCATTGTTGCTTCTCTGCCCCACCTCTCATCAAGCATCTCTCATCATATTTCTCCATGGCATAAGCTTTCTATGTCAGGCTCTGGCTGGAATGAGGAGCCCTGAAGTTTAGTCAATCTGGAGGGGAAGTCATCAGAGAACCAAATTTTGATTAATATCCATTCTCCAAACTGGCCCTTTGATTATTTTGTTTTTCAGCTGTCTGATTCTTGTGTCCACTTCTCAATGAGCTTTGAATTCAGAGGGTCGAAAAGAAATTATCACTTCTTCTATAGGAACAAAAACCCCCTCAAGTGACTTCCTCGGTGGTCCAGCAGTTAAGAATCTGCCTTGCAGGGGACGCGGGTTTGATCCCTGCTTGGAGAACTAAGATCCCACATGCCATGGGGCAACTAAGCCCACAGGTGGCAACAGAGACCCAGAGCAAACAATAAAAAATTAATTAAAGAAATCACAGACACACAAAAGCCTTCCAACCTAGTGGCTGAAACAACAAAGGTTTATTTCTCACTTATGTTACTTGTTCACAGGGCCTCTGGTCGTTGTTTTTGACTATATACACCACAGAGTGGGAGTTTAGGGGTTTTTAAAATGGCTTAAATATTAGCATCCCTGAGTAGAATTTTATTAGAAAACAGAATAAGAAGAAATGTTCAGATTTGACTCCCACAATATAATTAGAAAGACTCTCCCAGAGCACTGTTTTCAAATCTAATTCTTTCTGTTGGGGAGATATGTTTATAATAAACAATAAAAAGAGATATGACCTGCTGAATAGACCTTTTCATATCCCCTGATTTATTTTTGGGAATATTTAACTCAGAGCTTTTCTTTTGGGGTGTCGGCACTTTCCCTTTTTGGAAATGAGTTGTACTAGACTGACCTCTATTATTTTTGGATTACATGCCAGTGATGGAAAGTGAATTGAGTGCTTTGAGGAGGGAAAAAAATCATTACCAGAAAGATGAATAGACTGATTTTGTACTGGGTTCCTAAGAGAAGGGGCTCTGGAAAGATCAGTGGTTTGATTTTTCCAGAAAACATATCTTCTTGGATACTCTTCAGAGTTGTGATAAATTCCTCCAGCAGCAGGTGGGAGGTAGGTCAATTGATAGCAGACTATCTTCAGGCCCACTGACTTCAAAGAGAGGCCTCTCTTTGCTATGTGACATTCAGATACAAAAACTGTATTGGCTCTCAGATTTCAGGCATTCGGAGAAGAATCAACAGCCAGCCAAGTTTACAGATTTATTGCTTTGCCATAGTATGGAGAGATGTTTTTCAACAAATATGTATTATTTTCTACTATGTGCCACACCATGCAATGTGCTGATGACACCTAATAGATCTATCTATTAGATCCACCTAAAAGACCTACTCAATAGAGCTTTCATTATTGGAGGAGGGAGCTGAATCTAGCAGGTAAACAGCCTACAATTCAGTGTGATAAATACCAAACTGAAGACACACAGGGTACTAAGCTTATGTGTGTGTGTGCTTAGTCGCTCAGTCATGTCTGACTCTGTGACCCCATGGACTGTAGCCCACCAGGTTCTTCTGTCCCTGGGGATTCTTCAGGCAAGAATACTGGAGTGGGTTGCCATGCCCTCCTCCAGGGGAATCTTCCCAACTCAGGGATTGAACCCAGGTCTCTGGCATTGTAGACCGATTCTGTACCATTCTTTACCACCACAGAAGCCCAAGAAAACTGGAGTGGGTAGCCTATCCCTTCTCTAGGAGAACTTCCCAACCCAGGAATCAAATCGGGGTCTCATGCATTGCAGGTGGATTCTTTACCAGCTGAGCTACCCAGGAAGCCCTAACTAATCTTACACTGGAGGAAATCAGAGAAGACTTCCTAAAAGAATCAGCCTGGAATTGTGATCTCAGGAACAACAGGACTTAACCAGTGGATGAGGAAATGAGCAAAGTCCCAGGGGCTGGAGAGCATATGGCATATTTGAAAGCACTGAGAATATAAAGTTACATGCAGGGGTGAAGGAGAGAAATGTTTTTGTTTTTGTGTTTTTTAGGGAATAAATGAACAGGAAAGGGATGTGGCTTGAGGTTAAAGGGGTAAGCAAATGCAACATCATGGAAAGTCTAGCAAACCATGTTAGGAAGTGTGACCTCTATCTCTGTGGAAATGGTCATTGAAATTTTAGCAGGAAAGTGGCATGATTGAATTTGTTTCTTGAGGCCACTCTGGTTGCTATGTTGAAAGCAGACTGAGAAAGACAAAGTCTGGAGACAGGAGATTAAAACTCCAAAGCAGGATCTATGTAGCTACCCAAGTAAGAGACAATGCTCCTCTGAGATCATGTATTGGCTGTGGAATGTACAAGAGGGCAGATTCGAGAAAATTCTAGAAGGTAGAATTGACAGGACATGGTGACAGAGATTATGTGGATGGTGTAGGAAAGGAGAGGGGGGACTCTAGCCTGACATTGAGATTGCTAAAGTGTCTGGCTTGGACACTAGGTTGATAGTGGGGTCATCTATTGAAATAGGGGACCCAAAAGGAAGAGCAAAATTTGAGTCTATGATCTGGAATTCAGTTTGGGACATGTTGATCTGAAGTGTGTAGTGGACACTGGCGATGGCCTACTTGTGTCTGTGAGGCCTACTATTCAAGGACATGAATTTGAACAAACTCTGGGAGATAGTGCAGGAAAGGAAAGCCTGACGTCCATGGGGTCACAAAGAGTCAGACATGACTTAGTGACTGAACAACAACAAGTTCCTATATGTGAAGAAAGTGTCTGCATCTCTCTGCCTGAGGTCATTCCTTGCTCACTAAAGTGAGTTTTGCTGCAGGGCACATGTAGTCAGCTCCAAAGTTCCAGGGAGTTGATGCCCCAAGAGTGATTAACCACAGTGAAGTACAGGAACTGATGAATCACTGTCTGAGCTTTCTTTCTCCTTTTGCCTCCACCACACAGCTTTTGTGATCTCGGTTTCCACATCAGAGATTGAACTTGGGCCCTCAGCAATGAAACTGCAGAATCCTAACCACTGGACTACAAGGGAATTTTTCTTGTCTTTCTACACATCATTTCTGAGGCATCTTCTATCCAGTGTCTAGAGGGTCCCATGAGACTAAGCCTCAGGTATCAACCACGATAGCTGTTCATTTACACATCCTCTGCTGATTCTCTTTCTTTTCCTTTCTCATTTCTCATTCCCTTAGAAGGCCTCCAGAGATCACTGTCCCCCAAAATTTGCACCCATACTGGAGTATCAGAGTCTAAAATGAAGGTGTTTTTGAAACAACCAAGTGGAGGTTTCAGACGACACATGGATATCAAGATTGGAAACGCAGGTGGAAACTTTGGGCTGGAAGATATTTAATATTTAGGAGTCATCAACATATGCTTTCTCATCAAGATAGTGGATGTAGATTATTTTTAATAGTCTGTAGAAGAAGTGGAAGGCCAATCATAAGTATTATCTAGGGGAAAGGCAAGGGAAGCACTGACCTCAAATGGGAGTGAAAAGGAACATCCAGAGAGGTTGAAGGAGAAGTGGGGAAGTGTAAAACCACACAAATCAAAATAAGTAAAATTATCTTAGGGCAGAGGAGTTATCAGAGATCTCTAAGAGAAGAAGGAAAAAATAGTCACTGGATTTAGCTACAAGGAGGTAATTGGTGACCTTGGGAAACACAATTTCAATTCAACATGAAGGCAAAAACATCATAGATTAAGTCATGAATGAGAAGTGAGGAAAGTCTGGGCAGAGAACATAGACAATTCTTTCAATAAGTTAAGCAATGAAGGGAGAGAGACTAATAGAACAATAGCTAGAGAAATCTGCTGAGAAGAGGAGCAAGGTTTCCTGTAAAGCTCCTTCAAATTTCTGCCTAACTTCCTTTCCTTTCTCCCTGGATTTGTGATTTCATGCAGCTGAACCAGATAATCAGGATAATCTTCGTTCTTTGAAGTCAGCCCCTTGGCAATATTCATTCCATCTGCATCCTTCATTCCCCCTTGCTGTGTACCATCACATATTCACAAGTTCCAAAGACTTAATAGATTCTTTTTTCATTCCTAGTTCTATTATTAATACTGTGTTAATACTGTGTTGTGTCAAATTCTTCTAGGACTAACCCTTCCAATTTGTGTGATATTCTTCTACACAGTAGATTGTTGTACAATAATCTATGTTTGGCCTGAAAACAGTAGTGATTTTATTTATATTTTTATAAGAAACATAAAAATCAAAATTTCAAGCCAAATAGTAAATATATTAGGTGGTAGAAAATAAACACTTATAGGAATTTTTCCCTCACTTTCCTAAAATTGGCAAGATAGCCACTCAAAAGATTATGAGGAAGCAATAAATAGTAAACATCAATGGAAGCAGCAGCTACCTCTAGGCTCCTGGAGTGTACAGTCAATCTTATTAAGATTCCTTTTTTTTTTTTTTTGATGTGGACCCTTTTTAAAGTTTTTATTGGATTTGTTCAATATTGCTTCTGTTTTAAATTTTGGTTTTTTGGTTGCAAGGCATGTGGGATCTTAGCTTCCCGACTAGGCATTGAGCCCCACCCTCCTTGCATTGGAAGGTGAAATCTTAGCCACTGAACTGCCAGGGAGGTTCCCAGTTGACCTTTATTAATGAGTCTTCTCTGGACCAAGCCCAGATCTGGAAAGTTCTTCATTGGCACTATCCCTATAAGGCTTCAATGAGCCCTATTCCACTCTGATCTAGGAGGGAAGGAGAGAAAAGGAAGGGAAGCAGAAAGATGAGTAGCATCATGTGTACAAGGACCCTGGACCATGAGAAGGGAGTACAAGGTGGTGGCCAGTTCACAAAGGGGTCACAGCGCAGGCTGTGGGGCTGACTTGTGTGATAAGAGGTGCTACCTGAAGACTACTGATTGGCCTCAGCTGCTCTCAGCCTAACGCACACTTCTTAAGCCATCATTTTCTGAGTGGAGAAGTCAAAGTCACTAACAACTCTGGGATGACTAGATTCCCAAATTGATTGGCAGATCAGCAAAGGACATGAGGAAACAGGACACCATGCCAACAGGGAAGCAGGCAGCAGACCCTGGGCAGTAGGTCACCCTAAACACAGTAGACGAACTGGGCAGCAAAAGGAATTTAAACACCTTCTTGGAAAGTCCCGCCCCTTCCTGGTCACATTACTGACTTAGCATGTGAAAACGGTTCACATGTCCTGAATATGCATTAAGCCTCACTAAGCCGTTTATTGGGCTTCTCAGGTGGTGCACTGGTAAAGAATCCGCCTGCCAATGCAGGAGATGTAGGACACGCAGGTTTGATCCCTGGGTTGGCAAGATCTCCTGGAGAAGAAATGGCCACCCACTCCAGTATTTCTGTCTGGAGAATCCCATGAACAGAGGAGCCTGGTGGGCTACAGTCCCTGGGGTTGCAGAGTCGGATACAACTGAGCAATGGAGCATACACACAAGCCTCCTACTAGATGCATTATAGCCATTATGTGATTTAATCTTACCCCCAGTTCAGTAGGCTCCTTTAGCACCTGTAATGAACAGAGAGAAAACTGAGGCCAGAGAAGTTTAGTTACTTACCTAAGGTCACACAGCTGATGCACTTCAGAGTTGAGATTCAAATTCTAGACATTGATTCCAGAGCCTTTTCAACCAAGAAATACTTTATGCAGCTTTCTCTTCAGGATCATTTCTTCCTCTGTGGATGGATAATTTGAACCATCAGGCCATTTTGCTGGTTCAAACTTTGCCATAACAAGTGGCTTTTCCTAGAGCTATTTGAGTTGAGGTCTAGAAGAAATGGGTAAAATAAGTAGGCTATGAAAGAATTACCAGCAGGGGAAATATAAGGATGCCAGGTGGCTGTTTTGCTCTTTCCATGTCTTCAAGAAGATAGTTAACTTCTGACTGCTTAGGTGAGAAATGGGGAGAATAAGTAATAGTTTACCTCAACAAGTACTTGTTTAGTGTCTCCTCCAGGAACAAAGGTGACATGCAGTGTTTCATGCCATGTTTCAGGAAGGCCCGTTTGACTTGATTGTCCTCTCTACTTTGGAGAGATGTCAAGTTGCCAAGCCACTGTGAGACAAGGAACTGGTGCTGGGATTGCTTTTTCAGATCTGACACTGCCCTGGAATGCTTGGTTCTCTACTTCCGTTGAGTCATCTTCATACTGGCACTTAAGGTGTGTTGTAACAATGAACCATAAAACTGTATTACAGGGTGTGTCATGACCATCCACCAATGTCAACTTGGCTGATGCATTCACATGGGAGGGAAATTACGACGTATAGCCACCGTGTTCCTGTAATGATGAGACTCTGGAATTATTAAATACTTCCTGACTCCAAGAGAATCATGGAGAGGGTTAGGGTTGTCATGCTGAATAGGACAATATGATTGCAATATCAAATCACCAGCCAAACCCTGCTAACTCCTGGTATAGAAGCAAAACTTAAATGCTAAAATTATGAACTCTAGCTTGGAGATAGCTCTTGCAAAACTCCCCACATTTAAGTGTGTGTGTGTGTGTGTTTTAACCTAAAATATTTTTAGTTTATATATTATTATATAGTTATTTTGATTTTTTGCTTTTGAGGTAAAGTTCTATGAATTTTAACACATGTATAGATTCATGCAGCTACCTCCATGGCCAGGAAAAAGAAGCATCCCATCATCCACCCTCCAAAAAAGACTCTCCTATCATCCTTCTATAGTTACTCACTCCCAGTCCCTGAAAACCACTTATCTTTCTTCTTTTTTTACAGTTTGTCTCTGAGAAAGCCATATAAATGGAATCTTACAGCATGTAACCTCTTGGGATAAGCTTTTTTCAATAAGCACAATGCCTGGATGATTCATTTCTTTCTATCTATTGCTGAGCAGTATTCCATAATGAATCATCATTAACTTCTTAAAAATTCATTATATTTTTAATTGAAGTTTAATTCACATACAATAAAATTAACCCCTTTACCTTAGTTTCATAAAAAAAATGAAGGTATCAGTCATGTGAACATTCTTGCTCCATGAAAAGATAAGCTTTTAACTGGAAACAGATTTTTGGACATGCCATGTTTGTCTGACTTTCTCCAATAGATGGTTCCTATATTGGGAGCACTGTTCAGTACAGTTCTCTTTCCATCTGCTTGTACTCATGTTATTAACAAATGTTCAGTTCTTTCAACTGATTTCATATCAACTCTCCAACATTCTGCATTGTCTCTATTCTTTAGTGTTTTTTTTTAATACATAATACCTGTACATTGCACAAAATACAAAATGGTACATACCAAGATAAATAAGTCACACCCACTCTCTATCTCCCAGTAACTCAGTTTCCTTTCTGGAGCTAACAGTGTCCTCAATTATTTTTAAAGCATCATTAGAGGTATACTATGTATTTACAAATACATACATATATAAATGTATTAAAAACTATGTATATAGACATGTATAAGTATACAAATATAGGTATGTATGTGTACTCAGTTGCTCAGTCATGTCTGACTCTTTGCAACCCCATAGACTGCAGCCCACCAGGTTCCTCTGTCCATGGAATTTTCCAGGCAAGAATACTGGAGTGGGTTGCCATTTCCTACTGCAAGGGATCTTCCCAACTCCGGGGTTTAACCTGCATCTCTTGCATCCCCTGCATCAGCTGGCAGATTTCTTATCCCTAGTGCCACCTGGGAAGCCCCACAAATATATATTTTAATATAAACTATAAATAGATGCATATAAAAAATCAATGTATATATATGCATACACACATACATTTTCCGTACACACAAATGGGGGCATATTCCACACAACGTTCTGTACTTTGCCTTATTCTCTTAACTTCCCTTCTCTTGGAATTCTTTCCAGAAAAGTACATTTAAAGCAGTATAGTAAGTCCATTTTACTCTATTGTTTGAGTGCATTATAATTTATTTAAGTATTGCATTACTGATGGTCCAGCAAGTTTCTAAACTTTGCTCACACAATGAATACATTGTTTTATTTGTATCACTTCATTTCACACAAATGGAAGCATCTTTATAGAATAATTTCTTAGAAGTGGAATTTCTGAGTTAAGGGATATATTCATTTCTGTTTTTAAAAGATTTGGCCAAATTATCCTTCAGGGCAGTCATATCAGTTTATATTATATTAGTAATGAATCACAGGGTTTCTACATTTGTTTAGTAACTAATTATTTTAACATGATTTCAGATATTAATGAATATTCAATGATATATATCAGAAAATTAGCATTAACAGCTTCTCAATATTTATTTTTATGACATTAACACTTTTGAAGAGTTTAGGCCAGTTCAAAAACTGTCCTTCAATTTGGGCCTGAATTTATTTTTTAACAAAGAACCAACTGCAAATAACTCAAAGTAAAATACAAGGAAAACTTTCCAGACATAGACAAGAACAAGAAAAATAAAATTTAAAAATATACTTAGTAAGAATACCTATCATTTGGGGGGGGGTCAGGGATAAGAGAGAAATAAGTGAGGGCAATTAAGAAGAACAAACTTCCAGTTACAAAATAAATGAATCATGGGTATGAAATGTATAGTGTGCAGAAATAGTCAATAACTATCTTGTATTGTGACAGATGGTAACTAGACTTGTTGTAGTGACAATTTTGAAATGTATGGAGATACTGAATCACTGTGTTGTGTACTAACAGTGTTGTAGCTCCAATTTATTTCAAAAACAAACTTATAGAAAAAGAGATCACATTGTGGTTACCAGAGAAGGAAAGAGAAAGGAGGAATTGGGTGGCAGTTAGTCAAAAAGTACAAACTTCCAGTTATAAATAAGTACTTATCTTATAATGTACAACTAACACTGTGATATACTGTACAACTAACTCTGTGGTATGTTATATACACATACTTATATGAGAGTAAATCCTAAGAGTTCTCATCACAAAGAAATTTTTTTTCTATTTCTTTAATTTTCTATCTATATGAGATGATGGGTGTTCACTAAACTTACTGTGGTCATAATTTCATGATGAATGTAAGTCAAATCATTATGCTGTATGACTTAAACTTATACAGTTATATCTCAATAAAACTGGAAGAAAAAAGGAATATTTATCATATTTTGTTTGTTTGACTACTTACCATTTTTTGAGCACTTACTACATGGCAAATATTGAGTTAAGTACTTTGCCTACGGACAACAGTGAACAGTTATTGGATGCTGAATTTGTGCCAAGCGAAGTGCAAAATGTTTATATGCATTAATCTTCTATATTCCTCATAATAATCCTTCAATATTCTCTATATAATGCATGAGTAGCCTGCAGTACAGAGAGGCAGAATTGTTTGCCTCTGGTCACAAAATTAGCTCTCTTCCTATTTCTTTCCTTCCCTTCTCTTCTTTTCAAGTTAAAAAAGTTAATATGCTCATTAAACCCAGAGAGGGTGAAGTAAAAGTGGAGTGCCTGCCGGCCTCCAGAGGTAACCTCTGTTAACAACTGGGTGTGTTTTTATTTCCATACCATTTTCTATTAGAGCCAAGACTTAAATCCCATCTTTTCTGACTCCAAAGCCTTTATTCCTAATGAATATTCAATACTGTCTTCCATAGGCAAATAGCCAATTATATAATTATATACATATGCTATAAAATGAAATGGCTCTTAAAAGTCTTATCAACTGGATTATTGTTGAAGAGCAGGAAAAGCTAAAACATATTAAGTACCATCTCTCTGATACAAAGAGCCTTTTTATCCACAGCATAAAGAAGACTAAATTAACTAATTAAAACTAAAAGAGCTTTTGACAAATGACACCCTGCAAGTACCTTTTGTGAACTTGCTACTTAACCAACTGTTGAGTATAAAAATAGAAAAAATCAGGCATGTGACCAAAGAGGAGGAACAAAAGCAGCTGAAATCAAACGCAGTCCTGTTGCGCAATAGCTGATCTGGTTGAAGCTTTGCTGTAGAAGGAGCTTGGAGTCATTGGTTCCCACAGAACTCTTGCAGTTTCTAATACTGGATTACCTGCAGAGTACTGACTGTGTGGTATCCCAATGAGGTTATAATGGTGACCGGTAGTTCAGGCATGTTCCACTCTACCTAAAGTCAAGAAGAACAGCAAAGTAGCAACGGTAATGGCACTGGGAAGTAAAAACTCATTTCTTCAGGTCATAGAAGGATCCAATTTAAAAAAATTACCTTTTGCATGTTGGAGGATGCCTCATTCTTCATAATCTGAGAAACTAGTCAGTGAGGAGAACCCAGCAGTTTCACTGAGTTAAGATTCCCTCAGCCTTATACTTCTACATAGCAAACACATTTCACTGGATCTCAGACTAAAGAGCTTTTTGTTAAATTTTACCTTGAAAAATTTCATCTTTCATTTTCTTGTATTGCTCTTGTCCCATTTTGGTGTAAAGATAGTTATACCTTCATAAAATAAAGTTCATGGCTTTCCTCCCCCTCCTTTTTGTGCTTATAATTGTAAATCTCTTAAAACTTTGGATTATCATTTCTTTAAATGTTTTTTAAAATGCACCATAAAATCTTCTGTACCTTCTCTTTTTATAAGTGAAAAGAGGAGTGTTGGAAGAGTCCTGAGTACTTTCTATTTCTTTACTGGGTATTGGTTCATCTTTATTTTTTTGCAACTTTGTTAATTTTTGTTTTCTAGAAAAAAATACACTTGAAGTTTTCAGTTTATTGGTAAAAAATTCTTTATACTATTCATCCATAATTTTAAAAGTCTCTGATATTTCTCTAGTTATGTCCCTTTCTTTACTTACATCTCTTTCTCTCCTATTTTCATTCTCTGTGAGTTTCTCTATCAACATTTAAAGAAACCTATTTTTATATAGGCTTTTCAAAGAACCAGTTTTGGGTGTTGAGAGTTTTTGTTTGCTTCCTCTTTTGGGGATTTATCTATTTTTGAACTTGTTGAGTTGAATATTTAATGCTTAATTGACTTGTTTTTAACACTTTTAAGTAAATAGATTTTCATAATTCCACTTTAGCTGCAGGCTGGCAATAGATTTCCTGGGTTTGCATCTCTGCTCTGTCACTAGCTATATAGTCTTGGACAAGCTATTTCACTGAAGCTCTGTGTTTCAGTTTCCCCTTCTTGTTGTTCAAATCAATTATTCATTATCCTTATTAATGTTTTAAATGCTTTATCTGTCATTATCTGAGAGAGGTCTTAAATTCTCCCAGTTTGGGGATTAACATATTTCAAGGCTGGTTTTTGGGAAGGCAAGGGGGCAATACATACAAGTATGTGATGATTCTATCCTCCTGGTAGACAATTCCTTATCTTAATATTATATCCCTCTTTTTGCATTAAATTATATTTTTGCAAATATTAATATTTTTATACCAAATTTGTTTTGTTTAGAGTAGATGTTGACAGATTTATATTTTTCTGTACCTTCATTTTCAAAGACACCAAGCTAGTAAATGGCAAAATCAGTTTTATTCCTAGACCCAGTCCTGTGTTCTTTTTTCCTGGCCATGACACATCCTAGGTCTACCTTCTTTCATGAATCAGCTGTCACTCTTCACTGTGAGGCCTCTTCCAAAACCTCAGCCTATAGTGACGTTTTCCTCTTCCTCTGAATGCTCAATGCCAGCAGTACTTATGCAGTCTTGAAAATGTTCTCTTTTAGTGCTGTATCTGCATCTATCCTGAAAGTTCATTAAAAACTAGAATAGGGTTTTTTAATTTTTATTTTAATTTATTTATTTTTGGCTGCGGTGGGTCTTCATCACTGCATGCAGGCTTTCTCTAGTTGGGGCAAGTGGAATATTCTCTAGCTGCAGTGCTCAGGCTTCTCACTGGGGTGGCTTCTTTTGTTGTGGAGCACAGGCCCTAGGGCGTGTGGCTCAGTAGTTGTGGTGCGTGGGCTCAGTAGCTATGGCTCTTGGATTTAGTGACTCCATGACATGTGGGATCTTCTGACACCAGGGATCAAAGTGATGTTCCCTGCATTGAAAGGTGGATTCTTAACCACTGGACCACCAGGGAAGTTCCTAGAATAGGGGTGGTTAGTCAAGTTTTAGAAACAGAGAACTGATTGAAATTAAAAAGTGCTAATTTGGAGGATGTTAGAACTGCAGGATACACAGATTCAAGAAGCAGCTGAATTGTGTTCTGTCAAGACTATAAAATGGCTTATAAGGGAAGAAAACTGAAGATTACTATGAGTTACTTGAACTGTTTTTCAAGAATTATAATTGGAGCTGGCAAGAAGTAAGGGTGCTTATTAAGTAAGAATAGGTTGGAGTCTGAAAAGGTTGCCTAGTTACAAAGGGAGACCTTGAGACCACAAGGTTGCAGCTGGCAAATGTTGTTTTGAATAAAATTGGTAGCGTCTTTGGGTCTGGCACAGTTTAAATAGAGCTCAAGTTCTCATGGAGTGGAGATGTGTCTGAGATCAGATCCTCAATGGCCACCTGACTCCATTTTTGTATGCCTGAAGTGTAGTTAATCCATTATAATTTCAATTTGTCATCAAGATTATATATCTTCTGCTGGTGACTCCAAAATTACTTTACTAAGGAGGCTTAAAGATGCAATCTGGTCAGGAAGAGAGTGCCCAGGGGACTTGACTGCAACTTGAATTTGCATAGCAGACATACTATTTTTATTTGCAGCGATGGGGGGGGGGTGTTACAGAGTTGGGAAGAGGTTAGCTATAGCCCCACATACTATCCTTTAAGCCACCACTGTCCTTGCCTACAATGGCGATTTCCAACAAATCTAGCTGCTATTCAAAATTACCATGGGAGTCAGATTTTTAAAAAGTACTTATTTTCAGGTCCTACTCCAAAGCCACTGAGCTAGAATCTCTTGGGTAGAGTCCGAGATTCTAGTGTTTAAGAGTCTCTGCTGGGAAATTCAAGCTGAAGGTATCTTAGCACCTTCTTGGCAGGTGGTAACTTCTTGTAAATACAGGGTGTGCATCCAATCTGGAAACATAAGCAAAGATATAATAAATGCTACTGTATATTACAATATACAATGAAGTGGTAATTCTGTTTCCCAACACCTATTGCTACTGTTAGATTAATTAAACAAGGAGACCATTAGACTGCAGTGGCTCTAATATCACACCTTCGTAGTCTATGTAAGCAAACCAAAACCAAGGGCTGAAATGCATCCAGCTGAAAAAATCAAAACCTAAGAACAACCTATCACGAGCAGCCAACTAGGCTTCCCTGCATAAGGCAACCACCTAACACTATAACCAATCAAATCATTTCCTTGCTTTGCTTCCACCTTTTCTCTATAAAAGTCTTTTCCTTAACTTCTGTCTGTGAAGTGGTTCCTAGCCATTTCTGGTATGATGAGGCCAAGTTCCAGTTGATTTTTGCTCAAACTTTTTAAATTTTTAGTATGCCTCAGTTTATCGTATAAGACTACAGATAGCTTAGTGTAAAATATGCTCTAGTCAAACTGATTTTGTTGTTATTGTTTAGTTGCTAAGTCATGTCCAACTCTTTGGGACCCCATGAATTGTAGCTTCCAGACTCCTCTGTCCATGGGATATCCCAGGCAACAATATTGGAATGAGCTGCCACTTCCTTCTCCAGGGGATCTTCTCCACCTAGGGATGGAAACCACATCTCCTGCTTTGGCAGGGGGAATTCCTTACCCTGGAGCCACCAGGGAAGCCCAAGTAAGCTTTTATTTTCTGTTATTCATTGTGAAGGATATAAAAGAAGAATGAAATAATGACAAAAATGTTGGGGTGACCAAAAAGTTCATTCAGAACTGTAATCAGGACCAACTTATACATTATGCTCACTAGGTACAATACCTAGGACCCACAATGCTTTTAGAGGTCCATGAAAATGTTTAAGTTTCTTTTAGAATCAGAAGGGAAAAAAAGGAATATAATCTTCCCTGGATATTCATTTTTCTCATAGCCATAAAATGTGATTTATAATATTTTTTATGGAGTAAGCATCCATGAGGGCAAAATGCTTTTGGGCCTCAGAAGTCATAATGTAGCCCTTGCTATAATCATTCCCACTTAACAAATAAAGAAACTAAGGCTCAATCGAATGGAGAAATAAAACATGCAACAGAGCAAGAAATGGTAGAGATATAATTTTTGATATAGCTCTGAGGGATTCTACTGATGACCCTTTTAATTACTACACTATACATTAGACAACATTATCTAGCAAGAAGCTCACACCAAATTTGGAAAACAGATTTGTTTAACACTAATCAATTAGAAATACTTCAGGGAAAGGAAAGAATATAATTAACTGCTCAAATTCAGGGACAGATCCCCATTATGTAGGATCTCAGGCTTTTACAACTTGAAAGATCTTCTTTCAGAAAAAATAGTAAAGTATAAATAAAAGTTAGGCCTACAGTTTTTGGAGGGAACTGTCCCAAGTAGGGAGCCTTCAAATGGAAGCCACATTGTATGAGTGTGTGTGCTTAGTCACATCAGTCATGTCTGACTTTTTGCTACTCTATGGACTGTAAATGGTCAGGCTCCTCTGCTCGTGGGATTCTTCAGACAAGAATACTGGAGTGGGTTGCCATGCCCTCCTCCAGGGGATCTTCCCAACGCAGGGGTTGAACCTGCGTCTCTTACATCTCCTGCGTGGCAGGCAGGTTCTTTACCACTAGCGCCACCTGGGAAGCCTGGAAGCCTCATCAACTTCATGACAAATCCATCTCATCTAAATGTCCTTGCACCTGAAGAAGGCCAGACAAAGAATGAGTCCGTGTCAGCCAGGAATATCAGCAGAGGATTTTAGGAGGAGATGAGATTTTGAAGTGTGGCTGTGATTGGACACCCTGAGTGTAAAGGCAGTGGGGGGAGTGTGAACTCTGTCTGTTCAGGGGGGGACAGAAAATGCCACCTGCCTGAAACCCACAGTGACGCTGGCCAGAGGAGAACCACTGGGTTTGCAGAGGAAGGTGGTGCCTATTTGAAATGCCAGGATGGAAAGTCTGCTGGGAGTGTTCCTACATTCCTTGGTCTTACAGCATCACACAGTGAAAGGCATCAAAAAGATGAGAAATCAGGACTTCCTTGGTGTCCAGTGACTAAGACTCTGTGCTTCCAATGCTGGGGCCACAGGTTCAATCCCTGATCAGGGAACTAGATCCCACATGCTGTAAGAGTTCACATGTTGTGATGAAAGATCCTGCATGCTGCAGTAAAGACCGAAGATCCTGCATGCCACAATTAAGATCCAGTACAGCCAAATAAATATAGATTTTTAAAAGGAAAAAAAAGAGGACGAGAAATCTGGTGCCAAGGGCAGGACTCTTAGGAGGGGTGGAAAGAGGCAAAGAGGTCTAATTGAAGGACTATTATGGGTTTATTTTAATGAGTGCCTTATAAATTATGAGTGGCAGAGAAAAGGGAGGAGTGAAGTAAGAGAAAGAGACTAAGAATGAAAAAAGATCAATCAGCCAGATGTGAGGACTAGACAGGGCTGAGTCAGAAATAATTTTTACATTACGTTCTGAGCCTAGTCAATTAAAGGAATAGCTTTGGGACTGCCAGAAATGTAGGGGGTGGTTAGATTTGGTTCTAGAGAAGCTAAATCCAGCTATGCCAAAAACTCGAACCAACTGGGCTATGTGCATTCCTGGGGGAAGCTGAGTCCTGTGACAGGGAAGTATCCTGAAAGAACTTGATGGGGCTCTGCTGGTGTATTAGCCTTTGCAGTCTTTTCCACATACCATCTCCCCATCGAATCAACAAATTCTTTCTCCATTATGTTATCAGCATTTAGAACCCCCAGTCAGGTCTTACCCTTCTAACTGACTTAGAAGCATTTTGCTTTGAACATGGCTTTTGTTGAACACTATTATGAGATGAGCTATAATTTCACTCTCAGGGTTTCAAATGAGCTATAATTTAACTCTCAGAATTTTAGCCTATCCTGTGCCTCTCTCCAGGTGAGTGGTCAAGAAAACTAGTTACAATGAAAATAGAAAACATAAAGATAATAAATATGAGAGGGCATTACTGAGATATACAAAACAGAGATGTGGAATTAGAAAGAGGGTGGAGTCTTCCAATAATTCAAAATACACTGACTGCATACTTGTTCCACATCAGGTTCTTTGCTTGAAACAAAAGATATTACTGTGAAAGAGATGCAGTGTCTGCTTTGAAGGTGTCTGAGTTTTCAAGGATGGCTGTTTGGGAAAGTGACATGGTCAGAGAGAGGATTAAAACAGCAGATTCTAGAGGGTGGGGAGCAAGATAATGAATTTAGTCAAGTTTGATGTTCTTAAAAATGTATGCTATGTCTAATACACAATTGCAAACATGGAAATGGTGTTCAGAAGAAAAGGCAAGGCAGGGGATACCAATGTTAGGGTATAGAAACCAGCATAAAGTCAGTGCCAGAGGCTGACATAGAGGATGAAACTTGTTTCCAAGGTTAATAGGGGAGTATCAAGGGAGGGATTTTTTTTTTTTAATATTTATTTATTTGCCTGTACCAGGTGGTAGTTTTGGCAGTTGGGATTTTTAGCCTTTGTTGTGGTACGTGATTAGTTGGGGGGGGCATACAAACTCTTACCTGTGGTACGTGAGGTCTAGTTCTCTGACTGAGGATTGAACCTGGACCCCCTGCATTGGGAACGCCAAGTCTTAGCTACTGGCTCACCCGGGAAGTCCCCAGTGGAGGTTTTCAACAGAGTGACAGTTGCTTCAAAAATCAAAGAATTGGTAAAGGAAAGGAAAAGTGTTAAAGAGTGGTGAATATATCACAGACAAGTTAGCCAAATTGGGAGAAGGGTCAACATCAGATCTTACTTTTTGAGATAGAAATTTCACTGTAAGTACTTCTTTACTGACATCCCCAAATGGTGATACATAGATTGTGTAATTCCTCATTTCTAAATATTACCCCATGAACTATTTAGCATAGTTTCTAAGTATATGGGGTTTTACTTGGTCACGATAGATATAGCTATAGATATACAGATTTGACTAGAGAGAAGTTTAATACAGAGAATTGATTCCATGGTGGCCACAGACTGAGAAGGCAACTGGGGACACTGAGGCAACCCAGAGATTAGCAACAGCAGGAATTTATTACCAATTCTATGCCTGCAGGGACAACAAAAGGAGGTGGTTTCATCCAAGCTGAAAGCTGAACCCATCTGAAGTGAGTTAGAGCCAAAGTGGGGACTGCCTAACAGAAGCTGGGAGCCAAGAGAAACAATCTATAGGAACCAAGAAACACCCTTCCTTCTCCCTTTCTTCCTCCTAAACCAGGTCAGTGCCATCAGTGCCTCCCACTATCAGAGTCCAAAGAAGCCTGGGAATTGTAGTTCCCTTTCATAGCGGGAGGAGTGAAGGGAAAACAGCAGAGGAAGTGATAATCTTTTTGTTACTGATTTGTAAATTTATTATATGGTGATCAAAAATTGTAGTCTATTTGATAATAATTGATATTTATTGAAACTCATTTTGTGGCCTATGACATAGGTTTTGTCAATGTTCCAAGTTTTGTTGAAGAGTATGTATTCTCTATTTTGTTTGGGGGCAATATTCTACACAAATGTCTGTCAGACTTGGTTTGTTAGTTGTGCTGTCCACACCATAACGATGTTAATACATCTTTATTCACACAACTATTCTGATCGTATGAAGTCAGTTTTTGAAAGAAGTTTGTTAAAAATCTTTCATTATGATCATGAATTTATTAGATTCACATGCCAGTTATATTAAAAATAAGGAACATGAATGGAAATAGCTGGAAGGCTGGTACACCAGGCCAGGTGAGAAATGATGGTAGCTTGGCCTAAGATGGTAAGAATATAGAGAGAAAGAGAAATTAATGCTGATTTCTAGGTTTCTGGCTTGGGAAACTGGGTGAATGGGGGTACAGTTCACATATATGGACTGCCAGTGACCAGGGATTTTTGCTTGAGCAAATTACATAAATTCTCTGGACTCAGTTTTCTTATTTATAAAAATGGGTATAATAGATTTTATTTCCTAGGGTTATTGTGATGGTAAAAAGAGTTAATATATGAAAAGTATTTAGCACCTAGCTAAATAAATCTTCTATATAAGCTTTTATTATTATCAATTAATGTATGGTTAAAGAAGTGAAGGATTGGGTTTAAGGTGGGAAATCAAGATTTCCTATTGAAGCTCATTATGTTTGAGTTGTTTTGTGAGTCACCTTTTAAAAAAATACTTATTTTTATTTAGTTAGTTAGTTGCATTGTCTTAGTTGTGACATGTGGGATCATTGATCTTGGCTGCGGCATGAGAGCCCTTAGTTGTGGCATGCAAGATCTAGTTCTGTGACCAGGGATCAAACCTGGGCCCCATGCTTTGGAAGTGTGGAGTCTTAGCTACTGGATACCAAGGAAGTCCCTGTAAGTTACCTTTTAGTAAAGAGAGTCTGAGTAATCTCGGCAAACACTGCTTAGGAATGAAAGAGGATAGAAGTTAGAAAAGACCACTGTAAGGTCCAAGGCCACCTACAAGAGGTGTCAGAATCAAGGAAAGGAGAGTAGACAATTGCTTCAGGAGCAAATAAGGGTCACTTCAGAAAGAGATGGAATAACTGAACAACAGCCTACATGTACTTTCTGATTGTTTTTGTTTTGCAGTGGTACAGTGTGTTGTTGTCTGGCTTGGTTCTAGCTAAGGAACCCAGTCATCTTCAAAAGACTGTAGAAGAGCAGAGCTCTGGAAAAAAAAATGGTTGCAATTAACAGAGCAACATTAATTTACCTCGTGTGTGATTTATCATAAGATTAGTAAATAGGTTATTCTAGCAACAGGTTGTTGAGAAGCCTGTATTAAACTCGTGGTACAACTGGAAAAAGTAATTAACCTGACACATATTCATGAACACGTTTGTTTCCGGCTTTGAGCTACTGTGTGGAATAAAAATGGAAATTATGAATTCCATAGTATGCACTGCCTTGGCAGATTTTAGTGTGTGATTATGCATGACCACACCTCTTCTACAAGTTTGCACAGGCTTAGGAATTTTCTTATTAAGGTTGTTACACAATCTGCAATTTAGCAAGGGCATAGAAATGAATGGAAAGAGTATTCCCGGGCATATTCATCTTGATTTATAATAATGTGTCTCCCTTCACTGGGTTAGTGCCAAACTATTTTTTGCTTGTCTGTACTGTTAAGAAGGAGAGCTTTGCTTTAAGCTTATTGTAATTGAAGTCATCTTTCATGTATCAGTTTTAGATTGATCTCACATAAATTATAAGCTAGATTCAATAATGAAGCCATTATCACACTTCACATAAATAGAAAATAAAAAGCAAGTTCTGTGTGAAGAGATGAGATTTAATATGTACTTTGACTCTCTTGCCCTTCTGTTAGTGGGCTAACACAACCAGTGAAGGGTTATTTTAAGGCTTAAACCCAATATATGGAGAGCTAGAAAAGGGATCATTTTGGTAGTTGGATAGCAGATGAACACATAGGGATAGACTAAAAAGAGCTTAGAAAATTGAATTCAATCTAACAATAGAGAATACTAAGAAGAAGTAATCTGATTTACACAGAATCAAAGACTTAGAAACTAGGATTTCCCTGCAAGTCCAGTGGTTAAGACCCTGGGCTTCCACTGCACGGGGCACAGATTCCACCCCTGGTCGGGGAACTAAGATCTCACATGCCACAAAGTGCAACCAAAAAGGTGGTGAGGGGAGCTCATCTATTCACTCATTGAACCCTTGCTGTGGGCCAGGCACTGAGGACACACAATAGTTGGGATGACCTCATCCTTTTCCTTGAGGAGCTTAAAACCTCAGGAAGAAGAAAGTTGGGGTGGGGGATGCTGCAGTAGTTGGGGATGCCTTCTTGGAAGACAAAGTAGCTTTTGCAAACCTGTCAAGAAGAGAATAAACAGAAGTAAAGGAGGGATAAAGAAGGGATCCCACATGCCATTTGGCAGCAAAAAACAAAATAAGATCAATTAAAAAAAAACTTAGAGACTAATGGCAGCAGGTCCTGTGGAAGTGAAAATAAAAGAGGTATAGATTTAATAAGGAGGATTGTTAGGAAGACTGTTTTAGAAGGAAGTGGATTCTTAGACTCCTTCCCAGATCCAAGTAGCAGCCAGAAATTCCCCCTTCCTTAACTGGTAGAGTGACGGTTTATCTTTGGAATGAAATAAAATAGATGATCTGCATAGAAGAATATCAGTGCAGTTGAGGGTGAGAAAGCAGGACTATCAATAGGGGAATAAATGAATGTATGCATATTTGCTTTGGAGACATAACATGAGATCTTTCTCAGTTCTGAATCTAGGACACTGAAACCTAGATCTTCACCCTCCTGGCAGGATACTGAAAGAGTCTGCTTCTCTGAGAATATGGCCAGTCTGTGATGAAAGCCGTGACATTGGAAAGGTACTGACATCAGAAATTTCCCCATTAAACAGCCCACTCTGATTCTCATATAGGAAAACTCACATCAGACTAGCCCATCTCTCACATCCTCAGAGCTTCCAGTCAATATTTTGGTATCACACACTTAAATATTGTCAAGTATAAAGACAATGTATGAGAAAGCTAACCTGGAAGATAGAAAATAAAATAAAGGGAAAAAAGTAATTTTGAAAAAATAAAGACACAATAAAGGCCAAATACATCACAAAGTGAAATGACTGTTAACTATGAAAAAGAACAGAATTCTCTGTTCAGTACAGTCGCTCAGTAGTCTCTGACTCTTTGCGACCCCATGGACTGCAGCACTCCAGGCTTCCCTGTCCACCACCAACTCCTGTAGCCTACTCAAATTCATGTCCATCATGTTGGTGATGTCATCCAACCATCTCATCCTCTATCATCCCCTTCTCCTCCCACCATTTATCTTTCCCAGCATCAGGATCTTTTCCAATGAGTTGGTCCTTTGCATCAGGAGGCCAAAGTATTGGAGCTTCAGCTTTAGCATCAGTCCTGCCAATGAAATTCAGGACTGATTTCCTTTAGGATTGGCAGGTTGGATCTCTTTACAATCCAAGGAACTCTAAAGAGTCTTCTCCAACACCATAGTTCAAAAGCATCAATTCTTCAGCACTCAGCTCTCTTCATAGTCCAACTCTCACATCCACACCTGACTATTGGAAAAACCATAGCTTTGACTAGACAGACCTTTGTTGGTAAAGTAATGTCTCTGCTTTTCAATATGCTGTCTAGGTGGGTCATAGCTTTTCTTCCAAGGAGTAAGCGTCTTTTAATTTCATGGCTGCAGTCACCATCTGCAGTGATCTTAAAGACCCCCAAAATAAAGTCAGCCACTGTTTCCACTGTTTCCCCATCTATTTGCCATGAAGTGATGGTACTAGATGCCAAGATCTTTGTTTTCTGAATGTTGAGTTTTAAGCCATCTTTTTCACTCTCCTCTTTCACTTTCATCAAGAGGCTCTTTAGTTCTTCACTTTCTGCCATAAGGGTGATGTCATCTGCATATCTGAGGTTATTGATATTTCTTGCAGCAATCTTGATTCCAGCTTGTGCTTCATCCAGCCCAGCATTTCTCATGATGTATTTTGTGTATAAGTTAAATAAGCAGGGTGACAATATACAGCCTTGATATATTCCTTTCCTGATTTAGAACCAGTCTGTTGTTCCATGTCCAGTTCTAACTGTTGCTTCTTGATTTGCATACACATTTCTCAGGAAGCAGGTCAGGTGGTCTTGTATTCCCATCTCTTTCAGAATTTTCCACAGTTTGTTGTGATCCACACAGTCAAAGGCTTTGGCATAGTCAATAAAGCAGAAACAGATGTTTTTCTGGAACTCTCTTGCTTTTTTGATGATCCAACAGATGTTGGCAATTTGACCTCTGTTCCTCTGCCTTTTCTAAATCCATCTTGAACATCTGGAAGTTCACAGTTCATGTACTGTTGAAACCTGGCTTGGAGAATTTTGAGCATTACTTTGCTAGCGTGTGAGATGAGTGCAATTGTGCAGTAGTTTAAACATTCTTTGGCATTGCCTTTCTTTGGGATTGGAATGAAAACTGACCTTTTCCAATCCTGTGGCCACTGCTGGGTATTCCAGATTTGCTGGCATAGTGAATGCAACACTTTCACAGCATCATCTTTTGGGATTTGGAATAGCTCAACCAGAATTCTATCACCTCCATTAGCTTTGTTCATAGTGATATTTCCTAAGGCTCACTGACTTTGCATTCCAGGATTTCTGGCTCTAGGTGAGTGATCATACCATTGTGATTGTCTGGGTCATGAAGATCTTGTTTTGTATACTTCTTTGTGTCCACCTTTTCTTAATATCTTCTGCTTCTGTTAGGTCCATACCATTTCTGTCTTTTATTGAATTCTACTCCCAAATAAATAAACAAATAAGTAAATAAGTGGAATGTTCCAAAAACATAGTGAATGTCTTAGAAATTAAATACAGTAACAGAAATAAAAATATTTGATAGAAAGTTTAAAATATAAAGGAATTTTATCAGCAAAAAGAAAAGAAGACAGAAAATAGATTAAAAAACTCTAAGACAATTAAGAAACTGATCATGGAAAAATTAGCATTGAAAAAGAGAGAAAAAATAAGGGAAGATGGAGAGGAGAGATAGTTAATAATCTGCATTTCCAGACTGAAAGATTTACCAAGTGAAAACAGATTCATGCTAGTACAACATTGTGAAATTTCAAACATTTTGGGCAAGGAGAAGATCCTGCAAGACTGTAAAGAGGAAAAACAGTCCAGATCATACACATAGGATCAGCAATCAGTGAGAATAAAAATGTTCCCTCAAACATGGATAAAGGGAATTGTTCTATAGTCATGGTAGCAAGTGGCCATTAAAATGGTTTTAAACTCTTTTAAGCAATCAAAAGCACCTCCTCCCCCAACCCTGGAAGAATATGACTTTGCAAACCAACCAATCAGCATGAGTCGCTCACTTCTGATCATTGGCCCATCATGGATGGACTCACTCCAATAAACACACCCAAGGAATTTTGATTCTTCAGATGATGGCAACCCACTGAAGCCTCTGAAAATCCAGAAGTCCCTGAACTCTCTGCTTCCCCCAAATCCCAGACAAGCTTAGCAGTCTGCTTTGCTTGGAGAAATTATGCCTGACCAGCCTAGCTCTCCCTTACCATAGCAAGCAGTATATCCAGCTTTACTCTTTTATTTCAGACATTGAATGGTAGTCTCATCAGCCTTTGACATAGATTTTTAATTTCTGAACAAGAGCACTGGAAGCTACAAAGCAATGGAGGAAGACTTTCAAAATTACTAAGGAAAATAATAAACAACTTAGCTCAGTGGTAAAGAATCCATCTACCAATGCAGGAGATGTGAGTTTGATTCCTGGGTTCGGAAAATCCCTTGCAGGAGGAAATTGCAATCCACTCCAGTATTCTTGTCTGGAAAATTCCATGGACTGAAGAGTCCATGGGGTCATAGAGAGTTAGACACAATTGAGCATGTAGGCAGAGTTCTACACCCAGCCAAATTATCATTTAAATATGAGAATTTCTTTAAAAAGACATTTTTAGATATGCAAGATCTTAAACAATTTACTTATCATATACCCTTTCTTGGGAAGTTACTGGATGAAACAAACCAAAAGGAAAATGTGGGTTACTGGAAACAAGAGACCTCATAGAGGAAAAATGAAAAAGAGAGTTCCAGAACAGTGATCAGGAGAATCCCAAGATGGTAGTTATACCCCCAAAGCAAACCAATTCATATTGTAGCTTGTATCAGCTACCTAATGCTGTGTAACAAATAAACTTAAAATGAAGTGGCTTGAAACAAACTCTTTAGCTCATGCTTTTCTGGGCATTTCTTCTGGCTGATCCTAGCTAGGATCATTCATGTATCTGTGGTCAGTTGGCAGGTTAGCTGGGGGTGATTGCTTCTGGATGGCCACACTCACACGTCTGACAGGTGGTGATGGTGGCTAGAGCCATTAGAGTGGCTAAGCTATAATTCTTTCCTTAAGTAGAAGGTAAGCCTTACTTTTAACATGGCAGCAGGACTCCAACAACCCAAAGCACAAGATCTTTTCCAACTACTCTGTCATGTTTGCTAACATTTCACTGGCCAAGGAGAATCACACGGTCAAGTTAAGAATCAAAGGAGAAAGTGTACTTAAAGTTGCAGAGCAAGGAGCATGGCTATTAGAAAGGGAGTTGTCGGACATGTCTGTTAGCAATCTACTACAGAGTTTAGCAGAAGTTTCCAGGAGAAAATTCTCTTAAGACGATGAAACTAGTAAAATGTAACTGATGTGTCTGAATACATTGAGGGAAGATTTAGACAGCTGTTAAAGATTTTGGTGTTGAATTCATGACAAATAAAAAGATAATGAAGCAAAGAAAAAAATACAGGCCATTATTAACTCTGAGGATAACAGAATGTTGTTAGCAAATAAAACTAACCACAATTTGCAACAGATTTAATGTTAATTAGTATTTAATTGGTCATAAATCAGCCAGCTAGTACTAAATATTGAACAAATGAAAATTAACAATTTGACCAGACTTCCCTGGTGGTCGAATGATTAAGACTCTGTACTCCTAATGCAAAGGGCATGGGTTCGATACCTGGTTGGGAAACTAATATTCCCACATCCCATGCCGTTCAGCCTAAAAGAAAAAAAAAATGACCAAATTGTGAGAAAAATGAGTATAAAAAGTGGGTACAAGTAGTGGGGCAGGAAGGAGAAAAGAGTGCTGAGTCTTACTCTTCCATCCCTCTTCGTGAATGGAAAATCAGGAGATTATATCTGAAACTGGAAAGTCAAGAAATAGCAATGCAAAAATGTTATCTAGAAAAATGGAGGCAAACACCAAAATAATGAGGTGAAATTGGTGCCTCTGGGAAGGAGAAAATGATATGTGAGGGGACCTGCTGTGTTCAACAAAAAGTCACAAAGAGATATTTGTCTTTAAAATTATGTGCCTATTCACTTAAGTACAAATAAAAACTGAAAGAAAAAAGACAGAGAAGAAAGCGATAAGTATCTTTAATCCAGACTGATATGTAATAATCTCTGTCTAATATCAAGTGAAAACAATTAAAATGTGGAGTAGTTTGTATACTAAGCTATTGTTTGCATTTTAAAAACAGAGGTGGAAGTGTCCCTGGTGGGTTAGTGGTAAAGAATCCACCTGCTAGTGCAGGAGACGTGGGTTCGATCCCTGGTTTGGGAAGATCCCACACGCCTTAGAACAACTAAGCCTATGCACCACAACTATTGAGTCTGTACTCTAAGGCCTGGATATCACAACCACTGAACCCATGTGCCACAAGCTGTGTGCCCTAGAGCATGCTCAGCAACAGGAGAAACCACTGCAATAAGAAGCCTATGCACTGTAACTAGAGAGTAGCCCCTGCTTGGCACAACTAGAAAAAAGCCTGCAAAGCAAAAAAGACCCAGCATAGTTTAAAAAATAAATTAATATAGTACAGCCACTATGGAAAACAGTGTGGAGATTCCTTAAAAAACTGCAAATAGACCTGCCATTTGACCCAGCAATCCCACTGCTGGGCATACACACTGAGGAAACCAGAATTGAAAGAGACACGTGTACCCCAATGTTCATCGCTGCATTGTTTACAATAGCCAGGACATGGAAGCAACCTAGATGCCCATCAACTGACGAATGGATAAGAAAGCGGTGGTATATATACACAATGGAATATTACTCAGCATTAAAAAAAAAATTCATTTGAAGCAGTTCTACTCAGGTGGACGGAACTGGAGCCTATTATCCAGAGTGAAGTAAGCCAGAAGGAAACACAACAATACAGTATACTAACGCATATATATGGAATTTAGAAAGATGGTAACGAGAACCCAGCATGCGAGACAGCAAAAGGAACGCAGACGTATAGAACAGACTCATGGACTCTGTGGATGAGGGCAGGGGTGGGATGATTTGGGAGAATGGCATTGAAACATGTTAAGTATCATATGTGAAATCAATCGCCAGCCCAGGATTGTTGCTCGGGGCTGCTGCACCGAGATTTCCCGGGGGGAGGGAGTCGGGAGGGAGGAAGGAGGGGGGTTCTGGAGGGGGAACATATGTACACCCATGGTGATATCATGTCATTGTATGGCAAAACCAATAAAAAAAATAAATTAATAAATAAAGTTATTTTTTATACATAAGTAAATTGTTTAAAAATGGGGTGGGGATTTCCCTGGTGATCCAGTGTAAAAGTCTGCCTACCCAGGCAGAAGACACAGAAGACATGAGTTCTATCCCTGGGTAAGAAATAGCGCCTGGAGGAGGAAATGGCAACCTACTCCAGTATTGTTGCTTAGAAAATGCTATGGACAGTGAAGCCTGGTGGGCTGCAGTCCATGGGGTTGCCAAGAGTCAGATACGACTGAGCACGCATACACACACTCATTGCTCAGAATAATTCATCAGAAAGCTCTGTTGAGTCTACCCTCAATATAAATCCCAATCCCAACCATCCCTCCCCTTCCATCACTCTTATCCTCAGGAGAGCCATCACCTCTTGCCTAGATGAAACTAGCAATCTTCTCGTTACTTCACTGACCTCCCTGCCTCAATCCTTCAATCTAATCCCCACACAGCAGCCCAAGGCATCCAGTTAAAAGGAATATTAAACAACATCATCCCCCCACCCCCCACCCTCTCCCTGTTCAATACATTTAAAGTGTTTTTTTTTAAAATTTTTTTTATCAAGTTGAGTAAAACCATATTCCTATCCAGGTCTCCACAATCCCCTATGATCTGGTTCTGACCTCATCTTATTCTAGCTTATTCTTACTTCAACACATGGTCCCTTTGCCTAGAGTGCTTTTTCCAGAAACTGAGCCTGGCCTGTCACCCAGATATCTGCTTAGATGTTAGCTCCTCACAGGGATCTTTCCTCATCCTTGTCTCTGTCTCCTCCTTCCCCATTCCCCATCTACCTATAATGTCTGCCACTTTACCCTGATTTATTTTTTTTCATTGCACTGATCACCATTTAACATTTAGTTATATATTGAATGTTTAATTGTTTACTAGCTGTCTCTCCCAACAGCATGTGGGGTCCCATTAGGGAAGAGGCCAAGCACCTAAACCAGGGCCTGGTGCAGAGTGTGTGTGCCTAGTCGCTCAGCTGTGTCTGACTGTTTGAGACCCCATGGGCTAGAGACCACCTAGTTCTTCTGGCCATGGGATTCTCTAGGCCAGAATCTGGGGTGGGTTGCCATTTCCTTTTCCGGGGATCTTCCCAATCCAGGGACCAAACCCATGTCTCCTGCATTGGCAGGAGGATTCTTTACCACTGAGCCAACTGGGAAGCCCCTGGGGCATAGTAGCTATTAATAAATTTCCTTTGAATAAATTAACTTACAATGAAAAATACAGGAGAACCCCCCTGCTGGCCAAATATTTGTAGTGAATGCCTTGAGGATGGCAACTGGGAACTTGGGTGTCAGGGGTGGGAGAGCAAGAGAGAAGTATTTTCTACTTGCCTAGGTCCCATGATCTTTAACTCCTCCAGCACCCAGAGTCCAGACGGTACCCCAAGGTGGTGCTGTAGAGTGAAGAAGGGAAAATGTGAGAATATCTATTTAGATATACTTTTTTCCTAAAAGAAAGAAGGTATTATTAACATTCAGTTCATCCACTTTTGAGCCCATGTATAAAATTTATAAATTATATTCTGGATTACATGTTCAGAATGTTTTTATTGACTAGGATATAAAATTTAAAAGTTTAGTCTGTAAGTTGGATCACAAACTAATAACCTTTAGGTCTTAGATAAATCAGACATGTTTGGTGTGTCCTATTCTGTTTTAACAGTGTATGAGTTAACATTAATATCCAGTAATTTCACAGAAAATCTTAGGTGTGTAGGTTGTTTGAGAAACCAGAGTTGTTGGCAGTGTTGGTCCTTAGATGACCGAGGGCCACATGGGTGCAGCCCCATTTAAAAATACAAGTGGATCCTGGCTCACTGAGGTTTTCTCTGTCAGCTTCCTGTAGGTCCTTAGATTTAGCTCATCTTACTCCCTGCAGGCATTTTACTTTAAGACCCTTTTCTGAATCTTTTTCTCAGTTTCAGGCAAAGCATTTTTATCTGATAGCAGTGAAAATGCAGAAATTTGCTAGTAATCAACTTAAAACAAACAAAAAAGAGTGTGTTTAGAGCTATCCCTATTTTCACATGACACTTACTCTTTCCATCTGCTTGCTGAGTAACAGGGGGAAGAGCAGGTGCTGGCACAACCATGATTAATGAGAGATTGTGTCCCTGTGAATCATGGTGCCTGGGATTTGTCCCATCTGAGAGCAGACTGAGAGCCACTTCTCTGTAGCCCACGATTTCCCAATTTGCTATAACCCCATAGAAACTTCTTGTAAGAACTACTGAGTGTGTAGTACTCCTGAGTTCCTCAGAGCATCAAGTATTGAGGATATTTAATAAAGGCTTGTTGGTTAATTGATTAATATTAAAAAAGTGGATACTGTCAGTTCTTGTAACTTATATCACCACAGTTTACATAGTTAAATATATAGACATAGTAAATGAGGTGTACATGCACACGCATGTGCATGTGTGTGCATGTCTTTTCTATTTAAGAAAAGCTAGAAGGAAGAATGTCTTAGTTTTGTTTTCCCATAGTGCCCAGGGAAGTGCTGTTGCTGTAACAATCAGATGAATGGATGGATAAATGAATGAATAAAGTTCACAATATCTACCTTGATCAAAATCACAGATACCATTTACTAAGTAGTCTCTGTGGACTGGCCACTGAGCTAAGTCCTGAACACAATCTTCTCATTTAATTCTCGCAATCATTACTATGGCCATCTTTTTAATATTATAAATTTAAAAAACAAGGCTTAGAAAAATGAAATAAGTATTCCAGAGCCACATAACTATTAAATGGAAGATCCAGGATTCAAGCCTGGGGTGTCCCAAAGCCAGTGGTCTTTACTAAGAAATACCCAAAACAAACAAAACCCACTGGATGAGAAGTTGAAATTTCTCCAATAAAATATTCTCATACAATGACATGGCTGTCACTGAAAATAAACTCTAAAATCAGCATATTCTGCAGAAGCAGAAGTTAAACATATGTTTAGCCAAATTAATAAATGGGAAGAAAAATAGGACATTCTGTTTAGAGCTCAGAATAAGTACATGACCAAGGGAAGCTGAAACCTTGAAAAATAGTAGACAATTGTAAATTACTTGTTACAATAGTGGGAAGCTGCTTTGCAGCCACAACTATTTATTGTAGATAAGAAGTAGTGACTGAATCATTTTTTTTTTTTAATGTAAGATCAAAACTCCAGTTTCATTCATCCAATTGGAACATTTCCTTCACGACAAAGGCCCTATTGAGCTGAAGAGATCTTAAACAGTTTGAAGGCTTAGGCTCCACACCCAAGGAATTTACCATCTGCTAGAGATGCTGAGGTGTCTACATGCGACTGGAAAAGAAAACTTGGTCAAGTGAGGCCCAAGCTGGAAGGTCCTGCCAGCCAGGCAGAGAATGATGGACAGATGACTGTCACTTGGGAGCAAAGGGTTAAAAGGCCAATCTCTGCCCAGGCTGCACGTAACACCACACTCAGTTTGTTCACTGCAGAGAAAAAGAGATGTGGTAACCAGAGTCCTTCATGAGATAAGATAAAAGCTTTAAGTAAATTAATGGGAATTGTTCTGAACATGATAAGATAAGGGGTTTAGATGATTGAGGGTGAGGCAGACTAAGAAGAGATCTACATATTTCTCCAGCAGGAAAGTATTACACAGTTCAAGGCAGCTTGCTTAACGGAAAGGAAAATATGCAACTTTCCTTTAGATGGAAAGTTGAGTGTCTGGTGTGTGTGTGTACGTGTGCGAGTGCAGAATTATAAATGAAAAATTAAGGAAAAACTTCTAAGCTGGTTGGTAGACCATTTGTGGGGTAAAAGATGTAAAAGAGGTTTTGAGTTTACTTAAAAAATTTTTCTAATAGAACAAATAATACACAAATATACTTTCCTTGCAAAAATTATAAAAGTTACAGGTCAAAGTAAACTCCCCTTTGGCTATCTCTCAGTTATACTCTGCCTGAATCCCAACACCTCCTCAAATGATCTTCTGAAATTTGAAGTGCAAGTACATGTGGTATTTGAGAATACTGACAAAAAAGAGAAAAATATTGCAGTAATAATAACACTAATTCCCTCTTATTAAGTAAGTGCTATGCTAGAATTCCATTGGTCCATGGGGTGGCAAAGAGTCAGACTTGATTGAGTGACTTTCACTTTCTTTCATGCTAGATAGTTACCAAATAAATTATTAGCTCATTCAGCAAATGTTTTGTGAGCAACTAAATGCCAAGGACTAGGAATACAATGATAACCTTAAAGAACTTGCAACTACTTCCTAACTTGGTATCCTTCTACTATATACTGATAAAGAAAGCAAGACTTTGAGAGATTAAGCAACTCACCCAAGGTTGCTGTGAGATAAGTGGTAATACGGTGGTTCAAAGCCTGGACTGTACCTCTTCAAAGGCTGACCTTTTTTCTTCCACTATTGCTCAACTGTTTTCAAACTGTTTATTTTAAAACAATAGTCTGGGGCTTCCTTGGTGGATCAGTGGTAAAGAATTTGCTTGCCAATGCAGGAGACTTAGGTTCAATCCCTGGTTTGGGAAGATCCCCTGGAGAAGGAAAAGACAATCCACTCCAGTTTTCTTGCCTGGGAAATCCCATGGACAGAGGAACCTGGCAGGCTACAGTCCATGGGGTTATAAAAGTTGGACATGACTTAGTGACTCAACCATCACCACTAAAGTTTCAGTTTGTGCAAGGTCATCAGGGCTAGTGAATTCCAAACCTGAAAGTGCCTGGGAATCACAAATTCCTGTCCGTCTCCCAATATTAAGAGCCCTAACCTAATATCAATAACCTCAGATATGCAGATGACACCACCCTTATGGCACAAGGTGAAGAGAAACTAAAAAGCCTCTTAATGAAAGTGAAAGAGGAGAGTAAAAAAATTGGCTTAATGCTCAACATTCAGAAAACTAAGATCATGGCATCTGGTCCCATCACTCCATGGCAAATAGATGGGTAAACAGTGGAAACAGTGTCAGACTTTATTTTTGCAGTTATTAGAATCACTGCAGATGGTGACTGTAGCCATGAAATTAAGATGCTTACTCCTTGGAAGGAAAGTTATGACCAACCTAGACAGCATGTTTAAAAGTAGAGACATTACTTTGCCAACAAAGGTGTGTCTAGTCAAGGCTATGGTTTTTCCAGTAGTCATGTATGGATGTGAGAGTTGGACTATAAAGAAACCTGAGCCCCAAAGAATTGATGCTTTTGAACTGTGGTGTTGGAGAAGACTCTTGAGAGTCCCTTGGAGTGCAAGGAGATCCAACCAGTCCATCCTAAAGGAGATCAGTCCTGGGTGTTCATTGGAAGGAATGATGTTGAAGCAGAAACTCCAATACTTTGGCTACCTCATGTGAAGAGTTGATTCATTGGAAAAGCCCCTAATGCTGGGAAGGATTGGGGGCAGGAGGAGTAGGGGGAGACAGAGGATAAGATGACTGGATGGGGTAACCGACTCGATGGACATGGGTTTGGGTAGACTCTGGGAGTTGGTGATGGACAGGGAGACCTGGCGTACTGCGGTTCATGGGGTCGCAAAGAGTTGGACATGACTGAGCGACTGAACTGAACCTAATACTACTGGTGTTCCCATAAGAAGAACAAATTAGAACACAGTTACAGAGAGGGAAAACCATGTGAGGAAGCAGGGAGAAGATCACCATCAACCCAAAGAGCAGGCCTCAGAAGAAACCAGTCATGCTAATACCCTGATTTGGAACTTCCAATCTCCAGGATTGTGAGAAAATTAATTTCTGTTGTTTAAACCACCCAGTCATGGTACTTTGTTATAGCAGCCCTAGCAAATTAACACAGGCACTATCTGGTATTATTTGCCCTTTGAATGCAGGAGAATTAATGATTCTTTAAGAGAAGAATGAGATAAAGGGGTCAATAAAAATAAAAACAAGAAGATGACTTTCACTTTCATCAAATTCAATTTCAGGAAATGTTGAAGATAACAACAAATGAATGAGAAAAGTGGACAACTGTCAAAACAAACCTTTGTTGAGGAAAGAGTACCAAGATTTCTTACTCTAACAAAGATGCCTGTGTTTTCAGTCAGTGGAGGGAGAAAACTTTCTGAGCACAATGACAAAGAGGTGAGGAAAAGCTTCCATGGAAGACATGGAGGTAAAGCACAAAGGAAATGGGAAGCATCATGCAGGTATGTAAACTATTCAAGATGGAAGAATATAGGAAAAGAAAGAAATGTGAGTTCTGCAATTAAAGGAAGTAAAGCATTAAGAATTTAAGGAAGTAAAAGGAGTTCAAAAGAAGCCTAGAGAAGATAAAAATAAACCATATATGTGGGCCAAGTGTTATGTAAACCGGAAACAGGTCACTGAGATAGCAGTAGATCACTCAAGGTTATAGGCACAGTTTATAGGTATCAGAGAGGAAAGAATTTGGGTATACTTTTAAAACAAGAAGTCAAGTAATATGTGAAGAAAGACTGGGTTTGGTCATCTACTTTTTCATGTTTCCTGGAGCCACTGAGTCATAATTTCCCCATTTTGTGTCAAGTTTGAAACCAACCAAAATAATAAAATAGCTATGAATGGGGGGAAGAAAAATGATACATTTCTTTTTTTCTATGTTGAACAGATTAGATATAATTTACCCATGATAGACCTTATGGGCAAGCCAGTCATCGCATGGCCCCATTTGGGAAAACCTGCCAAGTTTGACCATGACTGTTAGTTAATCCTTTAGCTCCCAGTTCTCCTACCTCAGCTGACTGGAGCCAGGAAGAGCATGTAACACCAAAACAGTTTTATGGATTTATGGTCTATGAGGAGGTTTGGCATAGAACCTTTGTCCAAATAGGGATTTTTCTGGGTTAAGCAGACACTATCTTTTAGAAATTTGACAAGGAACTGAAAAATTATGAATAAGCTGAAGCTTTTAGTTATCAGAAAAGAGAAGCTAAAATCACAAGGTATTCATAGGGGAGCTGAGAAATCGGTGGGCAGAAATAGGAATGGTGGCAGGGCAGATGGAGGGATGCTGAGTCATGGCAGTATGGGCCTGAACTTGCCAAGACAACAAGATGACTCAGAGCAGCAACTCTTCACTGGATGCCTTCAGTTCCTGAATGACTGCCAGTGTTCACAAGGACTGACTCCATCACTTTCCCCAAATTCCAAGAAGATACTTAAAAGTCTTTACTTCCATGGATATCCTCATACCTCTACTTCCAGCCCTCAAATGAACCATTGTTCTTTGTAATGAAAGGATATTGACAACATCTCAGGAATAATAGCACTGGCTAATATTTATTTAACACCTATGTGACAAGCACTAAGGGGTTAACTTTACATGTTCTTGCTCTTTAATGTTTTCAACAATCTATGAGGCACTATTATTATTCTTAGCAATCTATAGGTGGAGATCCTAGTTTAGAGAAATGTCACACAGTGATCCTGTCTTCAGATTTGTACAACTTCAGAATCCAAACATATAATTAAATCTAACTCCAGTCAAGTCATTCTCTTTCTTTGGGGTCATGTTGCGACTAGAAAGTGGGATTCAGTTACTCCAAATCTTAAAACTTTATATGTAATGATTAGAACTTATAGAGAAGGAAAAAAAGATTCATCATGAATTTTACATGCTCTAAAATATATAATCATGCATCTTCTGAAACATCGGATACTTCATAAAAGGGAAGTTCTGAAAAATTTCCCCTGAACAAAACATAGTGAAGGAAAGTTAATTACTAATTTCAGATGCAAAATATGTGCTAGCTGTTATTTTAATTACTGTTTAAGGAAAATATGTATTTTTCGAGTTTAACTCTGACCTTAATTTCCCTTAACTAATTTTCCTCACAAAATCTTAAGCTCCTTGACAGTAAATTCTCTACAAAGAGGTTTTTAAAAACCAAACTTGGGTATAGAAGAGAAACTATTTTGCATTAAGAAAAAAGAGAGAGAGAAATGAAACTGTAGAGTTTAAAATATTTATATGCAAGGGAAAGAGGCTTTGAAATATAAAGTAGAAGATTCCAACTGTTTCAATTATGCTAAAGAAATAACTAAGATTTATTTCTCAAAAATTGAGAAATTTAGCAGCGATTTATATTGTTTCCTTCACTGCTGGAGTCTCTGGCAAAATAATAGGTGCTCAATAAAAATATATTAAATAAAATGAAAGATGACCAAACTCAAGATACTGAAATTACACTCTGGAATCTGTCTCTAAATCACACAGGAATTTGAACACGTCATTTAGCAACTTTGGGTACAAATTTTATTTATTTATTGTGAGGTTTTTTGTTTATTCAAAACATATTGCAAGAAGATATGTTCTATCAAAATTAACAGCACAGTACTGATTTAGGAATAGGCAAAAAATTTAATGGAGCAGACTAGAAGACAAATTTTTTTTAAATTGAAGTATAGTGAATTTACAAGGTTGTATTAGTTTCAGGTGTACAGCAAAGTGATTCAGATATATGTGTATTTATATATATATATACACACACATATATATGCACATATGTATGTATTCTTTTTCAGATTCTTTTCTATCTCTCCCTCCCCACTCCTGTCCCCTTTGGTAACCATAAGTTTGTTTCTATGTCTGTGAATCTGTTTTGTAAATAAGTTCATTTGTATGATACTTTTAGATTCTGCATATAGGTGATATCATATGATATTTCTTTTTTCTCTCTTTGACTTACTGCATTTAGTATGGTAATCTCTAGGCCTATCTATGATGCTGCAAATGTCATTATCCTTTTCTAAGGCTGAGTAGTATCCCATTATATATGTATATGTATATATATATAATATGTCTATACATATACATATATATATGTCATCTTTTCTTTATCCATTCAACTGTCAATTGACATTTACTTTGCTTCCATGTTTTGGCTATTGTGAATAGTGCTGTATGTAAATGACTGATAAACATAAAAATCCACCAACTATTCGTATAAGTTGATATAACCTTTTCGAGGACACTTTTGCAATATGTATCTTTTCAGATTAGACTTTTGTCTGGATGTGTGCCTAGGAGTGAGATTGCTGGATTATAAGGTACTTCAATTTTTAGTCTTCTGAGGAACTTCCATACTGCTCTCTGTAGTGGCTGTACCAATTTATATTTCTACCTACTGTATAGGAGGTTTCCTTTTTCTCCATACCCTCTTCAGCATTTATTATTTGTAGACTTTTTGATGATGGCTGTCCTGACTGGTGTGAGATGATATTTCATTGTAGTTTTGACTTTCAGTTCTCTAATAATTATCGATGTTGAGTACCTTTTCATGTGTCTGTAGGATATCTGTAGAATTAGATTCTTGTATGTATGTGTATATCAATTTAATATATATGTATGTGTGTGTGCACATGCATGTATATTTATTATTCCATAAAGGCTTCATACCAAATCATTATGTAAAGTAAAATTGATTTGGGACAACCGGTTATTGTTTGAAGAAAAAATAATGCTAATTACCTTTCATATCACAAACTAAGCTAAATTTCAGATAGCTCAAAGACCTGAAAATTAAAAAAAATTTTTTTGATGTGGACCATTTTTAAAGTTTTTATTGAGTTTGTTTTTATATTATTTCTGTATTGTGTTTTGTTTTTCTGGCCTCAAGGCATGCAGGATCTTAGCACTCTGATCAGGGATCAAACCCACCCCCATTTATTGGAAGGTGATGTCTTAACCCCTGGACCACCAGAGAAATCCTGAATATATTTTTAATAAAAAAGAAAGTTATAAAGTTGTATAACTTTTGTTCTATGAACAAAATTCATAGAAATGTTTTTATAACCTCAGGGTGGTAAAATCATTTCTCAGAATAACATTAGGCCCATAATCATAAAGAAAATGGTTAAAATGTGAAAAATGTTAATAATTATTCTTCATGTAACAGTACTATAAACAAAGTTAGGAGGTGAATGGAAATCTAGGAACTCAGAATTATAACAAAGAAAATAAAGAAATCATTAGCCATGATATAGAGAGACTGTATATCAAGAAGAATCATAACTACATATAGTAAGAAAACAGGAAAAGGAATTAGCAGGAAATTCAGAGAAGAAATGATATAGTTAATATACATATGAAAAATCTACTAATGGCAAATATATAAATGACCAATAAACATAAAAATCCACCAATTATTGGCATAAGTTGATATAACTTTTTGGAGGCCACTTTGGCAATATGTCTGAACAGCATTCATCTAACTAAAAACGAAGGTGCAGAGGAAAAAGCACTGGTTTTGAAGTTGGACTGAACTGGGTCTGACACTTGCCTTTGCAATTTACCAGCTGTGTGATAAAGAGTGAGTTGCTTAACCTATTTGAGCTCCTTTCACCTGTCCTCCAGATTTCCTGCCAGCTTTGATTAGACTTGAGGAATGATTTGAGGCATATACCCTGAGAAAATCATAATTTAAAATGACACATGCACCCCAATATTCATTGTGGTACAGTTTACAATTGCCAGAACAAGGAAACAACCTAAATGCCCAATAACAGATGAATGGATAAAGAAGATGTTATACACATATATAATGGAATATTATTCAGCCATAAAAGGAATGAAACTGAATAATTTGTAGAGATGTGGATGCAATCAGAGTCTGTTATACAGGATGAGGTTAAGTCAGAAAGAGAAAAACAAGTATCATATATTAATGCACACATGTGAATCTAGAAAAACGGCACAGATGAATCTATCTCCAGGGTAGGAATAGAGACTTAGATGTGACATATGAACATAGTGGGGGAAGGGGAGTTTGGGACAAATTGGGAGATGAGGATTGACATATATACAGAAATGTGTAAAATAGATAGCTAGTGAGAAGCTGCTATTAATATAAAGCACAGGAAGTTCAGCTTGGTCCTATGATGACCCAGAAAGGTGAGATGAGGGTAGGGGTGGGAGTGAGGTTCAAGAGGGAGGGTGTGTGTGTGTGTGTGTGTGTGTGTATATATATAGCTAATTCACATTGTTGTACAGCAGAATCTAACACAACATTGTAAAGCAATTATCCTCCAATTTAAAAAAATAATCTATCAGAAACAATTTTTCATGAATGGATAAACATCTCTCAAATTTTTATACACAGAAATGTTTGCAGAGGGTAAAAATTAAAAGAAAGAAAAGAAACAGAGAAAGAAACAAATAAAGGATAATTCTAGGATAACTGAGAAATGAAGTCTCTTTTAGGCTCTTCTGTAGCCACATGGGTAGCCTTTTAATGATGCTAAGGAACAATAAGGCAACTTAGTCCCAAAGTAGTTCACATAAATGGTGATAAAGGACTGATAAATGGGTGTGATTCATGCAGACAGACTTTATCTTTTAATGGGTGGCTATTTCTAACATAATTACAATAAGACTCTGTGTTTGTATAATTCATTACAGTTTGCAAAGTGCTTTTGTGGCCTATATCATAGAGGGATGTGAGGTAAACTTCAGCCAAGGATGCTCCATTCCCTCAAAATGGATATGGGATGATGAAGTAGCAGAGGCAAGGGAGGGTGCCTATAGGAACCACACAGAAAGCAGATTTGGGGGTTCAGTTAGGGAATCTTTGCTAGGTTCCACTACTTCAAGTTCCCCTTCCATTAAAACACGAGCAGGACCAATCCCTTCTCCTTGGATCAGTGTGACTCATAGACAGCTCAAGGACAGACAGTCTTAGACAAGTTGAAACTTAAAGTTCTATTTTACATACTTTACTAACAGAAAATATTCTTAAACGCAATCAAGAGAGCAGTGCAGGACATACAGCATTTCCTCACAATAAAGATGACAACATGCTCCAAAGTCCAAGCCTACTTGGAAGTTGCAGAATTGCATGGAGCTTTGAAAGTAACAACAGGGTGTACCCAGACCATACAATATGGGTATTTCTTGTAAGGGATCCTGGGGCAATGTTGCTGGTTACATGATGTAGGCTGCTGGCAAACTCTATGACAAGCGTGGTGAAAAAATACAGAGCAGAAAATAAGAATGAAAAAGCAAAAGTGTTAGTTGTTCAGTCATATCTGGCTCTTTGGCAAGTCCATGGACTGTAGCCCATCAAGGTCCTCTGTCTATGGAAGTCTCCAGGCAAGAATACTGGAGTAGGTAGCCATTCCCATCTCAGAGGATCTTCTTGACCCAGGGATCAAATCTGGGTGTCCTAAAATAAAGGCAGATTCTTTACTGTCTGAGCCACCAGAGAAGCCCCAAATAAGGATGGCAGTCTTCAAAAGCAAGAAAGGAAGGTATTTAGGGGATTTAAGTCAAACAGGGTATGATGTATACATATATAAAATACATACTGATCCCAGTTTCAGCTTATTTAGAAGAAGTCATCATTTATATCTACCAGGTAGAAAAAGCATAGCTTCAACCATATTTTAACGCTTGAACATATGTGAAAGCAGCAGGAGTAAGACTCACAATAGAGCACAGTATTTGTAATATATTCATGTACATACATTTATATACATGAACATGCATATGTATATGTATATATGCACACACACACATATATATTTGTAAAACAGAACTTTCTGAATTGAAAAGAAAAAATACAAGAATTAGGACAAACCAGAAATGTCAATATACCCCATAATATATCTCATGTTCACAAAATAACTGCCAATTAGACCCAACATAGAGATTCTAATTAGCATCAGTATTATCCCTGTTGTGAAGCCTTCTCTTAGCTCCCTTTCCTCCCATTAGAGCTGATGACTTCCCCTCTATGTATGACCCAGAGCACTTTTCTTTTTTTTTTTTTTTTCCCCAGAGCACTTTTCACTTTGAGTTTTTTTAGCCTCAGTCACCATCACGACAAGTTGAATCATAGGTTTCTTTTGTTCTTCCAAGTAGGCTTGAAGGATAGGATAAGGAACATGTTCTACCCACTTTAATATCTCTGACATCCACTGCAGTATTTGGACAATGTATATACTCTATTCATGCTTGTTGAAATTGAAACTGAGCCATTGCCTCTCACAGAGAGGTTTTTGTCTTGTGGAAGCAAAATCTTCTGACCTTCCAGTCCAGTTCTCCCAACTTGGTTCTCTCCTTTAGGCAAAGAATCAACATCTATCAAGCTAAATTTGCCTTCTTCTATAGGGGAATAAAGACAAAGAGTTTTTCCCCAGAGGCTAAGACAATAGTTTTTCTTATATGGTGTTAAAGGGAAAAAAAAAGAAAGACTATTGGAGACCTAAGACTGACTGCTGACAGGAAAACCAGGGAACTTAACTCAGACAGAGGAACAGGTCTAGGAGGCCCTCAAGGATGAGGTTTAGGGAAGGAGAAGGCAGGTATATCTTTTAAAGTAAAAACACTCCAACTGTTTTCATCCCATATTAGGAAAGCAAAAATGTCTTGAGCGATGTTGGTTGGCTGGTGCTATCTGAATCTACTGTTTGCTTAATTATGGGGCTAGTTTATGGTATATATCTGGGCCATTTTGAGATTATGGTATGTAGGCACCTCATGATCTGCCTGATGAGGATGACGGAATCCACTGGGGTGTCAGCAGGCTTGGTGGACTAGTCAGGGTTTAGCAGTGCACGCCATTACCCTGGGGTTTGCAGGTAGCCTTCCCAATCTCTACTTTTGTCAAGAAAATCAAACCCAACCCTTGTCACATAAACTGTGAGTGACTCCACTTTTCAAAAGTCTTCCTTCTCTGAGGTAAGGAAAGGGATGTACATTCATTCAGTGCCTAATGTATAGCAGGAACTCTAATGTATTTAGAAACTTTACAAATGACATGAAGTAGATATCACCACTTTATGGAGGATACCACACAGCTATTAAGTGGTAAATCTAGGGTTCAAAGCCTGGTCTAGTCTAGCTTAAAAATCTGGTTGATAGTTGATAACCTCTGATGTACTTCAACAGGCCACAGAACTCTCACACTATTAGTGAATGACCTGGGCAGTTAGTTTTAACATAGAGATCCAGAGGTACATCCTAACTTGGATTTTTTTCTAGATCTTAGAGGCCCTGTGTTACTTTGTTAAGTGCAAGATGAAAATTTTAGACAGTCAAGACAACAGACCAGTAACATTAAATGCTCTCTAATTAGATAGAAAGTAAATTAAACAAAACTAAAAACAAAACAAAACAAAAACCTAAGTGGAAATAGCAAAAGGCTGAGAGTTTTTAGGGCATAAGAATCTAATTAACCATATCTAATGTTTTATTGATTTTGATGGTAGAAAAGCAGTGTGTAAAAATACATGAAACAGAAAGAGCCCTTTATGATACAACTCACTAAAATTCAAATGAAGTAATAATGTATCTGAAAGTGTTTTAAAGGCATAAAATACTATACAACTGTGAGGGGTTATTTGAACAAGAAAGCTTTTCTAGGAGAAACATGAAGCATTGATATTTTTGCCTCTCCTCTTAGAACGACAGCAGTTTTGAGAGTTGCTCTTTGCTGAAGAAACAACTTATGCTTATTTTCTCAGTTTGGCAGGATCAGGTAGAGAACAAAATTAGCCTTCAGGAGGAGAAACTCTCTGAGTCTATGTGAGGCGTCACAACTGTATTCTGAACCATGGCCAAAAAGGTTGGTTAGCACTTTTAAAAGTATTTTTAGAAAAAATACATAGTGAGTGTGATAATCTAAATTAAACATTAATGGCATGCCTAGAGACTTTCTACAGTGAAATATTTTTACTTAAAAAAATCAATTTTTATTTTATGCTTTGTGCATATTCAATCTGCTTTCATCTGAGTTCTTTCTGCCCTATCAACTCTGTTCTTACTCCCACCCCCTCAATCTCTGGTTCTTTCTTCTCTAGCCTTACATCTCTCATTGTACTTCAGAAATTTGTGATTTTACTATTCCTTTCTCCTAGAACTGTGTCTTCTGATTCTCTAAAGTGTCTGATCAAATACTTTCCCTCAGTCTGAGAGCACATTGCGCCTTCTTCCCTTCTCCTTGTTCCCAATCCTTGTCCCCACCACCTTGGAGCTTCAAGTTCCCACTACAATTTCAAATTTAGAATATTTTGCTGTTCCTCCTACGAGGGAGCTTAAAATGCCTCTAATTACACTGTTTCCCAAGTCTCTCTTCTCCTTTGCAATTTAGATACAGCACAGCAGAAGTCTGCCTGACTCTCCTCTCTGATCTGTCATGTCCTTTTGAACAATTTCCGTCCTATGTTAGTCTTGCCTCAATAAGGGCCCAGCACCCCTTCTGTGTCTAAAAGGACTGCCGCACAGGTAAAGTCAAAGGGCCAAGGAGCTGCTAAACGAAAAGAGGCTTTGCTGTTTAGCCAGTGCCATGTTGCTATTCAATTGCTAACTGAAAATAAATTTATGTCCTATTTACCTAAAACATTTCCTTCTATTCCTATGATTGCAAGTTCTTATTTCAATCTGGATGTGCTCACGAGTGTAAAGTAAGATAAAAGGTCAACTGTTTCCGTTGGTCCAAAGTAGCCTTCTTCAAAGAGAATGGGGTCTAGGGACTTCCCTCTTAGGACTCCAAGCTTCTACTACAGGATTCATGGGTTTGATCCCTGGTCCGGGAACTAAGATGCTGCAAGCGGCATGGTGCTAGATAGTTGTTAGATATCCTCAAGTTTGAGAACTACATGAGAAGCTGTGGTGAGAAAAAACAACAGATATAAGTGGCAGGAAAGTATTTTGAACACTAACTTATATTCCCCTCATTCCCACATATTCTTTCCTGTTATCTCTACCCCTCCCAGCACCCTCACCCTTAGGCTACCAATTATTTTGCCTTTAGGCTTTAAGAAAAGACTAAAAGGAAACACAAAGTTGATTTCTGATGTTTCTGCATTTCAAAAAAGACTTCAAAATCATAAATAGGAAAGAGTTGAGGATAACAGTCTATTGAAGGTGAAATATTCAATTCAGTTCAGTTCGGTCGCTCAGTCATGTTCAACTCTTTGCAGACCAATAGACTGCAGAATGCCACGCCTCCCTGTCCATCAACAACTCCCAGAGTTGACTCGAACTTATGTCCATTGAGTTGGTGATGCCATCCAACCATCTCTTACTATGTTGTCCCTTTCTTCTCCCACCTTCAATCTTTCCCAGCATCAGGGTCTTTTCAAATGAGTCAGTTCTTTGCAACAGGTAGCCAAGTATTGGGGTTTCAGCTTCAGCATCAGTCCTTGCAATGAACATTCAGGACTGATCTCCTTTAGGATGGACTGGTTTTATCTCCTTGTAGTCCAAGGGACTCTCAAGAGTCTTCTCCAACACCACAGTTCAAAAGAACAATTCTTTGGCGCTCAGCTTTCTTTATAGTCCAACATTCACATCCATACATCCATACATGACTACTGAAAAACCATAGCCTTGACTAAATGGGCCTTTCTTGGTAAAGTAATGTCTCTGCTTTTTAAAATGCTGTATTGGTTGGTCATAACTTTCCTTGTAAGGAGTAAGCATCTTTTAATTACACAGCTGCAGTCACCATCTACAGTGATTTTGGAAGCCCAAAATAAAGTCTGTCACTATTTCCATGGTTACCCCATCTATTTGCCATAAAGTGATGGGACCAGATGCAATGATCTTAGTTTTTTCAACGTTGAGCTTTAAGCCAACTTTTTCACTCTTCTCTTTCACTTTCATCAAGAGGCTCTTTAGTTTTTCTTCACTTTCTGCCATAAGGGTGAGGTCATCTGCATATCTGAGGTTATTGATATTTCTCCTGGCAATCTTGATTCCAGCTTGTGCTTCATCTAGCCCACCATTTCACATAATGTACTCTGCATATAAGTTAAATAAGCAGGGTGACAACATACATCCTTGACGTATTCCTTTCTCTATTTGGAGCCAGTCTGTTGTTCTATGTCCAGTTCAAACTATTGTTTCTTGACCTGCATCCACATTTCTCAGGAGGCAGGTCAGGTGGTCTGGTAGTCCCATCTCTTGAAGAACTTTTGATAGTTTGTAGTGATCCACACAATCAAAGGCTTTGGTGTAGTCAATAAAGCAGAAGTAGATGTTTTTCCAGAGCTCTCTTGCTATTTCGATGATCCAACGGATGTTGGCAATTTGATCTCTGGTTCCTCTGCCTTTTCTAAATCCAGCTTGAACATCTGGAAGTTCATGGTTCATGTACTGTTAAAGCCTGGCTTGGAGAATTTTGAGCATTAGTTTGCTAGCATGTGAGATTAGTGTAATTGTGCAGTAGTTTAAACAATCTTTGGCATTGCCGCTCTTTGGGACTGGAATAAAAACTGACCTTTTCCAGTCCTGTGGCCACTGTTGAGTTTTCCAGATTTGCTGGCATATTGAGTGCAGCACTTTCAGAGCATCATCTTTTAGGATTTGAAATAGCTCAACTGGAATTCCATCACTTCCACTAGCTTTGGTTGTAGTGGTGCTTCCTAAGACTCAATGACCTCACAGTCCTGAATGTCTGGCTCTAGGTGAGTGATCATATGATCATGATCATCTGGGTCATGAAGATCTTTCTTGTACAGTTCTTCTGTGTATTCTTGCCACCTCTTCTTAATATCTTCTGCTTCTGTTAGGTCCATACCATTTCTGTCCTTTATTGAGCCCATCTTTGCATGAAATATTCCCTTGGTATCTCAAATTTTCTTGAAGAGATCTCTAGTCTTCCCCATTCTATTGTTTTCCTCTATTTCTTTACACTGATCACTGAGGAAGGTTTTCTTATCTCTCCTTGCTATTCTTTGAAACTCTGCATTCAAATGGGTATACCTTTTCTCCTTTGTTTTTGGCTTTTCTTTTCACAGCTATTTGTAAGCCATTTTGCTTTTTTACATTTCTTTTTCTTGGGGGCAGCATTGATCCCTGTCTCTTTTACAATGTCACGAACCTCCATCCATTGTTCATCAGGCACTTTGTCTATTAGATATAATCCCTTGAATCTATTTCTTACTTCCACTGTATAGTCTTAGGGATTTGATTTAGGTCATACCTGAATGGTCTAGTGGTTTTCCCTACTGTCTTCAATTTATGTATGAATTTTGCAATAAGGAGTTTACGATCTGAGCCCGAGTCAGCTCCTGGTCTTGTTTTTGCTGAATGTATAGAACTTCTCCATCTTTGGCTGCAAAAAATATAATCAATCTGATTTCGGTGTTGACCATCTGGTGATGTCCATGTGTAGAGTCATCTCTTGCCTTGTTGGAAGAGGGTGTTTGCTATGATCAGTGCATTCTCTTGGCAAAACTCTGTTAGCCTTTGCCCTGCTTCATTCTGTACTCCAAGGCCAAATTTGCATGTTACTCCAGGTGTTTCTTGACTTCCTACTTTTGCATTCCAGTCCGCTATAATGAAAAGGACATCTTTTTTGGGTGTTAGTTCTAGGATGTCTTGTAGGTCTTTATAGAACTGTTCAACTTAAGCTTCTTCAACATTACTGGTTGGGGCATAGACTTGGATTACTTGAGACTGAACAGTTTGCCTTGGAAATGAACAGGGATCATTCTGTCGTTTTTGAGATTGCATCCAAGTACTTCATTTCGGACCCTTTTGTTTACTATGATGGATATTCCATTTCTTCTAAAGGATTCTTGCCCACAGTAGTAGATGTAAAGGTCATGTGAGTTAAATTCACCCATTCCAGTTTATTTTAGTTACCTGATTCTTAAAATGTCTATGTTTACTCTTGCCATCTCCTGTTTGACCACTTCCAATTTGCCTTGATTCATGGACCTAACATCCCAGGTCCCTATGCAGTATTGCTCTTTACAGCATCAGATTTTGCTTCTATCACCAGTCACATCCACAACTGGGTGATGTTTTTGCTTTGGCTCAGTCTCTTCATTCTGGAGTTATTTTCCCACTGATCTACAGTAGCATATTGGGCACCTGCCAATCTGGGGAGTTCATCTTTCAGTGTCTTATCTTTTTTCCTTTTCATACTCTTCATAGGGTTCTCAAGGCAAGAATACTAAAGTGGTTTGCCATTCCCTTCTCCAGTGGACCACATTTTGTTAGAAATGTGAAAGATTAAACTTTTAAAATATCAAAGCCCATGCTCTGAAAGGACTGTGTACAGTATGTAAGAATCAGACTTTTCTGTTTCCTGGGACTAGGAAAGGTCTGGATCCAGGAGAGCCAGAGAGGAAGTCAGTAGTGAGTAGACTTAAGGGTTTCAGAGAAAGTCGTCTGTGAGGTATACATCCTGCTGGAGAGCAGAGGGGATGTAAGACCTGCACGCTGAGGACCTATGACTGATTCATCCTGAGGTTTGATAGAAAACAACAAAATTCTGTAAAGCAATTATCCTTCAATTAAAATAAATTAAAAAAAAAGGCAGTAAGCTCCCACAGTTCCCCATTCCTTCTTGGTTGGGAAGTAATGACTGGAGAGAACTGGGCCGGCTGGGACAGAGATACTTCCTAGGTAAAATTCTAGGGAAGTGGTGAGAACAGAAAATCTTTCTCCCTTTGTGTGTGCCTGTCTCTATATTCATGTTTGAGAAATCCTATGGACAGAAGAACCTGGTGTGCTGTAGTTCATGGGGTTGTAAAGAGTCAGACATGACTTAACGACTAAACAACAACAACAAAGGAAATGCAAAGTGGGTAGCTACTGCTGTTTCATAAGTGATACAAAGCTTATGAAGTTAGAAAGATATCTGAACCATTCAAATGAACAATGACTTTAAATCTATCCCTTCTAAAATTATTATGAGCCATTTTTGCAGGCATCACAATATTTTTTTAAACTCAAGAATGTGGACTATGATAGCACAGCTATCACATTTCAGTTCAGCTCAGCTGAGTCACTCAGTCGCGTCTGACTCTTTGCAACTCCATGAACCGCAGCACACCAGGCCTCCCTGTCCATCACCAACTCCCAGAATCCACTCAAATCCATGTCCATCGAGTAGGTGATGCCATCCAACCATCTCATCCTCTGTTGTCCCTTTCTTCTCCTTCCCTCAATCTTTCCCAGCATCAGGGTCTTTTCAAATGAGTCAGCTCTTTGCATCAGGTGGCCAAAGTATGGGAGTTTCAGCTTCAACATCAGTCCTTCCAATGAACACCCAGGACTGATCTCCTTTAGGATGGACTGGTTGGATCTCCCTGTAGTCCAAGGGACTCTCAAGAGTCTTCTCCAACACCACAGTTCAAAAGCATCAGTTCTTCTGTGCTCACCTTTCTTTATAGTCCAACTCTCATATCCACACACTTATATCAAACTTACACTGAGGACTTCATGTGTTGGACTCTAAAATATAGTCAATTTTCATTATGTATGGTACTTATATATTCTAAAGTTGCTGTGAACATGAAATTAGTGAATACTGAACCACTGCCCCTAGGAGAAATGTGGGGTTAGGTTCATGTGGGCCTTTGGTCATAATATTTTTGTCAACTGAACTCATAATCTTGTTTCATGTGTGTTTCTGTTTAAAGACATATTATTCAATGTTTAATGTTGATTAACTAACACTGAACTCACAGCCAACAATACTATAATTTGTGTCTGAAAGAAGTCTATCTAACACTGTATTTTCTCCATAAGACAAATTACAGTCCCCTTATGCTTAGGAGTGGGAGACAACACTTTCACGCTATGCTTGGGGGCCATTTTAAATAACAAAGTCACCACAAAAAGCACAGAAATTTGAAAAATAGCGTTAAATAGACCACAAAAAGGACACTGGTTTATAGTATGAGACCTAAAACAAGGCCAAGTGTCACCTGTTTGATCTCACCTGGGAATGTGTATAATCAGCAACTCAAATATTTTTGCCCCTCTGCTCATCTTTGGGAATGACAGTAAAATGCCATGGAGATTCATTTTGGCATTGTAGATATATTTTTAGTCATAAATACAAAGCCCTGAATAATGAGGTACTTTGACTTGGCTTCCATTGCCAATAAACCAAATAAACAAACAAACAAAGTCTTACTTGCTTAAAAAAATAGGTTATTTACTTTTAAAGTTAATATTTGTAATGTGAGGACTCATAGAATGCTGGCTAAGCATAATTAATGACCAAACTTTGCTACTGATTCTGAGAGTGACCTTGGGCAAAGGGGCTGGATTTCTGTGGGCATCAGCTCTTATTCATAAAGTGATAGTCCTGGCCTACATATATATATATTAATATATGTGTATATATATTCATATAAATAGATATTTTAAAGCTAATTTTAGAACTCACACAGACAACAACACACATTTAAATGTATTTAACATCAGGAAAGCATATAAGAAACAGTACTCTGGATAGATGGAAGATAAGTGATTTTATAGGAGATTCTTTTTTACGGCTTTTGTTTCTTGAACCATGAAAACATGCTAGCTATTTGAAAAAAAGTAAACACTAAAATAAAGAAGAAGAACTGAGATTTAAGAATAAGAAGAAAGGAGTAAAGAAGGACGGAAGTAGGGAGGGAGAGAGAAATGCAAAATTAATAGACATTTCATGTTCTGTATCACAAGGGGTGGGCTTCCCAGGTGATGCTAGTGGTAAAAAACTCACCTGCCAGTGCAGGAGACATAAGAGACATGGATTTGACCCCTTTGGTCAAGAAGATCCCCTGGAGGAGGGTGTGGCAACCCACTCCAGTATTCTTGCTTGGAGAATCCCTATGGACAGATAAGCCTGGCGAGCTACAGTCTATAGGGTTGCAAAGAGTCGGACACACCTGAAGCAACTGAGCGTGCACACATGGCAAAGGGCAGATACTATAAGTTCAGATTATACTACGACAATTAGGCCTAAAGGTTTTATTTATATATCTTTTAATAAATCAAGTGCTTATTAGGCACTTACTGAATATGAGGGACAGTGCTAGAACATTATTCCAATTTTTTCCTTGTATCTATGAAATAGGTATTAAGTTGAATCATATGAAATTGCAAATATTCACTGATTTTTGACCCACAAAAATGTCAATTTTATATATTCAACCTAACGTTAACATACCCATTTTAATAATGAGGAACCCAAGGCTCACAAACACTGACTGTCCAGTGGCACACACAGCTTGCAAGAGAGACTCCCAATCTGAACCTAGATCTCCTGTTTCAACTGAGTACCAGGTATACCTTTCAGGCCATAAAAGTTCCGTAAAACAAATGTCTAACTTTCTTAACATATGTGTATGTGTGTTAGTCACTCAGTCATGTCCAACTCTTTGCAATGCCATGGACTGTAGCCTGCCAGGTTCCTCTGTCCATGGAATTCTCCAGGAAAGAATACTAGAGTGGGTTGCCATTTCCTTCTCTAGGGTATCTTCCACCCTGGAATTGAAGCCAGGTCTCCCACATTGTAGGCAGATTCTTTACCATCTGAGTTACCGGAGAAGCCCTTCTTCAATTGTGTGTGACCTTAAATGTCCACCAAATGGTAGAGATTTGTCTGTAAAAACAAAAGCAAACATCAGGATGATATTTCTGCTTGCCGAGGAATACCAAAGACTGTCAGCAAGTCACCAGAAGCTAGGAGAGAGGTCTGGAACAGATCCTTCTCTTACAGTTCTCAGAAAGATGCAGCTCTGCCAACACCTTGATCTTATTCTTTAGTTGCCAGAACTGTGAGACAACAAATTTCTGTTGTTTGAGCTCCCTAGTTTCTGGGTCCTTTGTTACACTGGTGACAGGAATCTAACATACAGCCAATCACTGGTTGAAGAATAAAACTTATCCCCCTTATAGCTTCTTATTCTGCTACATTTCAAAAAAACCATAAAATAATTTACTTAAAAGCTAGACATAATGAACTGAATCCTACCCAAGGTTACGAAACCATAGTGTCAACTTTTCCCAGAGTACAAAAGCCTGATTCTGAAACCTACCTCAAAGGAAGGATCACTTCTAGGCCATCTGGGCCACTGACAACTGTCCTGGACTTCCTTGCCATTAGTGCGGCTGCTTTTGTGTCATGGAAAAATTAATGCAGAGAGAGAGTTTCTTGGGAGGAGAGCAGAAGTTCCCAGTGTTATTTAACATTAACAGTGCTAAATGTATTTTGTTGCCTATATCGGATGCTGATTACATCTTTCTTTCTTTTGTGCAGGCAAATATGCTTGAGATTATTTTGGACTCAGCATGGGCATGGTTCTTTTTTCACTCTGATTCATTCCCCATGGTTTCCCTATTGATGGGAGATTACTAATGAATAAATATAAGAAAAACTGACAGGCCCTTTAAAAAAATTAAATGACTATGTTTTCATGGCATTATATATTTCCAACAGCATGTTCATTAGCTATTCTATACCTCTGCTGGATATTTTGGGATGTGAACCTTGAAATACCTATATGAGTTCTGTGATGATGATGATCACTTGGTTCTTTGTCTAACAATTTGTCAAGTATTGTCTCTGGGAACCAGTCAGAAACCAAGTGAGAGAGTTCGTTGAGGGAATTTAATAAGGAACTGGTTACAAAGGTGCTGGATGGGCCAGAAAGCCTAACTGGGGAAAGAGGGGAAGCCCAGTGAGAAGCAATAGCAGAAAGCCTCTACCCTCCACCTCTAGGGTTTAGAGAGACCAACAGAGGGACTGGGTTAACAGATCCCTGGAGTCATTTACCCCAGATGGTACTAGAATGGGAATCACAGAGGAGAAGCAGTCACTGTGGGAGAAGCTTCCTGATTCAGAGAAAGAGGCAAATACCTTGGCTTCTCTTCTGCCCGTGTTCCTAGTTTACCTTTTTATCTTTCATTACCCTAATTCTTTTTTTGGCATGGGCAAATGAGTCTAAGAAATGAAGTTGGCAGGAATCAGCTTCCTTCCATACAGACAGAATAAGAGAATGACAAAGAATGAATGAATTTGACAGCAAGCAGGCCAATGACTAGGCTTTCTCGGTGGCACTAGTGGTAAAAAAAAAAACCCACCTGCCAATGCAGGAGACCTAAGAGATATGAGTTTGATCCCTGGGTCAGGAAGATCTGGAGTATGGAATGGCAACCCACTCCAGTATTCTTGCTTGGAGAATCCCATTGACAGAGGAGCCTAATGGGCTATAATTCATAGGGTCACAAAGCGTTGGTCGTGACTGAAGCAACTTAGCACACATGCGCAAGCAAATGACCAACACATTAAGCCCTTAGTACAGTATGTTATGTTGTGCTTTGGGGTAGCAAGTGGTCAAAAAAGGTCAGAGAAGCCAAAATCAGAGATTGGGCAAAGGCAGTGAGGTATGACAGATACTGCTTACAGATTACAGGGTTATGGGACTTCCCTTGTGGTCCAGTGGCTAAGACTCCAGGCTCCCAAATGCAGGGGGCCTGAGTTTGATATCTGGTCAGGGAACTAGATCCCATATGCCACAACCAAACTGAAAAAAAAGGAATAGAGAGTCATAAATAGGAGTTGAGTCAATAAAGAGAATCAACACACATACGTCATAAATTATAAGTAGAGATGTATAAAACAGTCTCCTAGAGATCAGAGAAAATAAGAAGTCATAGATTTTCATGATAATTAGGCCATATCATGTGGATAGAACATCAACATACACAGGGTAGTAACAAGGGGTCAAATAGGCTCACAGAGAGGTACAATTCATTACCTGTACTACAGCAGGGATACATTCCAAATAATTGGTTTGAAAAGTAGACATTCCTGTATTTGCTTGGAAACTGCACTTTGAAATCACTGTATTAGTTTGGTTACTTGTCATTGCTTTCTCATGAAAGTAGATTATAAAGAAAAGTTGTAACTATTCGAGTTTTCTGTTGACTGCAAACTCTACAAGTAGGATGTTCCTGTTAGGTACTCAAAAGCACTTATCTGCAGCAAGGAAGGCAAAAGACAATGGGGAATAAACAAAAAAGGAATCATCTAGTCAATGGATAGAATGAAAGTTTATATATAGAGTTATGTAACCATCAAATTCATCTTACATTTTCTGTCCTTGTATTCTTTCTTTTTCATGAGCTTGAGTAATGCTTTTCTTATTTATTCTATATGGCATCATATGAGAAAAAGATACTTTAACGTGCTCATACTACTCTCCTTAAAAATAATTTCTCTGGATCCACAATATTTATTTAGATAAAATGAAATGAAAATTGTTCCTTGTCTTTAATTAATTAGACTGAATGTTTTTAAACTATTTTTTTGTTAACCAAGCTCTTTTATGGTGGAATCTAAATTAATATTTATAGGAGATGCCTGATCCACTAATTATACAGGCATTTACAATAATTAATATTTGGCAGAAAGCAGTGTATTTTGCATACTCTCCTTTATCCTTAAAATGTACATTTTGGAAAATAGTAAAGGAAGCATGTGAATTTCAGAATTTCAAAAATACTTGTTTATATAATCACACACACACACACACACAAAGGAGGTCAAAAATCTATACAGATATAATGAGGCTGCTCTAGCTATAATTATAGATATTAATAAAATTCATTCACCCAGAAATAGAGGCATTAAATATGTGCAGGAACAAAGCAAGGCTCTGAGAACATGTATGTATAGTATACATAATTCCTAGCTTCAGGAAGTATATAAGTTAGAGAGAAAGTCTAAGAAGCTACTACAGAAGCTGTAAGAGATGACTGTTGGCGGGGCCCACAGGTGGCACAAAGAAGAGAGGTGTCCCTAGGCAAGGAGTCATCCACAAGTTTTCAACCTCAAGGTTTGCAAATTGGAGGCTCTGGACCTTGGACAGCCCAGTCCTAAGCTTTGGTCTCCTGCCCACAACAAGTTCCAGCCTGGTTTCCATCCTGAGCTAACATCACACTGACAGCCATGCCTCCTGCTCACCTCTCACTCCCAGAACTCATGGGCACCCTTTATAAACTTAATTCCACCCCTTGCCTCCCACAGACAGACACACTTTGCTTCCCACATCAAACAGATCATCTAGTGCTGATGACACATTTCTCAGAAATATCTCTGAACATCTGCTTCTGCCACAGTGCAGGTACCTGCCATTTCTTAATTTGTTTTATCACAATGGTCTCCTATTGGGTCTCTCCATCTCCTGTTTTGATCTGCTCTTTTGTAACTTTCCACTGGCAAAGTGCTCTCTTTCCAAAACACGTTATTCTCTTTCCTGGTACCCTCTGATAGATCCCCACTGTCCAGACACAGTGGCTTCCAGACTTGGATGTACCCCATTACCATGTTAAGGAACTTCTTTTTCCAACAGATTCCTCTTGAACTAAAATTTCCAAAATGGGGCCTCGGCAATCTGTATTTTTAACAAGCTCTTCAGATGCTGTTTACTGTCAGTTTGGTTCCAGTCGAGGGACCAGGGTTTGGGAACCGCAAGATGAAGTCCAAACTTAGCACACAGTGATTCACATGGACTCTTCCCCTGTACACACCCCATATCATGGTCACAGTTGTAACCCACTTCTGAAACTCCCAGGGTTCTCTAAAGCCTCTGTGTCACTGAACATCTATTCTCTCCAGAATTACCTTGCACTCCTTTTTCATTCTGGAAAGCATTCCCTAAGCCTTCTTTAAAGCTTTCCTTGATCTCTCAGCTGAGTGAGCTAAGGGTCTGCCTTTGTTTTTAAAAGCCCTGCGTAAATCTCTTCTCATAGCGTACTTTAATTTTCACTTGTCTGTTTCTCTAACTGTACTTTGACTCCTGCAGGGGTGGGACTGCAAATTACTCATCTCTTTAATCTTAAGAGGCTAGCCTTGTTCCTGATTCATAACAGGGACATAACAAATAAATGAACAAACAGACTAATGAATGAGCAGAATTCTGGTTACACTATGGTAGAAACTGGCTGTGTATAGATCATTACTCTTTATGAACTGAATAATTATGTATCTTTCAACAGAATACTATTAAGCAAAGCTAGTAGAAGCTCATCAGCATTTGAGATAAAACAGAAGTAAACAAATGCTACTGCAAAAAATATAATGATTCCTTCCCATGTGCAGGATTGAGGGAATCATTAAACATTTAGATTAATGTATTGTTTGGCAGATGTCCAATTTTTTTATTTTTCATTTGCCTTTGTATTCATTCATGGGCTGGCAATATAAATACTGGATAAGAAAAAGGGCAACCCACTCCAGTATTCTTGCTTAGAGAATCCCATGGACACAGGAACCTGATGGGCTACAGTCCATGGGATCACAAAGAGTCGGACATGACTGAGTGACTAAACCATGTAAACACAAACACGCAATTCATTTCTTCCTATTTTTTGCAAAGTCAAAAATATTTTTCAGTATATTTCTATTTTTTCGGCTTTTAGTTGGTAGTATTTTTGTTTCAATGAACAAACCATGAACCTCCAACCACTAAGCAAGACGCTAATACTTGGTTGTATCAGTTTATAATTCAATGTAAATGCAACTTTTAATGGACTTAATTTGTTTTTTCTTGCCTTACATTCATTCTCTGGGTGATAAACACATATTTTTCCCTTTGTGACTACTCCTCCTCCACTTTCTGTATACGTGGTTCTTTTTGGTGGGACTGGTTGGGGACAGAGGACATGTGACCCAGGCTTGGCCAGTTGGAGTCACAGTGAAGAGCTTAGGGAAGACGCCTGGTCCAAGGCAGCCAAGAAGAGTTGGTCTTAGTTCCTTTGCCAAGACTACTGGAAAAGATGTACTCCCTGCACTGGGACTGATACACTGTTAGAACATAAGCCATTTTTGCCACTGTATGAGTAAAGCTGCCTAAGAATGAAGCCAATATGATAACAAGCAAAGCCAAAAGGGAAAGAGAGGCAATTTCGGATACTTTTGAACCTTTGCATCCAGCTATGACTTAACCGTTTACTGCTTGAGATTTATACTTAGTTGAGTTCTACTTACTCTAAAGAAAAAAAAATCCTTTTTATTCTTAAACTGGCTTGAGTTTGCATTCTCTCATTTACTATCATATATGTCTTGATCATAAGACACTATATCTGATTTTATAGCATCACTGAACTTATTATACAAGAATTGTGTGGATTTTCAATAAAGTGCTTCTCTTCTATGAATCCCTAGAGATATACTTAAGTAGAAGTAATCTACCAGTTTGTTGTCAGATCTTAAATAAATCATTTAATTTTCTGTACTTCAGCTTCCTCATTTGCTAAACTGGAGAGTTATACAAAGTCCCTTCTGCAAAATTGTTATTCTATGGAAAAAACACTGACACAATGTTAGAGCAACTGACTGTTATTGAGGATCATAATTCTCCAACTGTAAATGCTGCCATGGCATACAGTAAGTGTCAGGGGCTGGAGTAGGGGGAGGGTAGAGAAAGAAGGAGAAGAAAGTCCAATAAGTTTCATTTTGGATAAATCCCAAACAGTCAAATAATTCATTATTTATCACAGTATCATTATTAGCTTCTTCTGTAATTGGGAGATGAGTTCCAGAAATGTGAGAACTGTCATAGGTTGTCAGACTTACCAAAGGATAAAAATAGATGTGTCAGGGAAAAAATGCATTCATAATTCAGTTTCTTCTCATCAAACTGGAACCAAATGCCCAGTTTTGGATTGAGAAAAGCCTAAACATTTTTCAAATATGTGTTTTGAAGAGATGGCAATGCCTGAGACAAACGTAGAAAAAAAGCAATGACTATTTAAAAACCTGGGCTACTCTAAAACCAGAAGCAGTTATAATAAAAACCAACATAATACATTAAACTAAATGTAATTACATAGTGGGTTACATTGCAACTTCAAAGAACTCAGAATGTACTTCTTTTTATCTTTCACTTAAAAATAATCAACGTTCCATTTCCTGAAACATTTTTTTTCTCGTGGGTGTGTTTACATGACTTTCTATTCATCCACACCTAACAAAAATCACTGCAACCTACAATGTGTTTGTGTCTTCTCTCTCAAATTTGTATTTTCAGTTTTAGGTATTAATGTGTAATGATCTGCTCCTAAGACACATTGAACTTGCTCAGGCTGAATAAAGTTTTCTATGATTATGTTGTGATATTTACATTGGATTTCCAATTTGGGTAACTCAGAAATTTTCCTCCTGCTTTATTAGATTTTCTTAAATTATAAAAATCAATGTATATTCATTGTAATTAGACAGAAAATAAAGAGTTATACCAAAAGTTACAATGAAAAATTTAATCTTCCTTCAATCTCATCTGTTGGGTCTCCATTGCTTCATGTGCAACTTTCTATATAGTTTCTGTTTATACCACATATAAACATATACATACACAGGGCTCATCCTTCCTTCGTTTCTCCCTCCCTTACTCCTCCCTTTTTTCCCCATAGTTTTCCAAATATTGGATCTTACTACAAATCAATGGTCACAAACTAGCGGCCCACAGTCAGGGAAAATATTTTGCTGGCAAAACATCAGGGAAATTTAACATGAACAATCTGGATACCCATTCCTACATGGTGATGATGTTATTGATGCTGCACAGGCTTTCCAATTTAACATGGTCCTTTCCAGTCCCTATTATTCACGCCTCTAATAATCCACCTTTTTACATTACTGGCCTATCACCTATAAGCATTTGAATTTATATCCTCCTGGTATTACTTAGAAACTTGCTTGTTGCATTTAACATTATGTCATGGTATTATCGCTTAGAATTAAATTCAGTTGCCTATAACTGAAAATGCCAAATTATAGTGGTTTAAATCCTACCGGTTTTTCTTTTTCACATGTAAAATAAGTCTGGAAGTGTATGGGCCACAGCTTAGATGGCACTTCAAAGTTGTAAGTGACCTGAGCTCCCCCTATTTTTCCTTTCCACCTTCCTTGGGACCTGGCTTCTAGTCTCAAGCTTAGTTTATCATCCCTACTGGCTAAGAACTCGAGTCACTTGATCTGTGTTCTAGGCAGTAGAAAACTGGAGGGCAAAACAAAGAATGGTGCTTCCCCTGAATCAGCCTTCTTTAAAGGCATTTTCTAGAAGTCCTGCTCAAATACTTCCACTTAGATCTCATGAGCCATAACTTTACCACACAGCCACACCTAGTTACACAGGAGGTGGAGAAATGTCCTTGACTGGGAACACAGGCACCAGAATAAGATCCGGGTACTGCTATCAAGGAGAAAACAAAAATATCAACCTCTGCTCCATATCCCTGCAGCTTAGTACAGACATATGGCCGAGACTACCAGGGTCCCTCAAGATCCAGGTGCCTCTTCTTTTAAGTTAAAAGAAATTTCAGCTTTAACCTGGTCACAGAGGTACTTGAAATGAAGGCTACATATTTAACTCTTCAAAGTTTTAAATAATACTTCATGATCATAACCTTCTCTCCCTCCATCATCAGAGCTTTTACTTTTTTAGAATTCACCAAATGGGATTCCTAAGTTTAACTTAAGCAAAGTTTAAGTTTTTTTTTCCCAGCTTACTTTTAATTTGAGGATAATTGCTTTACAATGTTGTGTTGGTTTCTGCCATACAAAAATATGAATCAGCCATAAGTATATATATATATATCCCCTCCCCCTTGAATGTCCTTCCCACCCCCTACCCCATCCGACTCCTCTAGGTTGTCACAGAGCACTGGGTTGAGCTCCCTATGTCATACTGGAAGTTTAAGTTTTAACAGATACTGGTGGTTCACTTTGCGGGAGGCTATGGCAATTCATTTTCAAAAGAACTGAAACAATGTTAGAGCAACTGACATAAACTGTGCAACACATGTCCATTTTTCTGTATATTCTGAGCACTGGATTTTTTTTCTCTTTTTAAATGTTGTGACTCATGGGTGAAAAATGATATCTGTCATTTTTGATTTGTGGTTCCCTTACTGTCAGCAATGAAAAGCCTCTGTCTTTGTTAATTGTCCATTTAAATTTCTTCTGCAGGGAATTTGTGTTAAAACCCTTTGCCAATGTTTCTGTTGGATTATTTGCCTTGTTCTTACCATTTTGACTATGCCATACATGATATAAATATTTTTCTAATCCCATAATTTCTAAAAAAAATCTTTAGCCACTGGAAATTTATGTAACCAAATCTTTCCATGAATGGTGATGGATTTCTACTTTTACTTAAGAAAACGTCTCTTCCACTTTCAGATTATTTTCCTAATTTTCTTCTGATTTTCTAATATGCTTATATTTTTATCTTTATTATCCAACTCATCCAGTCAACTATTTGTTGACCACTTACTAGGTGCCAGGTCCTCTTCAAATTCTAGTGGGGATGTTTTCCTAGTTGGTAAAGATGGACAATAATGCAATGAACTGATATAAAACATTAGGCATTTCACCATAGAATTAAGACATGGTGATGTGGCAGGGTGAGGTAGGATATTTCAGACTGAGTAACCAAGAAAAGCTTCTCTGAGGAGATAAGATATAAACTGATTCAGGAATAACTACTGATTAGTGGAGAAGATGCAGGTGGGAATGGCCTTGGGATGTGCAAAGAGCTGGAAGGCTAATGTGGCCAATGGCTCAAGGAGAAGAAAAAAATTTGAGAGGGAGGCGGGAAGCAGAACTTGGTGGGCTTAGCAGGCCAAAGAGGAGTAAAGATTTTATCCTACATTGAAGATTTATAGTCCATACAGACTTTGTTTTTATAGTAATATGGTACGTCTAACTCTGATTTTCTTTCAAATGCAGAGTTCTATTTTAAACAAACTAGTCAACATTTGCAGGTGGTGGTGGGAACTAGGGTGATATTCTACAGAATGTCACCCCATTTCAAACACTGTACAATAGGCTCCAGTTTCACCCACCTCAGTAGAACAGATTCAAATGTATTCTTTTTAATGGCTGAGTAATATTCCATTGTGTATATGTACCTATTATAACAGAGTGAAGTAAGTCAGAAGGAAAAACAACAATACAGTATACTAACACATATATATGGAATTTATAAAGATGGTAACAATAACCCTGTATACAAGACAGCAAAAGAGACGCAGATGTATAGAACAGTCTTTTGGACTCTATGGGAAAGGGCAAAGGTGGGATGATATGGGAGAATGGCATTGAAACATGTAAATTATCATATGTGAAATGAATCACCAGCCCAGGTTTGATGCATGATACAGGGTGCTCAGGGCTGGTGCACCGGGATGACCCAGAGGGATAGAATCGGGAGAGAGGTGGGAGGGGGGGTCCTAGAAGGGGAACACATGTATACCAATGGCAGATTCACATCAATGTATGGCAAAACCAATGCAATAAAGAAAAAAAATATTAAAAAACAAACACTGTACAGATAACATTACTAAATGAAATATTTGTTCAATTGAAATTAAACATAGAATGAGTGTAATTTTTGTTTCGTGTTCTTTTGCTTTTTTTTTGTTGTTATTGTTGTTGTTTTGGATTTTCACCATGCAATGTGCCATGCAGTATCTTAATTCCCTCACCAGGGAATGAACCCATGCCCCCCGCAGTGGAAGTGCTGAGTCCTAACCACTGGATCATCAGGAATGTCCCCATGAGTATTATAATGTTTTTATCTCAGGGATGTGACTGTTCAACAAATCTTTCTAGAATTACATTTTAGAAACATGGTCAGAAGCAGTTTTTAAGTCAGCTCAAGTTAGTATAGTTCAGTCGCTCAGTCACGTCTGACTATTTGTGACCTCAGGGACTGCAGCACGCCAGGCTTACCAGTCCATCAACAACTTCCAGAGCCTGCTCAAACTCATGTCCATTGAGCTGGTGATGCCATCCAACCATCTCATACTATGTTGTCCCCTTCTCCTCCTGCCCTCAATCTTGTCCAGAATCAGGGTCTTTTCCAATGAGTCAGTTCTTTGCATCAGGTGACCAAAGTACTGGAGCTTCAGCTTCAGCATCAGTCCTTCCAATGAATATTCAGGATGGATTTCCTTTGTGATTGACTGGCTTGATCTCCCTGCAGTCCAAGAGACTCTCAAGGGTCTTCTCCAACATCAAAGGTCAAAAGCATCAATTCTTTGGTGTTCAGCTTTCTTTATGGCCCAGCTCACAAATCCATACATGACTACTGGTAAAACCACAGCTTTGGTAGATGGGCCCTTGTAAGCAAAGCAATGTCTCTGCTTTTTAACATGCTGTTTAGGTTGGTCATAGCTTTTCTTCCAAGGAACAAGCAGTTTTTAATTTCATGTCTGCAGTGATTCTGGAGACAAAGAAAGTAGTTTCTCACTATTTCCATTGTTTCCCCATCTACTTACCATGAAGTGATGGGATCGGATGCCATAATCTTAGTTTTCTGAATGTTGAGCTTTAGGCTAACTTTTTCACTCTCTTCTTTCACTTTCATCAAAAAGCTCTTTAGTTCCTCTTTGCTTTCTGCCGTAAGAGTGGTGTCATCTGCATATCTGAGGTTATTGATATTTTTCCTGGCAACCTTGATTCCAGCTTGTGCTTCATCCAGCCCAGCATTTCACATGTTATACTCTGCATGTAAGTTAAATAAGCAGGGTGACAATATACAGCCTTGACATACTCATTTGCCAATTCAGAACCAGTCCATTGTTCCATGTTTGGAACAATGTTGCTTCTTGATCTGCATACAGATTTCTCAGGAAGCAGGTAAGGTGGTCTGATATTCCCATCTCTTTCAGAATTTTTCAGTTTGTTGTTCATTCAGTCAAAGGCTTTGGCATAGTCAATAAAGGAGAAGTAGATGTTTTTCTGGAACTCTCTTGCTTTTTCTATGATTCAATGGATGTTGGCATTTTGATCTCTGGTTCCTCTGCCTTTTCTAAATCCAGCTTGAACATCTGGAAGTTCTCAGTTCACAGACTATTGAAGCATAGCTTGGAGGATTTTGAGCATTACTTTGCTAGTGTGTGAGATGAGTGCAATTGTACAGTAGTTTAAACATTCTTTGGCATTGCCTTTCTTTGGGATTGGAATGAAAACTGACCTTTTCCAGTCCTGTGGCCACTGCTGAGTTTTCCAAACTTGCTGGCATATTGAGTACAGGATTTTCACAGCATCATCTTTCAAGATTTGAAATAGCTCAACTGGAATTCCATCACCTCACTAGCTATGTTTGTAGTGATGTTTCCTAAGGCTTATCTGACTTCACATTCCACAATGTCTGGCTCTAGGTGAGTAATCATACCATCGTGGTTATCTGGGTCATGAAGATCTTTTTTGGATAGCTCTTCTGTGTATTTTTGTCACTTTTTCTTAATATCTTCAGCTTCTGTTAGGTCCATACAGTTTCTGTCCTTTATTGTGCCCATTTTTGTATGAAATGTTCCCTTGGTATCTCGAATTTTCTTGAAGAGATCTCTGGTCTTTCCCATTCCATTGTTTTCCTCTGTTTCTTTGCACTGATCACTGAGGAATGCTTTCTTACTTCCCCTTTCTGTTCTTGGAAACTCTGCATTCAAATGGGTATATCTTTCCTTTTCTTCTTCGCCTTTTGCTTCTCTTTTATCAGCTATTTGTAAGGCCTCCTCAAGACAACCACTTTGCCTTTTTGCATTTCTTTTTCTTGGAGATGGTTTCGATCACCACCTCCTGTAGTGTTACGAACCTCTGTCCATAGTTCTCCAGGAACTCTTATCAAATCTAATCCCTTGAATCTATTTGTCATTTCCACTGTATAATCATAAGGGATTTGATTTAGGTCATACCCGAACATTCTAGTGGTTCTCCCCACTTTCTTCAATCTAAGTCTGAATTTTGCAATAAGGTGTTCATGATCTGAGCCACATTCAGTTCTTGGTCTTGATTTTGCTGACTGTATAGTGCTTCTCCATCTTTGGCTGCAAAGAATATAATCAATCTGATTTCAGTGTTGACAATCTGGTCATGGCCACGTGTAGAGTCATCTCTTGTGTTGTTGTTGGAAGAGGGTGTTTGCTATGACCAATGCATTCTCTTGGCAAAACTGTTAGCCTTTGCCCTGCTTCATTTTGTACTCTAATGCCAAACTTGCCTGTAACTCCAGGTATCTCTTGGCTTCCTACTTTTGCATTCCAGTCCCCTATGTTGAAAAGGACATCCTTTTTTGGTGTTAGTTCTAGGTCTTGTAGGTCTTCATAGAACCATTCAGCTTCAGCTTCTTCAGCATTACTGGTTGAGGCCCATACTTGGATTACTGTGATATTGAGTGGTTTCCCTTGGAAACAAACAGAGATCATTCTATCATTTATGAGACTGCATCCAAGTTCTGCCTTTTGGACTCTTTTGTTGACTATGAAGGTAACTCCATTTCTTCTAAGGGATTCTTGCCCACAGTAGTAGACATAATGGTCATCTGAATCAAATTCACCCATTCCAGTCTATTTTAGTTCACTGATTCCTAAAATGTCAATGTTTACTCTTGCCATCTCCTGTTGGACCACTTCCAATTTGCCTTGATTCATGGACCTAACATTCCAGATTCCTATGCAATATTGATCTTTACAGCATCAGACTTTGCTTCTATCACCAGTCACATCCACACCTTGGTGTTGCTTTTGCTTTGGCTCCATCTCTTTATTGTTTATGGAGTTATTTCTCCTCTGATCTCCAACAGCATATTGGGCACCTACCTACCTGGGGAGTTCATCTTTCAGTGTCATGTGTTTTGCCTTTTTATACTGTTCATGGGATTCTCAAAGCAAGAATACTAAAGTGGTTTGTCATTTTCTTCTCCAGTAGACCATGTTTTGTCAGAACTCTTCACCATGACCTGTCTGTCTTGGGTGGCCCTACAGCGCATGGCTCATAGTTTCAGGAAGTTAGACAAGGCTGTAGTCCATGTGATCAGTTTGGTTAGTTTTCTGTGATTGTGGTTATCATTCTGTCTTCCCACTGATGAATAAGGATAAGAGGCTTATGGATGCTTCCCAGTGGGAGAGACTGACTGTGGGGGAAACTGGGTCTTGTTTACTGGACAGGGGCATGCTCAGTAAATCTTTAATCTAATTTTCTGTTGATTAGTGAGGCTGTGTTCCCTCTCTTTTGTTTGACCTGAGGCCAAACTGTCGACCCATGCCACCACTGAGACTCCTGGACACTCACAGGCAAGCCTGGCTCACTCGCTTGTGGGGACATTGTTCCTTTCTCCTGGTGCACACTAGGTTTTGTTCGTGCCCTACAAGAGTCTATTTCTCCAGTCCTGTGGGAACTTCTGTACTTAAATCCCACTGCCCTCCAAAGTCAAATTCCCTTTGTCTTCTTCCTTTTGCCTGATCTCAGGTTATAAATCTATTTTATAAATCTAGAACTTTCTTAACAGTGTGAGAATTTCTTTGGTATAATTGTTCTGTAGTTTTTGGACTGTCTGCTTGGCAGCTCTATGGTGGGGCTAATGGCAACCTTCTCCAAGAGGGCTTATGCCACATGCTGCCTGACCCAGGTCTGCAGCAGCCAGAGCTCCTGTCTCTGTGGCAGGCCACTGCTGACTTGTGTCTGTGTGTGAGATAGGCAAACACTCCAGGGCCAAGAGCTGCCACCAGTGAAGATATTTAAAGGAATGTGCAACAGGCTCTGAAGGAAAGTCTTCAGAAGGAAACCTTCTAAAAGTATTCTGCATGATGGTAGCATTAAAAGAGTAAGCAGACGGGCCCCAAGATAACTTCTGTGAAAAGGTGGACAAACTTCAAAATTTTAGGTCTGTATAAGTAATAAGTAAAAGAGTCATTACTTTATAATTCAAGCATATTCCTTTTGATCTTTCATATAGTTGTTTTATAATTTGCAACATGCTTTTTAAAAATTTATGCTTTACAACTCTGTGAGTTGGATATTCTTACCATTTTTAAAGATGAAGAAACACATTAATTTAAGAAGCTGACATTCAAGTCTCTTGATTCCAAGGTCAGTGCTCTCCCTGCACATTAAGCTATCTAAGGTCACACAACTTGAGAAAGGAGAAGCCACAGTTCATAGCCATCATCCCCTATGACCACTAGGCTGCATGGACATCTTGACCATTTATCTATCTGCCTTGATCAATGCTCTGTATAGATTTGATTGATCTGACAACTTGGAAATAGTCACCTGTGCAAGTTAATTAAAAAAAGTTTCCCACTTTAAAATAATGGAAATGGAGTGTTGTGAATTTCTTGGACATTTTAAGATTCAGAGACATTTTCTAAATTGATGTTAAAGAACAGTAATGATCTAGGAAATCTCATGGTAACCTGTAACCAGTATAGCACTCAAAGTTAAACAATGCTTGTGGCATTATAACTCAAGAGTCCTGAAAAGGAGTCAGAACTGGGTTTTGGTCTGGTCTCTGTTCCCTAGGTTCTCTAAGATATTGGGGAAATCACTTAAAACCTTCTGGGCTTCTGTATCACTTAGGGGTCTTAAATTTATGAAAGTAATGGAAACTGACTGCTGCTAACTTAGGCAAAAGGGGCTTTATTGGAAGGATACTGTAAGATGGACAAGTGCTTAAAAAGTTTGGAACTGGGTTTGGAAACTGACAAGAACAAAGCACCTGGTTGACCTGAACTAAAAGGAAAACCAGAGTACTGATAGGCAGCAATGAATTTAGGGCAGTCAAACAAATCCCACCCATCCACCACTGCTTTCTCTTTTCATATTGATCAAGGATCATCCCCAAGAGGCCTTCTAGCTCTGACATCCTCTGCTTCTCAGTATTTGGAGAAGGGTAAGCAGGAAGAGGGGTGAATATGCAAACAAGGTGGTCAGAAATGCTTTGGCCGGATATGCCTCAGAAGGTTCTGCAGAGCTGAAGAAGGCTGAACCACCACAGCAGTACAGACGCTGACCAATGTGGCATGCAGCAAGCAGGAAGTGAAAAGGGTCTTAAGCAGGCAAAGCGTTTGGGTAGGCGAGTTATGAGGAACCTCCACAAATGACACTTTTCACAAGTGCTGGAAACTGAAACACTTCTAACAAGTCACTGCCTTTACAGACGAGGGACAGGTCTCGACTCTGTGAAAGAGACTGCAGCAGGTTTGCTCATGTCTATGAAATGAGATACAATAACTACCATGAACATGAAGTTCATCTTTGAATGTAATACACCAGTAGACATTAAACAGTCTCTTAAATCAAACATTGAAAATGGGTAGCCCATGGGTCAGAGATGGTCTTCAAAAAATTAGTTATCAACAGATAAAAATACAGGTATTTCCAACGTTTCTTGAAAAAAAGGGAGGTTTTGGCAATACAAGGCCTACATTCTTACATAGCAACAACTTTCTACTGTCTTCTGTGGGCTCTCCACGTTGCCACACCCTCCTCATAGCCCTCTTCATTTATAAGGCTGTCTGCCTGGACCATGGGAGCATTCTAGTTTCTGAACACTGATGTAATCACTTCCATAACAACCCACGCATGGCCAGCATTTTGGACAGCCATTTTGAGGATCTATCGCTGCAGGCTTCCCTGAGCAGGAGAACTTCCCTGAGTTCAAGTTTCATACGTCTGTTCTTGAGACCCCTTTGGTAATATCCCTTTAGTCCAGACATACTACCTGTCATACTGGAAACAATCATTTGCTCTACCCCAACCAAACCACATCTCCATCTTGTGTCAGGGCCAATCTTCAGGCATCTGCTCTCCCCCAAAACCTTAAATACTTGATGGTGGAAAAGGCAGCAAAGAATCCCCATATACCACCTTCTATACATAGTGAAAAAAACAGAAGGCACCTGAACAAAGAACCACTTCTGTTTGACTTCTTGGAAGACAATCTCTGAGGAAAGCTGCCCCTGAGGATTATTTATTTGTTTGTTTATTTCATATGAGTAGCTGTGGATGTGCTGGGCACCAGTGGATGGCAATGATGATGCGCCTTAGTAAGTGTCCTTTGTATACATCCAATCCCATCTGGATGCTACTCCTCACATTTTCTATCTCTTAATGCCAACATCATATATTCTATACGAGCATTCACTTCACTCTTAACTTTGTAGAATCCATTCCTTACAAAGCAGGCAGAACATTTCCTTAAGTCTCTGATGGATTCCAAGTTGCTTTTAGGCTAAACTTCAAGATGCTTTAAGAAGTATACAAATCCTAGCATCATTTGATTCTTCCTTATCTCAGGATTTATCTCAAGATATTCTGTTTTCTTCCCTTGCTCACTTCACTTTGAACACTTGGACATTCTTTAAATTTGAGGAAGAAAAAAAGCTCATTCTCACCTCAGGGCCTTGACTCTTGCTGTTCTCACTTCCTGGAGGGCTCCCCTTCTTCCTCACTCTTGCCCCTATCTCCTACCATCTTCCAGCCCTCTTTTTAAATGCTTCCCTGATAGCTCAGTTGGTAAAGAATCTACCTGCAATGCAGGACACCCCAGTTCCATTCCTGGGTCAGGAAGATCCACTGGAGAAGGGATAGGCTACCCACTCCAGTATTCTTGGGCTTCCCTCCTGGCTCAACTGGTAAAAGAATCTGCCTGCAATGGGGGAGACCTGGGTTCACTACCCGGGTTGGGAAGATATCCTGGAGAAGGGAAAGGCTACCCCCTCCAGCAGCCTGGCCTAGAGAATTCCATTAACTGTATAGTCCATGGGGTCACAAAGAGTCGGACACAACTGAGTGACTTTCCCTTTTGTCCCTTTTCTCCTATCTTTTGCTTCCCTCCCAATTCACTCACTCCTCCTTCCCATTTCTCAGAGCCCTCTGCTTTATAATTTCTATTGCTCTTAATACAATTTGTATGTTTCTCCACTAAACTGTAAACTCTGCAGTGCAGAGAACTTATCCATTTTGTTCCTACTGAATATTAACGGTTAGCAAAGTCCCTGCCTTAGCAGAATGGGTGAGCAATTCTTATTTGCCAAATGAATGAAAAGCTTAAATTCCATTGCCTAGACTGGTCTAACACTACTCTATGTGATCTTCTGGAGTAATTAGAAATCCTTTCCTAGGAAAAATATTTTTATTTCAGTCACCTATAAGTGAATCCACTTTATGGTTTATCTGAAGAAAAACCAGAAGAGAAAAAAGCTATTAACATTATAGGTTCCCCAGGTTGGGGGAGGTCCCAGACCAACACCTAGGAACCGGGTAGAAATGCAAATTACCAGGCCCCACTCCAGACCCACTCAGAGAACTCAGGGGGTGTGGTCCAGCATTCTGTGCTTAACAAGCCTTCCAAGGAATTCTGATGCACACTTTGAGAAGTTTAAAATGCCATTGTTCTAGGCTTTCTAGTTTTTAACTTTTTTTTTTAATTAAAAAATTTGGGCCTTAATTCTTGGTTTCATCCTGCAAGTAGAATAGTACAATCTTAAACTACTTGGTGATGGACAGGGAGCCCTGGCGTGCTGCGATTCATGGGGTCGCAAAGGGCCAGACACGACTGAGCGACTGACTGAAACTGCTCGGGAGAGTCCTTTTTTCTCCTCATTCAAAGCCACCAAAGGCTTATTAGTGTAGGGTATTCCTGTGGGGTGTGCCTTTCTCGTGGGCACAGGCTTGCCCTCCGGATGGCCTACAATCTAACCCTTGTGGTAACACAACGTGCCACGTTGTACAATGCACAAGTGTAACTGAAGAAAAACACACACACACACAAATAGTACCAAGGCAGAGGAGCCACGGCGCAAGCCTTTGTTCCTCTCTCCTCCAACTGCTCACCCTCCGTCTGATAGTGCTCTTTTCCAACCAGAAGAGGAGCCGCTCAAGTTATAAAAACGGATGGGTGCCGGTGACAAGGTTTTCAATTAGGCCGTTTTCCCCGGAGCACCGGAGGATAGTTGTAGCTGTGGAATACGGTTCTAAAGCTTCCTCAACCTAGCACAGAAGTAATTCAAACTAAAAACCCCTTCCAGCTTCAGCAGAATTGGAGGCTCGGGCAGACCTCCCCGCCCCTACCTGGAGAATACCCGAAGTGGACCACCTCACCTTCGGAATGGGAGCGGCAGCCGGCGGCGCAGCTCACTGCGCATGCCCTCTCGCCCCGCCCGCTCGGAGCCGGAAGGGGGAGCGCTCGAGGCCTAGGCCTGGCCTGGCCGGGGCGTCGGCACCGGCGGCCATCTTGGCTTCCCGGGGAAAGGCGGTGTGAGGGGAAGAAGTTGTAGGGTGGGGGCAGGAGTGAGGAGGAGGGGAGAGGGAGGGGGAGGAGGCCGCGGCGGGGCAGGGCGGGGACTGCCTGCCTGCCCGGGTTGCGGAAGTGGTAGCCGCTGACCGAGCCTGCTGCTCTCTTGCTACTGCTTCGGCTTCCCGGCTCCCCCCCAGACGGAGAGGGTGGCCCGGCCGTGGATGGTCAGATAGCTTCCACCTCCCGCCGCCCATCCCTGGCCCCAACCGGCACGGAGCACACGGCGGCAGCGGCAGCAGCAGGCGAGGAGGAAGATGGCGGGACGGCTGCCGGCCTGTGTGGTGGACTGTGGCACGGGGTAAGGGGGCTGATGGGCGGGGGTGGGGAAACTGAGGCGGAGGTAGGAAAATGGCGGGGCCGGGAGGAGGCCGAGAGATGAATGGAGCGGCAAGGTGACGCCGCCGGCTGTGTCAGCCCGGGCCGCGCCGGGTGGCGAGGGGTGGGGCCCGCAGTCAGGGCCTCCCTCATCCCCCGCGCTTCACCCTCTGGGAGCCGGGCGGGGGCGCAGGGCCCAGAACCCCCACGGAGTGGCTTCCTCCGCGCGACCCCTCCCGGCCCCTCCCCCACCGCGGTGGGCAGCGCCGCCCGAGGGGCTGCGGGGACGGTCGCCTCCCCGGGCCCGCGGCCGCGTCGGGGTGGTCGTCGAGGCCCGTGCGGCCGACCCTCCTTTGCCCCGGTGCCCCTTCCTGCCTGTGGGTTTGGAGACCGAGGGGAACGGAGCGCGAGACTGGCTGGTCAAAAGAGCGAAAAAAAGAGAAGCGCTCCTTGTAGGTTTTGCAAGATTGCTGTGACAACATCCTACCGGGGGTGTGGGTGGGGAAAGGGAGGAATCGGACCCTGAAAATGGGAACCTAGATAGGGGCTTTCATTGGACCACCCACCTCCTCTTCCTCTTCGACTCCTGGTCTTTTCCATCTCCCACTACGTTCCTACCGGCCAACCAAGTCACATTTTAATTTGAGAGAAAGATGTCATGTGTTACTTCTCTTGCCTCAAAAAAGTCCCCCAGTGAGCAGGCGCGCTGCAACTTCCTTAGTTTTGTCAAAGCCGCTTCCTGCTTTCAGTCTTTTATACCCTTATAAGGTAGTTTTTCGTTTCCAACCTGAACACATCTTAATAGAACTTTCAAAATCAAGCAGTTTTCAAATAGGCTGAGTTACTGGTGCTAGGTATGAATTTCTGTGAACTTAAATGTATTTGCGTTGCACGGAGAGGGAGGAAGGGAAGCACCCAGGAAAATTAAGTTGTATACGTTCACTCTGTGACCGCGTCTTAAGGAGAGAAGGAAGGTAATAGAGTTGTAAAGGGAGGTACTTGCTTTTCAAGGAGTTGTTTATTATAGATCTGCAGTGTAGTTTCCTAAAGTATAGAATGGTGTGGAAGTGGTCGTTCCTTTTGTTTTAATAGACTTTTTAAAGAGTTTTAGCACACTTTGTACTAACGTAGAAAACATTGCCCATGTTTTAATGCAGAGTGACTGCTTTATGTTTCAATATTGGAAGTGGGGTTTTTTGTGCTTGTGAATGCCGTGCTGATGCATGATTACTTCTCCAATTCCCCAAATTTTGGAGGGGGTTATGAGAAGTAGATTGTCAGCCTTTCCCTTCCCTTTTTACTCTTTAGCAAACTATTGTTACTTAAAGGATGGTATACTCCTCATTCAGTTTGCTCTGTGTGAAATTTCTCTATAATCCTCATGATCATACCTTTATGAAAGTGTGGCAGTTTCTAAAATCCCAGCCGTGCAGAAGGAAACAACCAGTTTATTAATATAATAAAAAACAGTGTCGTTTAGCCATGAAACGTCTATGTAGCTTTTTGATGGACGGCTGATTAACGTTATTTTTCTTAATCCAGTTTTATTTCCTTGAACCAGTATTTTTTTTTTTTTTCGTCTTCCTTCTTAGTCCAGTTGGTGAGTAGTTTTATATTTGGGATCAGTTTTAAAATTAGATTTGGCAGCTTGACTGAGAAAGAATTTTCAAGTATGTTTTGTTAACAGTGAAAAATATTGTTACATAGTTAATAGTCTATGCTTTAGTAATTATTGCCTTGTCAATAAAATTAGATAATTGTTGCCGTAATAAATAGTATGGTAACACCTTAAGTAAGGTGTTAAATTTTTCTCATTTAATTTTTTATCTTTTGAAATACAATTTTGGTTATGTTTGAATTAGTATGCTGGGTATTTCATTGAGGTTAACTATCCTTAAGTGACCTCTTTCTGATAGGGAGCTTTGAATTTAAAACACAGACAGAGTGACCAGGAAGTGTCGGGGAAAGAGGTTCAATCTATACTTAGGCTGCTGCCCATGCTCAGTTGTTGAGTTGTGTCCGACTCTTTGCGACCCCGTGGACTGTAGCCTTCCAGGATCCTCTGTCCCATGGAATTTTCCTGGCAAGAATACTGGAATGAGTTGCCGTTTTCTACTCCAGGGGATCTTCCCTACCCAGGGATTGAACCTGTGTCTCCTGCATTGGCAGACAGATTCTTTACCACTGAGCCACCTGGGAAGTCCCTTATACTTAGGATATTTCTGCTTTAATGATCAGTTATTGATTATATTACTACATTAGTTTTATCTCATAGGGAGAGGTTGTTAGCTGGACAGTCATGATTTAAATGAACCTGATTAAGAGTTCTTCTTACTTTCTTTTACCATCTGTCATTGCCCGAAATTCCACCTTTAGAGATCCGTTTATGTATTTGTTTGTTTTTAATTTGATTGCCCATGTGCAATGTGAGAGATCTTAGTTCCCTGAGCAGGGATCGAACTCTTGCCCCCTGCATTGGAAACTCCTAGTGTTAACCACCAGGAGTGGTTAACCACTTATTGTGGTTTTTAGAAGGCATTTTAAGTCTTTCTTGTTGCCTATTAATACAAATCTTGGAAAGTTACACCTTTGACTTTAATAGCATAGAGAAGATAGCTCATTGAAATTGGACCTTTGATAAACATCTGTAAATAAGCCCTTATAGAGAGTTTTATGTTCCAGAGTTCTGTAGTTTTCCAGATGCAAATTATGCACCTACAAAGTGTGTGTAGTTCATTAACTACAATTACCCGTTGGCATAAGTGAAAAATTATAATGAGTTCAGATGCGCATTATATTTCATTATATAAGATAAGCAAAAGCTGATGAAAAGAATGGCCGTCTTTGAAACTTGGTGGGCTTAGGGAAGAAAAGCTGTAAAAGTTGGGAAACAATGAAGTTTAATCCCCAAATTTAGAGATCCTCCAGTGAACCTTTATTTCAGCATAAGATAAAGAATCACCTAAGCACAGATCATAAAAGAAAGTAACTCCTTTTGAAAAGAATTTAGAAAAAAATTCTTCTTTCATATTGATACCATGTCTACATACTTTTGGGTAGAATCTGTATTGGAATAATCATGTAAAATAAAATTTGGGGACAAATTATTGTTGATAGAGGGGGTTGCTTAAGAACTAAAGTGCAGACTCAAGTGAGCTACCAGTGGTGAGGAAAACTTTAAGAGTTTTTTTAAGCATTTAAAAAATATTGTAATACTTGTAAAGTATCCTAAGTTATCTTTTGCATATTTTCTCCCAGAATTCTTCAGCATTCACACCATATAAAGAACTCCTTACATGCTTTTATTTTGTTATAGCTTGTTTGCAGAGCTGTGCATTGTGAAATTTCCTTCCCCCTTAATGTCTTTCCTTTTTTTTCCTAATAAATACTATTTCCAAGAGCTCTTGGATATATTCGGATCTAGAACCAATTAAGCAGTTTTCCTAGTTGAGTTAAACTTCTTGGCAATCTTGAAATTTAAGCATAAGTATTTTGTTGGAGTTGGTGAATGAGGAGCTTATATTCACCTTGTAGTCACATTCTAGTTATTAGTATAGATAGGGTGCTCATGTTTGAGAGCAGTGAGGAAGAGCTGAGTGGGTGGGAGAAAATTAGGAAGTCCGTGTTTCTTACATAAATTCTGTATGTAGTATGTAATAATGCTATTTTTCCAGTTGTCTTGAAGGGCAGAAACAGTCACAGTATCTAGTTGTTACCAAAACATTCATTAAAATTCTAACTACTTCATGAGTCTTGTTTTGCATGCTGTTTGCAGTAAATATAACAGACATGCCCCTGTTGAAAAGTCAGATTCTTACTTGGTCTTGTCTAAAATCTCTCTCTCCTTTTCTTTTCTTCCAGTCTTCTGCCTGCCAATTTTGTGTTGGAATATTGACTTTGGATTGGGTATATCTTGTATCTAATGAACTTTTCAGCCTTATTGTAAAAGAGTTTGGAAATTTTACTTTTAGGCACAGAAGGGAAAGATCTACTAGTGGAGGATCTGTTGGTCAGGCTTTTTACTTAACTTATTTAATCTTGTGGCAGATGTGTTTACCTCATCTTACAAGTGAGAAAATAGGATAGAGAATTTACTTTTTTGATATCATGTAGTTAAGTGTGAGAGTTGCTATTTGTATTTAAGTTTATTTTATAATTTTTATTTTTTTTGTATTTAAGCCCCATGTTCTTTCTGTTAACACTACGAGGACTCCTGTTAGGAACTATGCACATTGATTATTTGTATTAGTAAAGTTAACTCTTTTCCTGCTTAAAGTAATCTTATTTAAAAAATCCTAGTCTTAACTAATTAGAAAAAACTTTCTGTGCAAATCTGACTTACTTTAGATTTTTTTTTCTGGGTATGTGAATTCCCTTTTTTTTTTTTTTTTTGTCACTTTGTTTTAGAAATGATTAAATTTAATCTCCAGAAAGAATTTACTCTACAGGTTTTGTTTATCAGGAAATATTAACAGCTAACGTTTACCAAGAATTATGTGTCAAGTGCTGGGCTAAATGTTCTGAATTATCTCATTTACTTTTCATATTGGCTTGAGAAGTATTGCCTCCGTTTTTAGACTGGAAAATGTAGGTTTGGAGAAGTTAAACTACTTGACCCAAGGTATTGTAGCAAATACCTGTGTTAGAGACACTGTACTATGTAAGTCTCCTTACTTAGAGGAAGAGCTTTGACAATTTTAAATCATTTAGATATTTTTTTAAAAAGAGAAATATATGTTGTTAAAAAGGCAGAAAGCAATGTAACTTAAGGATTACTTGCACAGGTGGAAAAAGTGGTGTTGTCATATCAAGGCTAACTATATACTTACCAGGGGGCTTTCCTGGTGGCTCAGTGCAGGAGACCCAGGTTCAGTATTCTTCGTGGGAGGATCCTAAGGACGAGGAGCATGGGCGGTCTACAGTCCATAGGGTCACAAAGATCCTACATGACTGAGTGACTAACACTTAAATACTTAGCAGGTCAGAAACTCTTAAAATTATAATGAAAATGTGTAGTACAATCAGCTCTCAAGCTTCTTAATGAGACGAGTGAAAAATTATTAAAAAGAAGTTAGAGGAGCTTCGCTGGTGGTCCAGTGGTTAAGAATCTGCCTTCCAGTGCAGAGCATTTGGGTTTCTATCCCTAGTTGGGGGACTAAGATCCCACATGCCTTAAGGGAACCCCCAAGCCCTTGTGCCACAGTTAAGACCTGACAGCCATAAGTAAATAAATACTTTTTTAAAAAGGAATTTAGAGGATGTATAAGACTGCACCTAATTAAATGTTAAGATGTTTCCTTTTCTGGAAATAGTAATTGCTGTCCTATAGGTTAGTAAGGAAAGAAAGATTATTGTGGTCAGAATGAGTCGAGAAACTTGTAGTGAAGATAGGATATAAATTTCTCCTTTAAGGATTTGGATTGAGGCAGGGGAAGGAAAAGCATATATAGTGGAGAGGGGGGAAAAATGTTTGTGTTTAGTCCTCTTAGCATCTGTTGCACCATTTTCCCTACCTTATGAATTGAAATCTGTAATAAAAGTGCAGATCTAGATTATGTAATGTGAAAAGGTACTAACATTTATTGAGCGCTTCTTGTGTACCAGGTGTTTATTATATGGCAAGAAAGCTTTGATCAAAATAATTTTACTTGATAGGGCATAATAATATAGTACATAGATGAGAAAACATTGAAAATAGGGTTTTTAGAGTATTTCTGGAATGGAATTTAGTTGGATCAGGTGTAGAGGAAATATTTGGGGTGAACTTACTGGACTTGCTGCATAGTAGGAACCTGAATCATTGTTGAATGAATGAATGAATAAATGAGTGAATGAGCAGTAATTAGGAGTATGGTTTTTAAAAAATGCATCAGAAACACCTTTTGCCCAGTGGTTCAGAATCTTACGGGTTGGGCCTAGGACAGTTTATTTAAATGGGCTCCCTGTGTGATTTTTAAGCACCCCCCCTCAGTACCTGCTTTGCAGGAATTTGGAAATAGGGTGTTGGCAGTGGGAATGGAGAAGAGATTGATTTGGGAAAAGTTGCTGCTTTTGTTTGTACCTTTCTTTTGGCAGTTATATTGTTTTGTATGTTTTATTTATGGTTAGCAAGGGCTTTGTAGTCAGAGATATTTTTGAGTTCAAGCTCCACCATTTTCTAGCTGTGTGACCTTGTATACTTAAGATTCTACCGATACTATTTTTGTCACTTGGAGATCCTAGTATCTTATGGGGCTTTTGTTTTCTTGAGATAATGCATGAAGGTGGTTCAACCCAGTGCTTGGCATATAGTAAGGGTTCAATACATTGTAATCGTTGCAGTTATCAGTTAGCTCTCTTATTTTATTGAATTTAAAAATTCTTAAGGAAAGGAACACATTGTCTTATGCTTCTTATTTCCTGCAGGCTTTGTCTACCATAGTTTTTTGCTCAGTCACAATATTTTTGTTGATTTGAAAGATGGAGGTATAGTTAGGGCTTGGCAGTTGTTTCTAGTGTATTGTAAATAGGAATCAATGAAGATTCCAGATTATGAGTTTTGAGTGGAACATGAAGGAGTTGGTTTTAAGAAGCTGAGTAAGGTTGAAATTTGGATTTGTGAGCCATAATTGGAGATGTTCTAAGAGAAGTTAAAGATATAGGAACTTCAGGGATGAAGGTGGGGATTTGGCAGTCACCATTATAATTTTTAAATTGAAGCTAATAAGATGACAATTTAAAGAGAGAACAGAAAGGTTGAATATTTATCTTTCTTTTTTTAAAAAAATCTTGGATATGTGGTCTGGCTTCTTGAACATCACAAAAAGAAGAGAGCTCTGTGGCTTGACATGGTGAGTGGTCTCATCCCACTTAAGAGGCAAAGTGCTTAGAAGAGTTTAGCTCAGGGTGGGCAGTGTTTCTCCTAGTCCAGAATGCTCTAGTCTGGGATGGTTAAAATGTTTCTTTAGGCAATATATTTTCTGAAACAAAATTCCCTTGTAATAAAAGCATTGGAACGTTCACCTGCAGTTCTTTTGGAACTTGTAGCCTCTTTTATGATACTGTGGTCTATAATAGCCAGTAACATAGAGGTAAGAGCAAAGCAGTTAAGTAATAATAGCATTACATTAACATGCTTTATAGCTTACCACGAACTTGATAATTCATGAATTATTAAGGAATGGTGCAAGATAGGGTGATGTTATTGGATTAATGTTTTGAATTTGGTTCTTAAGTATGGTACTGATTAATGCTATTTTGTGTGTTGCTTGCTTTATGTCTGTGTGCTTGGTCACTCAGCTGTGTCTGACTCTGCAGCCCCATGGGCTATAGCCTGCCAGGCTCCTTTGTCCATGGGATTTTCCAGGCAGGAATACTGGAGCAGGTTACCATTTCCTACTCCAGGGGATCTTCCCGACATAGGGATTGAACCCACATCTGTTGTGGCTCCTGCATTGGCAGACAGATTCTTTGCCATTAGCACCACCAAGAAAGCACTTTATATCTTTATGTGTACCCTTGTGTCATTATAAAAGGTGCCTGCATAACTGATTAATACCAGTGAAGAAAGACAAATAGTATCTTAATTTTTTTCAAAGGACAAAATTTTATGGAATTTCAATAATTTTCTTTCAAAAGTTTTCCAAATTGTTCATTTAAACACAGGACGTTCTTATAGACTCCTTGCAACCAGGAAGGAAACAGCCTTGAATATATATGGTCACATATATTCTTTTTCACTCCTCCTTCTCTCCTTCATACCTATAAGCCATACCCCAAAGAATATTTTCTTCATTTGTTTTAATGCTGAGCATTTTATCTTTAAACATTCTCCTTGAAGGCTTCTTGCCCTTTGTGAAAATGCGATACTTTTGAGAAGGATGTCTTTAACACTTTTTCGGGTATAGTAATTAGTGTGAATGAAAGGTTGCTAGAAGGAGGATATGCCTTCAAAAGGGGAACTAGGATGCAAAATATGTTACAGTTTAGAGTTGGTTTGAAAGCTGTATAAAAATATAAACTATGTTTTTAATATTGGTCTATGATAAAACACAAATGTTTGCTTAAAGTTTTAGAGTTCAATATAATTAAATACAGTGCACTTTTTCTTCTGCTATAAGCATTTAAAAAGTTGGGTTACTTTGAGGCTATAAAAATAGTATTTAATGTGCATTTGTAATGCTTCACTTACACTTTAGTGAATTAAGAAAAGTGCTTAATTACTCACACAGAATTTTGGAGCTGAAAAAGACTTTGAAAAATAATTTAATTGACTCTTTATTTACAAATCAAACAGAGGTCCAGAGTTAAGAAATGTCTTTCCAGGCCCTTGTAAGGGTTTTATTTCTGAGATAATTTTTTATAACAGTTTCAGAAACCTTGCTAAATGGGTACTATTTATAATTATCTTTTTAAAGATGAGGAATGTGAGGTATGGTGAGCTTAAGTAACTTGCTCAGTTAAGTAGCAGTCTAGAATTTGAGCCCTGTGGCAGTTTGACTCCAGGGCCCACTGCTATACTACCCTAACTTGGGATATATTAAAGGATACTATGTGCTTATTTATGGTTTTGCTGGGTCGTCGTTGCTACTTGTGAACTTTCTTAGTTGCGGCAAGTGGGGGCTATTCCATTTCCATGGCGGGCTTCTCATTGCAGTGGCTTCTCTTGTTGCAGAGCACAGGCTCTAGGCCCATGGGCTTCAACAGTTGGGGCTGGCGTGCTCTAGAACACGGGCTCAGTAGTTGTGGTGCACAGGCTTAATTTACCCTGCAGCATGTGGAATCCTGGACCAGGGATCTAAGTGGCGTCCCCTGCATTGGCAGGTGGACTCCTATCCACTGTACAACCAAAGTGAAATCGCTCAGTTGTGTCCGACTCTTTGTGACCCCATGGACTGTAACTCATCATGTTCATCCGTCCATGGGATTTTCCAGGCAAGAATACTGGAGTGGGTTGCCATTTCCTTCTCCAGAGGATCTTTCCAACCCAGGCATTGAACCCAGGTCTCCCGCATTGTAGGCAGACGCTTCACCATCTGAGCCACCAGGGAAGTCACCTGTACAACCAGGGAAGTCCTAAATTTCTACTTTAGAACTGCATTTTTTGGTGACGGAGGCAGGACTGTGCTGGGTCTTCCTTGCATGGCACAGGCTTTCCCTGGTTACGGCCCAAGAGGGTTCCTCTATAGTTGCAGGGTACAGGCCTAGTTGCCCTCTGCATCTGGGGTCTTAATTCCCTGATCAGGGATTTAACCCTATGTACCCTGCATTGAAAGCTGGATTCTTAACACTGGACTGCCAGAAATGTCCCAGAACTGCTAATTTGGAACAAATATGAAATATATAGGGAGGTCTTTGTGACCAGTTCATTGATTTTACTAACCAGAAACACATGTAAATTATATAGTATAGAATTATTTATTTAGCCTCTTGAATATTTATATTGTATTTAACATAATAAAACTGACAATTGTTGGTTAATACAGGCTCAATTAAGGAAATGATGTCTAATTACATATAACTTTAAAATGAAGATGAGCATATTTGTTAAGCTGCAATTTGAAGATAAATAATTGATGCATTTGAAAAGTTCTTTCTCTCTAATGATGGCATAAAACAAAGAAATGAATCGGTTGAACCTGAGTAAAACTAGCCTTAGAATATAGAACTATAAAAATGATTTTTGTATCAGACTCAGAGGACTTAATACACATTTGCAATGTGTATTAGGAATATAGTCTTAGAAGTAAAGTTTATAATCATTAGACAATAAATAGTGGACATTTCACCATGACTTTTTGATTCTATGGTCCATGTTCTTACTTCCCTGCTAGTGTAAAGGTGTTAAGTTTTAGATCTAGAAGAATTGAAAGAATATTTCTGTTGGTGTTTAGGAGTCCAGATTCTTCCAATCAATGAATGGTTTTTTACGTATTTTTGGGTCAGGTTAGTAGTGAGAAGAGCGTTCAAGGAGATTGGAAATGCTCTTTAAATAATTGCAAGTTATCTTTGTAGCTAACATTCCCTGTGAACTAGATATTACCTTCTTGTTCTGAAATTTCCTTAACACTACAAGTATGAAGAAAACTATAGCTAAGCTGAGAATTGAGGTATTATGAAATTTGACAATGGGATTCATTTGTATACCTCTTTTTTCATTTAAAATTTAAAAATTATTTTGTAAAAATCTCTATGTGTGCATTTTGTTTTTATAACATATTAAAGGCTGATCATTCATACTGAGGTAAAATTTTTTCAACTTTAATGGTTCTCACTACCAAAAAATTTTGGAAAATGGATTGTACTAAGTTATTAAGGTTCCTTGCACTCTAAAGTTCTAGGTTCTAGGGTCTTTTATTTGTTTTGTTGTATGGTTTAAAATTGTTGAAACATTTAAAGTTAAAACTCTACTGCTGTTTCTCCCTTATGTAGTTTATAGAATCAAATACACCATACTTAGTATAATAAATTTAGTTTATTCTATTCTGGAAAGATTTTTGTCCTAGCTTTCTATCCATTTCATTTTTGAAATGTGATTTTTTTCAAAGGCTCTCTTTAATATTCTCATTTAATAGTTTAATGTCAGCAACTAATTGATATCTTTAAGTAGTTTTTGCTGTGATATGTTTTTCAAAAGAAAAAGAAAAGCGAACCATTGTCTTAAGTAAAAAAAGTACTCTTTGTCAACTAATGCCTTTAATGAGGGAAACATGAATTTGTAGAATTAAAAGTAATACCCAACGTGTGGGGTGCTACTGCTTTTATATGACAAGCATCACTGATTTTACTGTTTAAAAATATTCTTTCATAAATAAATTTATTCCTTTTAGAAAGACATAGTGAATAATATAACATATACTCCTATTTATCAGAATCATTACCTGGTAAAATTTTATATTTATTTCATCTCTTTGTTTTTTAAGAAAAAGAGAACATTATAAATGACTCTTCAAGCCCACTTTCCCCCTGCACAGAAGCGTTTAGGACTACAATAAATTAACCATTTTTTGTGTAAAATTCTTTTTGTTTTTGCTGTTCATTTCTATCAGTCCAGGTCTTCCCTCACTCCTGATTTGATTACATTTCCATTACTGCTCTTCTGGTCACTTTGATATGATTTCAGAAGTGCTTTTGAACTCTCTCTTTTATTGTATTCCTTTCTCAAAGCAATTTCTAACCTTGCTGCTCAAAACCAGCATTGTAGACTTTTTTCTCATTGCTACTGCATTCCAGGGAGATTTTCTGTATATTTAACTTGCTTCCCTGGCCCACAAAAGAAAAAATTCAGTTTAATTTTTCAGAATATTATATTGCCCTTATCAATTTCATAAACTTTGTATAGCTTTGTCTTTTTCATTTTTATGGTCTCTTTAAAAACCATTTAGAAATGACACTTTTTTCTAAGTATAGGAATGCTTAAAGAAGAAGAGTCATGGTTTCACTACCCAGGTAACCCAGTGACATGTTCTAAATTAAAGTAATATATATGCCTGTCTGTGTGTGAATTATCTCTGGAATACATAAATGATTGACTCCTGGGGTAGCAACGGAATGGTGAGTAGATAGGCCTTGTAGGGAAGCTTTTTGTGTGGTAGAGATACTAACTTTAGTACTTCCTGTTTTATTTATTAAAATTTTTATCATGTGCTAGTGTTACCTATTCAGAAATTCTTTAAAAAATAATTTATGTGCATGGTTAGACTATTTAAGACAAATGTTAATTTGAAAAACAAAATTCTAACATCCTGTTATCTGTAGGTAATCAGACTTTACTATTTCTTCTGCAGACTTTCAGAAGAAAATGTGTATGTATAGTCTAGCACTATATAATAGAATTATTCTTGATGTGTAATTTTATTTCTATTCTACACGCATATGTAAATTTTTGTTTACAGTTGACAAAAATACTTGACATGAAATATCAGGGTATTCACAGCATGTGTTTTTCCCTGCTAGAACTAGGTTTGAAAGTATTTTTGAGACATTTTAAAGTAACAGTGTGATGTAATTAATACTAAAATATACACACATGTACATGCACAGGCACATACTCACCATTTATTAAGAAATAGCAAGTTGGAAGGCTTTAGGACTCTACTAATTTTGCCTGGGAATCATGATGTAAAAATCAAATGTGTCCAAAAGGACTGATGAAAATGGAAGATTTGAAAAGGACCTTTGAGGAAAGAAATGATTAGGATAAAACAAAACAACAATGAAAAGAGGATGGAGCATTTATAAGTGTTAGGGTTTATGTTTCTGTTCCCAAATATAATTTTCAAGGCTTTGTAATAGTTATTCTTTCTGTTTCAGACATAACAATATATTGCAGGAGTTGAAGATTAAGAGAGTGAACTGTGGGTATCTAGATGAGTCTGAGAAGGTAAATAGGCATCAGATCATACATAGCATGTTGAGGACTAGTCTTCAAACCAGTGAAATTCATTGAGGTGTTCTAAAAAGCAGAGCTTTGGTTTTTTGTACTGTTAATCCGTTTGTGTGTGCAAGTTGCTCAGTTGTATCCAACTCTTTGCGACCCCATGGACTGCACAGTCCATGGAATTCTCCAGGCCAGAATACTGGAGTGGGTAGTCTTTCCCTTCTCCAGGGGATCGTCCCAACTCAGGGATAAGTCTCAGGTCTTCCCCATTGCAGGTGGATTCTTTACCAGCTGAGCCACAAGGGAAGCCCCTGTTAATCCATGATTGACATTTAATTGTTAATAAGCACATGCATTTAAGACTGTTATGTCTTCTTGATGAATTTATCCCTATATTATCATAAAATTTCTCTTTATCTCTGGTGTTACTCTTTTTCTTAAAAGTTACATTTGATGTTAATATAGCCACTTCAGACTTACGCTTACTGTTTGCCTTTCATCCATCTTTTTTCATTCTCCATCTTTATATTTAAAGTGTGTACCATGCAGACAATATATAGTTGGGGCTCCCTCCTTCCCTCTTTCTTCCTTTCTTCTCTTCCTGTTTCTTTCATCTATTTTGATTGTCTATCCCCTTTATTTGGGGAATATAGTCTATTAAATTTGATGGAACAGTTAGTATAGTTGGATTTGGGTATACAGTTTTTTTACTTAAAGTGAATAATTTAAAACTTTATGCAGAGTAGAACCCTTGCATCTCTGTAGATCTAGCAATACTAACTCTCTTGCCATTCCCTCTACCCTACTGTCCTTTTATGGTACAGTTATCATAGGTGTTATATCTACATATATAATCCACAAGACAATTTAATTTTTGCTTTAAATACTCAAAACTATATCAACAAATTAAGCAGAAAAAAGTCTTATTTACCTGTTTACCACTTCTAATGTTTTTCATTAATACCACAGTTCCCCCCTGGTGTCATTTCCCCTCAGCCTGCAGAACTTTCTTTAGCTCAGGTTTGATGGCAATGGGTTTTCTTTTACTAGAAAAATTTCTTTATTTCACTTTGATTGTTGAAGGATATTTTCGCTCTTAAAGATTTCTGGGTTGACTGTTTTTGTACCTCTTTCAGACTTAAGGAATATTACTTCACTGTTTTTTGACTTCCATAATTTCTCATAAGAAGGTGCTGGTAATTTGAATTTTTTGTTCCTGTTAATGGGGCATTTTTCTCTGGCTGCTTTTAAGATTTTTCTTTGTCTTTGATTTTTAGTAGATGATTATGACATCCCTAAGGTTTCTTTTGTGTTTTTTCTGTTTCTCCCCTCCCTCTCTCCTACCCACTTCCCCGCCATCCTCCTCCTTCCCATCATCAGGAACTTCATTGTGTCACCTTTCATTTTTTGTTCCTTAAGTCTCTGAGGTCTGTTCTTTTCTCTTTGTGTCTATCTTTTTAATGTTTTTCCTCTCTCTTTGCAGATAGGGTAATTTTTACTGATCTGTCTTCAAGTTCACTGATTATTTCCTCTGTTTTACTTTGCTCATTCAGAGAACTTTTTGTACCTGGCATTGCATTTTTCAGTTCTGTAATTTCCATTTGCTCTTTTTACAGTTTTAGAGTTTCTTCGCTATTTATTATCAGTCATTACGATTTCACTGTGATAGTCACAGCTGCTTTCATAGCTTTATCTGATATTTCTGACATTGAATTATTTCATCTTCTGTTTAGTGTCTTTTCCTTGGAAAATGGGTTACCTTTTCCTGATTCTTCATATTAACAGAATAATGAACTAACCGACCTTTTTTTATTCTCTTGTTAATGAATATATGCTTTGCTTCCAGTTTTGGGCTGTTACGAATAATGCTCTTGTGAACAAATGTGCACATATCTTTGTGTGGACATATGTTTTTATTTTTCTTGGGGGTATACCTATAAGTAGAATTGCTGGATCATATGGCAAATGGATGTTTAACTGTTTTCCAAAGTGGGTATTTACAAATGATTTTGATTTTCTGTTATTTCAACTAGAAATGTATGAAATGTATCATCTCAGTGTATTTTTAATTTGCTTTTCTTCTTTTAAGCCCCATGGAGTTGAGCATCTTTTTGTTTGTAGCCATGTATATTTCTTTTTCTTAAGTGGTTAGTGTCTTTTACCTTTTCTACCTTTATTTCCTCCTCCTTTCTCTCCTTTGTCATCACCTTCTAGTTTTAGCGTTTACATGTTGATCTTTGATCTATTTTGAGTTGTATGTGGTGTAACATTAAAGTCCATGTTCATTAATGGATATCCAGTTTCCTTAACACCATTTTTTGAAAATACTGTCCTTTCACTGAATAGTGACGGCACCCTTGTCAAAAACTATTCAGCTGTACATGGCAGGGTTTGTTTTCAGGCTTCGTTCTGTTCCAGTTGGTCTGTATGTCTGTCAGGCCACACAGCTTCGGTTACTGTAACTTTGTAAGTTTGAAATCAGTGTGAGACCTCCAGCTTTGTTCTTTTTCAGGATTGTTTTAGCCATTCATAGTCCCTTGAGAGTCTGTGTGAATTTTAGAATAGATTTTCTATTTCTCCCCCCAAACTTGTTGGAATTTTGATAGCAATCACATGGATCTGTAGATGAATTTGAGTAAATAGCTTACTGTTATGCAAGTTTGGCCCATGTCTGAGTCCTGTACCAAATAATGTTATCCAGATGGCAAATTTAAGAAAAATCCAAGCTGTTTAATCTCCTGTCTGTCTGAAGGAAGATTTTTTTTCTGAAGGTGTTACGGAGCAGTAAGGCCAAATGAACCGAAACATCGAGTTTGGAGCAGAGAAAGGTTTATTGCAGGGCCATGCAAGGAGACTGGTACCTTGTGCCCCCCAAACCCTGAACTTGAAAGGTTTCAGCAAAGCACTTTTAAAGGCAAAGTGATGGAGTAGTGTGTTGGCACCTGTTCACATATGTCAGGTTATTTCTGTAAGCCTCTCATAAGACAAAGATTTCTACAACTTTTTATCTCTGTATGAATAAGGAGGTATTATATTCTAAAAGGTCAAAGAAGCCTTGAGAATCGGTTATCCTGTATATTTCAGATTATAGGCAACAGTTTTTTATTTTTACAAAAGTGCAGAGCTAGCATGACTAAGCACAGGCAAGAAAGCGCAAAGGTTAAATAAAGTATATAAAAGGAACAGCTCTAATATGGATTCAGATTTGTTCTTCCCTGTTACAAGGGAAGTTTAGAAAGATTTTGATGTGTGTGAATGTTTGAAATTTAGTATAATTTAGTTCTATAATTTAGTTAACTGTTATTTTCCTAACATGCTTAATTATATAAGTGACTTTTTTGAACACCCCAAAAACTTAGTATAAAATTGCAAGGGCTGTGGAATAATAAAGTGTACTGACAGAATCTGTGAATTCAAAACAAAAATTTACCTTGTAAATGTAAAGTTAGAAATGGTTCGCTGTGACATTTGGTCAGTATTAGTTTTTAAGTCTAAGGAACAGTATTATAACTAAGAGAGGAACATGTGTATGCCTAGAGAAATTATTTATTTTTTTCAAACTTTTCACTTTTTATTTTGTATTGAGTCCAGAGAAATTCTTAATATGAATAAGTTTGATTTGAAATGTTTCCTTTACTATAAAATTGAACTCTGCATGTATTAATGAAAACCAAGAACTTTTTAAATAAACTGATCACGTCCTTAATTTATAAAGTGTTTAAGTTATCAAAGGCCAATTGTGAGAGGAGTTTCTTTGAGTAAGAAATAAAATGAGAAAAACTTCTGCCATCTACTTATACAGTGTTTCTTCTCTGGTGACTCTGGAGAATTTTGACAGCCCATTGTAAAAATACCTTAAATCAGTCATTTCAAGTGTAAAACTTGATAATATTTAAGATTAAGATAGGTTAATGAAAAGCTAGTTTATATTTGAAAGCTCTAAACAAATTTAGTATGTAAAGTCTTTCCTAAGTTTTTTCTTATATTTATAAAGAAAATTTAAGGGAAGTTTTAAAGCAAACCTCTTATACCTATATTCTCAAATCCCCTCCAGTTTATTTATATGTGCTCTACAAGTATTACTGTATCTTGTATGCATTGATAATGTTAAGGGTTGGAAAGCTTTTTAGAAGCTAAACAACTTGTAAAATTATGTTAACTAGTACATTTCCCCTTACATTACTCAAAAATGGGTGAAAATATTGTCCTCTATGATAGTCATCAAATAGTATTATATAGTGGTCTATATGTAGTGTATCTAGACTAGACTATTTTGTTCTTTGGGGGTATTATTTAAATCCAGGACAGTAGAACATTGTGTGTGTGTGTTCAGTTGCTCGGTCATGGCCTACCTTTTGCTACCCCATGGACTGTAGCCCCCCAGCCTCCCTGGAGCCTCTGTCCATGGAATTTTTTAGGCAAGAACACTGGAGTGGGTTGTGATTTCCTACTCCAAGTAGAACATTAGTAAATGTATTTGGCTGCTGTTTCCCCCAATCCCCCAGTTAAAAAATTATTTTGCTAGATTGTTTTAAATTTAATAGAAACGATTAAATGTTATGGTGTATCCATATAGTTGATATATTGTCTGTAGTTACCTTCATGTTTGGGGGAAGAACATACTTGTTTTGATTATGTCTTGACTTTTGTATTAAGTTTATTTTATACTCCTTTCGGTGTTTGACAGTAGATTATTGCTGAATATGCTCAACCTAGGGAATTTTACTTTGACCAGAAATGGAGTATTGATTTACCTGGTGAACTTGTTAAATGGAAGTTTCTTACGGTGATGTGGTTTCTACTTCAGGTTTCTTAACTGTTATTCTTGGGAAATGGTATTTACACACATAAAAATACCTAGGCTTGTATATATGTTCATCAAGTGGTTGAGAGAAGGAGTTTATTGAAGGAAAGGATAACTCTTAATTAAAATGATCAGGAAAGGCTTCATGGAAGACTCGTAAGCTGTGGTCGGAGGTTTTTGAGAGGGTGCAGTGGGAGCACAGATACTATGTGGGGGGGGTGCAAGTCATGTAGGGGAAGGGAAGGCAAGTGGGCTTTGAGTTGGCTTCAGACGCAAGTGATGGGAGACATTTTTAAAGTTGGATTGAGGATTATTTTGGAGAATCTTATACTTGGCTGAAGGAGTCAAAGTCATAATTTTTTTATCTACAAGGTACTTTATGAACTATTTACAGTGAATCATTTTATAGACGCAGAAACAAGTTCTTAATTTTGTGGGCCATAGAGCCTCATTTGAAGATTTTTGTTAGGCAGTGACTTTTTAGGGAGATTATATCCTCCTTTGGTCAGCATCACAGAACTGGAAGGAAGTCATTCTGTTCTGTTAGGGTACTGTTGTGTATAATTGTTTGAACGGCTTTGGGAATAAAATGGACAGGACTGGATGACAGAATAATTAGTATTCATTTTTCCACTGTGTTGGTAAGACAGTAGTGTCTTTTAGGGTCTTATAGCCTCAGGCAGCTTTAGACTAACTTGTTTTAACCAAGTCTTTGTTTTGATAAGGTTAAAGTAGTTCGTTTTGTCCACTGCAGATGAGGTGGGACAAGGTATACAGTTGGTTCTCTTCCTTTCAGTGTCATGGTAGCCTCTACTTTATCCAGTACTGCTTCCCAGGTGGTGCAGTGGTAAAGAATCTGCCTGCCAGTGCAGGAGGTATAAGAGAGGTGGGTTCGATTCCCTGGGTTGGGAAAATCCCCTGGAGTAGGAAATGGCAACCCACTCCAGTATTCTTGCCTGCAAAATTCCATGGAGGAGGAGCCTGCCAGGCTACCATCTGTGGGGTCACAAAATGACTGAGCGACTGAGCACACACACATACCCTCTTACTTCAAATAGGTTATTTCCTGTTAGTTTCAGTGAGTTCAGTGGGAACAGATTTTTCATATTAGTTCATGGTGGTTTTGTGCATTTGAATAATTCTAATTTTTTGTACCCAAACCAGAGAGGCTGTGAGCAAGTGGTTCAGTCATGCTGACCTCCATCTATTATAGGAGTTATAGTCTACCACAGCTGAAGGTTTTACATTAAGAAGAGACTGATTTGGAAGTATAAAAAATGTGGGCACTAGCCCTCTGTGACAACCCACACTCTTGTCTGTGGAGTATGTTTTTCCCAAGGCCAGACTTGCCTTATGAGGTGGCTCACACGCTGTCTAAATAAATCCATTTCTTACCGTAAAAAAAAAAAGGCAGTGAAGGGTTGAAAAAATATATCAGATATAAGCACTAATCTGAAAAATCTTCTACAGATTCACTTTCATTTATGGATACAGGGATAATTTGTATCATAGTGATAAGCCGAAGAATTGATGCTTTTGAACTGTGGTGTTGGAGAAGACTCTTGAGAGACCCTTGGACTGCAAGGAGATCCAACCAGTCCATCCTAAAGGAGATCAGTCCTGGGTGTTCATTGGAAGGACTGATATTGAAGCTGCAACTCCCAATACTTTGGCCACCTGATGTGAAGAGCTGACTCACTTGAAAAGACCCTGATGCTGGGAAAGATTGAAGGCAGGAGGAGAAGGGGACGACAGAGGATGAGATGTTTGGATGGCATCACTGACTCAGTGGACATGGGTTTGGGTAGACTCCAAGAGTTGTGATGGACAGGGAGGCCTGGTGTGCTGCGGTTCATGGGATTACAAAGAGTTGGACATGACTGAGCAACTAAACTGAACTGATTAAGTATTTAAAAGTTCAGATATCTGCATGGCCTTTATCTGATTATTGGGGAATGGAAAATTTGGAGAAAATGCTTAAAAAGAATAATTAGAGTTGACATGTATTAAGTGTGTCCTTTTTCCCAGGTGCTGTGCTTAATGGTTTACCTTGTTCTCCTGTTAAATACCCTGAACAGTCATGAGTTACTGCTCTTAATTTTACAAATAAAGGAGTCAAGACTTAGGAATTATTAGTAAATAATACTTGTACTCACAAGGGCGGAGGTAATCAACTATGTGGGAGGTTGTGAAAGTTTTCATATAAAAGCAATGGTATTTAACCTGTAACAGTGTTAATAGTGGCTCTGTGGCATGGCATGAGTTGGTCTTTTTGGAAATTGTTAGTATTTTTATGGTTTGGTAGTGTGGTGTGGTGTCAGGGCTGCTGGAAGAGGTTGTCAGGAGCCAAATATTAAAGGGGGTCTTCTGTATGTCCTGCACAGAAGTTTTATTTATTTTTATAACGTGTACAGTATGGAATCCTTGTAGAGATTTGGTCAGTGGAGCATTATCACATTTTGAACAGTTTATTCTGTTTAGCACTCTCAGATCTTGAACTTAACTTTGGGGCTAAAATGTACCCCAAAGAGAGATTCTTCCATCATATTAAAAAATATTTCTGCTGAAACTATTAGAATCCAAGAATATCACAGTAATTTACCTGCCTACTTTTAGCAGTGTGTTTGAATATGGAGTCAAACTCTGTGGAATGTGTTTCTCAAAATGTTGTAATGTAAATACTTTCTGTTTAAAGCCTGCTTATAGATAATAGGTTTTTTCGTTATAGCCAAAAAGTATCCAGCTGTCTCCTAAGTAGCCACCAACATGCTGCTTATGGAAGCTCTGCTTTTCTAGCCATCCTTGTTATTTTGTCATTGTAAGACGTTGGTGGTTGTTTAGTCGCTAAGTCGTGTCCCAACTCTTTTTGTGACCATATGGACTGTAGCTGGTGAGGCTCCTCTGTCCATGGGATTTCCCAGGCAAGAATACTGGAGTGGGTTGCCATTTCCTTCTACAGGGCAGCTTCTTGACCCAGGGATTGAACCCCTGTCTCCTGCATTGGCAGGCGGATTCTTTACTGCTGAGCCTCCAGGGAAGCCATTGTAAGACTGTAGGTTGAATCTATTATGGCAAACACTATAAAATTTATACTTTTTTTTGAATAGTAATGAATTCAAATGGTATGAAATAATAGGTGATAAAAAAAAATCTTTTTACCCTTGCCTGTTACTTAGTCCTGTTCTCTAGAGACAACCAAAATTATGAATTTATTTATACTCTTCCAGAGATATTCTGTGCTTATACAGCCAAATATGTTTTACCTGTACCCTTTACTTTTTTACAAATGTCACATTGTTCGGTACCTTGATTTTGTTCAGTTAACAAAAGCACTTTTGAGATTGTTCCATATTGTACATAAAGAGCTCTTTCAATTACTTTTTTAATAGCTACCTAATATTCTATGGTTTAAACATAGCATATTTAATTAGTTTCTCATTTGATGGCGCTTTATTTTCACTTTTGCTATTATAAGTAAGATTGTCATGAAATGCCTTATTATATGTTATTTTGTACATTGTGAATATCCCTGTAGGATCAATTTCTAGAAATGCAGTTTCTCATGAAAAGCTATGTGTACTCAGTTACTCAGTTGTGTCTGACTGTGACCCCATTGATTCTAGCCCTCCAGGCTCCTCTGTCCATGGGATTTTCCAGGCAGGAATACTGGAGTGGGTTGCCATTTCCTCCTCCAGGGGATCTTCCTGACCCACTCCTGCATTGGGAGGGAAATTCTTTACCACTGGGCCACCTGGAAAGAAACAGGGGGCACAGAAAGACCCTAAAGCCTCATAGACTCCTGCTCAGTTTTAATGACTTGTAGCCAGTTTCCTAGCTTTATAAAAAGTAAGATTGTAGTTACTAGCTGCCAGCAGATACTGTTTTGATAATGTCCAGTGGCATCCAAGCCTGACACGTCTCAGAAAACTCAGCTTGTTGGCAATGCAAGGACTAGTCTGAAATTACACCCATGTGTCACCTCATTATTTCCTTGAATGTCTGAACCATAGTTACTCTGTTTTGACTTTTAATATTTTCCTTATTAGTCAAAGCAGATATCATCTTTAACAATGTTAGTGTCTCTGTTTATGAGAAGATGCAGTAATTGGGATTCATAAACTCTTTTCCTGAAGATACCCAACTCTGAAGGCCTGTTCTGCCAGTTTTTCCAGAGCACAGAGTACCTGATTCCTGATCTCCACCCTAATCTCCTTTCAGTGGTATTGAAGGTCAGCAGCTGCAGTGGCCATGATTTAATCTTTGTAGAGGGAGATGGCAATTGCCAGTTTCCAGTTGGCAGGGTCCCTTCATGTCATAAATTTGACTATGATTTAAGGGTGCCGTTTCGTCCTGTTGTGCTGAGAATGCTCATTCCCAAGTCTGGCAGAGATATTGCTTATAGGCCACTCAATGTGCTCTTACTGGAGTAGGTCAAAAACAGTATCCAGAATTCTCTGGACCACCTGTATTACCAACCTCTTGATGCAGGAAAATATTCCCTCTTGTTACTTCTTCCCATATCTAGAGTTACACTGTTAAAATCATTGATCTCATATGGAACTATATATTATTTTATCAGAGGCTTAATCACCCATTTGGTAATATAAGAGACAGCAGTTTTGTAAAACAGTTGAAATACAAATAACAAATAAAAGCTATGGGTACTTACACTTTCAAAAGTAGAAATGTTTAAATGAATTGAAGCTATGGGATTTTTTATAGTATTTATCCAGAATGGAATCTTACTTTATAACAAATAGAAATCTAAGAATTAAATTCATAATTGCCAAGATACTGGTGAAATACTTATAAAATTCTTTTTGTTTTTCAGGTATACAAAACTAGGATATGCTGGAAATACGGAACCACAGTTTATCATCCCTTCCTGTAAGTATTAAGCCATGAATAAGCTGACTTAGTATCTTTTTCTTGATAAAGTAAAAAAAAAAAAATCATTTCAACAGTCTGTAAGATTTAATCCTTTAGAAACATGATTTGCCAAGTTCTAAGTGTGGCCTCATGTCCGTACCTCTGACCGTTTATTTCAGATCCCTTTTTAGCTCTTCATTTACTAAATCTACCAAAGACAAAAATGAATGAACTGGGAATCTGCTTTGAGGATATTGCTATTAATAATGTGTGTGTTACTATTAAGTAATGCTTTTCCCATCACACGCCTACAAAGAACATCCTTTTGTGCTCATGATATTTGCAGGGCTTGTACTTGTTGACATCCCTAACAAAAGTCCATGCTTTAAAATAAGGATGGCATCCCATCCTTAGAGATACAGACTTCAGCTGTTCTCAATTATATTCTAAGACTTGGTTTGTTTGTGCTTTTATTTGTTAGCCTGGGCTGTGTATCTGGTCCTTGATGGACATATTTTGGACATCTGACTTTTAGACAGTTCAGCTTTTGTACATTATATAGTAACATTTCTCAACTACCTGACCTACCACCAGGTTAAGACTTCAGCATATCAGACAACAAACTTTTTGAGCCATTCCTTGGTGGTGCTAACTCCTAGGTGGTTTAATTTTGGAAGTATCACTAGTATTTGTGTGACTGAATATTTTTGTGTATTCTTACTGATTTATGAAAAAGAGAAGGAAATGGGAAGATAAACATGCAGAGAATAGTGAAAGCAGCTTAGGATCCAGAGTCTGTGATATTGAGAACAAGGTAGGAATTACTAGACTTGCCTGAACTACAGATCTCTGGACTCAGCTGGCACTCATCAGACATGAATGAGTAGTTTTGTTGTTTACGTATGGCAAGAACAAAGTTAAATGTGTGAAGATGTGTCAGAATTATCTCTAAAGGGAGAGCTATTGTACATTTCTTTGATTTTCTAGAGACAGACCTATTTGATTTTTGCACTTCTGATAAACTTTTGATATATTTTTCTAAGGATTGATTATCTGTTAATTTAGGCTATTACCTAAATCTAATGCTTCAATACATGAAATGGCTTTTAGGTGATACTGATGAAGTAACTTATTCATAGGAATATAGTGGTGTTAATTTGTAGTACTGTTGTTTTTACCCTTTATTCAAGCATATTTGTTATCTACATGGAGGGACAGATTTGCTTTTTTTCACTTTTGTCCCAGCTTTACATATCAATATATTGATAGTTTGTTGTTGAAGATTTTGATGACAGATATTGGCTCTGTTGCTGATTAAAATAGAGTACTTTTGCAAACTAGTACTTGATGTTAGTTCCTTTTGAGTTTAGTTTTATACCATGTGTATGCTTGTATTAGCTTCCCAAGGCTGCCAAGGCAAAATACCAAAAACCAGGTGGCTTAAAACAAAAGAAACTTGTAGTGCTCTAAGCAAGAAGTCCAAAATCAAGGCGTCAATAGGGTCATAATCTTGCTGACAGCTCTAGGGGAGAAATCTTCTTGGCTCTTAAAGCTTCTGGTATTTCCTGACACTCCTTGGCATTCCTTGGCTTGTATGTGCATCACTCCAGCCACATAGCTAACCCTATGTGTCTTCATATTATTTTTCCTCTCTGCATGGATATGCCCAAATTTTGTATTTTTATAAGAACACCAGTCATTGGATTGTAGCCCATCCTAATAAACTCATTTTAACTTGAAAGACCCTATTTCCAAATAAGGTCATATTCTGAGGTAGTAAGAATTAGGACCTAAACATATCTTTTTAGGGGCACACAACTTCAACCCATAAAATGCTGACTTTGCAGTCTTTTAATTCATAATCTAAGGCATTGTGTTGTGATTAAGACATTTATTTCAGGAGATTCCTGATGTGTTAACTCTGATTCTTGCAAAATTTGCTTTTGCTTGTATTCTTAAGTGCTGTGTTAAGTCTTAGTTGGAAGCCTATGTAATTTTGATATTTTAAACTTTTGGTTCTCATCACCATTGTATTCTTTCTCTATTTCATCTATCTTCCATAATTTGCAATTTTAATTTTCACTGTCTGTCTTATGAGAGGTTGCAGCATGTTAAAAATCCATTTGTGTACTGAAAGAAAAGATTTTTGATTATGGAGTTTTTTTCACCCAACTAGTTTTAATGCTGCAGGTGTAGTTTTATAATGAGCAGATATAATCATTGCCACTGATGAACACGGGTATTTGATCTGGAAAACCTATGGATATGGTTCAGAGTTATTTTCATAGTCTTTGTCTTCTAGGAGATTTGTAGTGACGCGTCTGGATGTCTCCGTGCATTATGCTAGAGAAGCAGCATTTAGAAGTATATTGGATTTAGAATTTCCTTCAGTATTTTCTACATATCTTATTGAGGATATGAATTGTTATTAACTGAAAGTGTAACTGTTTGAATGGCCCATCCACTTATGTGCATGTATGTTTTTGTTTTTTGTTTTAATTTTTGGCCACTCCTTATGCAGAATCTGACCAGGGGTTGCACCCATGTAGTATAAGAGCTGAGTCTTAACCACAGGACCACCAGGAAAGTCCCCATGCAGTTGTTTTGAATGAAGAACTGTTTAATTTGAAGGATTCAGACATTTACAACTTGGTTAAGAAATTTATAAGTTTTAGGTCTAGAACTGTATGCTCTTTTTAGAAATTATATAAGGAGATTACTGTGGGTATTATCTGAATGATTTGAAATTTCCCTTTTTATATGTGGATTAAAGTTTAACAGGTCCTCATGCCAGTGTTAAAACTAAGCTAGTTCATAGTAGTGCAAACAGGATCGAAAGATGAAAAAAATTAAGAAAAAATATTTGCCCATGCAATTTTCCTTCTTTTATTACTGGTTTTCAATTTTTTCTTTCTGATTGTCCATCAAGCCTGTGTTGACTTGGTGGAATTAGAGTTTTACTCAGATCAAAATAGAGCTTACATAGTTTTTAAAAGCATGACTGAAACATTCCCAAATCAGTACTTCTTTTTTGCGGGCTTTTTATATTTGAGGCCTTGTTTCTGGGTGAAAGTTGAGATTTCATTGGATTAAAGGAATTTTGTCACTTTTTTATTAATGACCTTTTTGGTTTAATTTAGCAGTTTAAATATACTAGATCATGTTCTAGGTAATGATACTTTATCATGAAAAAATACAAGTGAAAAATTTGTCTCACTTGAAAAAAATAAAATTTTTTGATATGCATAAATAACTTCTATTTTAAAGGTATTGCTATTAAGGAGTCAGCAAAAGTGGGTGATCAAGCTCAAAGGAGGGTGATGAAAGGTGTTGATGACCTAGACTTCTTCATTGGTGATGAAGCAATAGAAAAACCTACATATGCAACAAAGGTATGTTTTTATGATTTGTGTAAATATAAATAACATTTTATTTCAAAAAATTAGTTCTTTTAGTAATTTTGCCACTCAATTATAGGACTAATACCCTCAGCCTTTTCACAGTAGAAATTTCTTCTTCCCTTGTGACTTCTTCCAACTTTGCTTTAACTATATCATTTCTTCCCACCCCCCTCCAAGAGGAACATTTTAGCTCCTTCAAGTAACTGGTATTTACTTTTTCACTCTCAGAATCATCAATGTGATTGGCTTTCTCTTGCCTCCACATTATCACACCTAGAAATACGTCCCATCTTTATTCAAACCCACACTATTTTTCTCCTGTTGAAGCCTTTGTCATCTGAAAGTGCACTTTTTTTTTATCTTTTTCTCTTTCTTTTTGGTTCCTACCCTTCTTTCTCCCGCTCCTTTTTTATTGAGTTATAATTTACATACTGTAAAATAGGCAAGGCTTAGTTATACAGTTAAAAAAATTTTTGTGACTGTAATCTTGAAAGTTCAGGATAGAGAACAAATCTAGTAACCCAGATACCTTCCTTATGTCTACTCTCAGAGTCACTATCCCCACCTGCACCAAAAGGTAGACACTGTTCAAACTCACTTTGCCTTATTTGCACATTTCTTCCTATATAAGTCTTTTCTTCCCTTCTCATAATTTATTCATTAACAAAAAAACTACCATGCATAAACAACTTTATTTAAAGTGCTGAGATTAAATTTAAAAAATGGCTCTCCTGACTTCAAGACTGTTGTAATGTGGTGGAAAGAAAGTCCTTGAAGAAGTAATTATAAGTGGTTTGTATTTATAAAGATACTTGGCTCTTGGAGCTTATAAATAAGACAGAACTGGAGATAAATATTTGGAAGATATTAGTGACCTTTGGAAGGGATAAGATTCTCTAGGGATAGGCCTAGGACAGAGCTTCATCAATGCACCATTGAGATTTGGATGGAGGGGAAAGCCTACAAAGGATTCTGAAAAGGCATAGTTAGACTAGGTAAACAGGAAGGCGTGACAAACAGTATGGACCGTTGCTATCAAGTGATCTAGACCCCACACGTTATTTGCTGTCTTTAGCTGCAACGATGTTATTTGTAACCTTAATAAGAATAGTTTTAGAAGAGTAAAGAGCTTGGATTAAAGTATAGGTTGGATTGTGCTGCTGCTGTTAAGTCGCTTCAGTCATGTCAGACTCTGTGTGACCTCATAGACGGCAGCCCACCAGGCTCCGCCGTCCCTGGGATTCTCCAGGCAAGAACACTGGAGTGGGTTGCCATTTCCTTCTCCAATGCATGAAAGTGAAAAGGGAAGTCGCTCAGTCGTGTCCAACTCCTAGTGACCCCTTGGACTGCAGCCTACCAGGCTCCTCCGTCCATGGGATTTTCTAGGCAAGAGTACTGGAATGGGTTGCCATTGCCTTCTCTGAGTTAGATTGTGAGTGGCCAGCAAAATAGGCCAGGAAAAATTAAAGGATTATTTCCGTGAGGTGTGGCTTTGATTGGGAAGGAGAAATAAAGAGATCAAAGTAACAGGAAAGACAGACTATAATACAGGTTGATGACAAAGCTAGAAGGATGGAATCCAGAGCACAGATGATCTACTTCATACATGGAGGATCTCTTAAATTAGAAAAAATTAAAAAGAAAAAAGAAATAAGTGTGGAATCAGTTTTACAGATTTGGTGAGGAAAGTCAGTTTGGCTTCCTGACTGTTAGCTCCTGCTTTCCTTGTGAAACACATGATGACATTTTCTCTATTGCTCAGGAAATAGGGGGGAAAAGTGAAGTCTGAGTGATGGGGAGAATATTTAAAATCATCACTGTGGAGAGTAAAAATGAACAGAATGGGGAAACAACAGCTTGCCAGGTATATTTATGCCCATTTGGGAATAGTAGTTATGAATTCTGTTTTATCAGCCACTTCTCTGTGATTTGTATGATCAGCATACTGGATATAGGTAAGTTTAGGGTAGGATCATGTCAAGCTGGATTTTGGTAGATGGAATGACAAAATGAGCAGAGTAAGGGAGCCCAAAATCTAAACTGTGTATTGTGAAGGGGGATGGGTTTTGGCTGGAGAAAAAGTATATTAGCCTGTGGACTGCAATTCGAGAGAGATGTGGTGAGGTGCTGGAGTATGCTAGAAGGATAAGAAGTTGTGATCAGAGAGAGGGGTGTACTTGCACTTTAGAAATTTAGAGATGATAATGAAACTAAGATCTAGACTGTGGCCAAAATGGAAAAGACACCTTCAGAGGTGGTAAAGTTGGTGAACTGAGAAGCCAAGAGTTCCTTTGCATTGATTCTGTTCTCTTAATATACTTTCAGGTCTTCCAGATGCAACAGGCACACCCAAATGACAAAACTTCTTACAGTCCTGCCTTCTTCCTTCAACATTTTAGCTGTTGTTTTATTTTCCTCTTTGTCCTTTTAAAAGCAAACTCTTTTTGATAAGTTCTCTGTTAAATCTAATTATGTCTAGCAGTCTTCATCCATCTTGATTTGTCTTTCTTTCACAAGATTACTCTGTTGGCTCTCTTCCTAACAGAGGCTATTGTTGTTATTTGTTTCTGTTCATTTTTTTCCCCTGTACTGTCACTGGTTCTTCTTCCTTTGCCTACTACTCAAATATCAGTATTTCTCAGGTTCTGTCCTTGATATTCTCTTATTTAAGACCTTTTGTAGATGATCTCATCCACACCTTCATCTGCAGGCACAGCCTAGATCTCTACCCAATTCCTTGACCCCCATTTCCAGCTGCCTACTGTCACCTAACTATTCTCTGGCTCTTGAGTTTAATATATTAAAAACAAAAATTTTTATATATATTCCACCCTTGCTTATTCCAAGATAAGACAAAATACATTTTTGGTATATTGATTAATAGTAGATCCTTTTCATCCTGATTTCATAGTTAGAAACCTATTGATATCTTTGAGTTTTTTCTTATTGTGACAGAAATCTTCAGTCTGGCCTGACATCATTTACAGCACAACTGGGGCTTTTATTTTCTTTTATTCTTTTAAGATTCAGTTCAGCTTTCCCAATGCTACTATAATTATCTTCTTAAAAATCAAAGCTATTCTTGTTTACCCTGATAGAAAATTTCTGCTGATGTTCTATTTCTTATAGAATAAAACACCAATACAAGGCAAGTAATAGTTTTTGAGAACCTGGTCCCCTTCATCTAGAAGCAATCTACCTATACACACCCGTTTCCCTAAAGGCACAGGTATTTTTCATTGATAACTGTTGTGTTTGTATATCATACAGTGTTTGTACATATTTTTTGGTATTCTCTATTTACATTTTCTTCTACCTTCCACTCTGAAAACAAAATTAACAAGGTTGCTCCTTTAAAACCCAGCTTAGATATAACCTCCTCAGTCATAGAGAAATAGGAGCCTTCATATTTTCCCTCTGAAGGCAAGTTGTTCATCTTGTCCTAGGTACTTTCTTTCTTTAAAAGCTAGTAGTGTAATGTTTGTATGTGTTATATTTGTTTCATTAGGTAGATTCTTATGGCAGGATGTTCATGTTCTTAGCATCTGTGCCAATGATTCGTAGTAGGTGCACAATAATAGATGATGAATAAATGAATAAATAGCATTTAGAACATTAAAATATGTAAACTTCCAGTAATGTTTTAAAATGAATGATGTAATAAGCACATGTTTTTCCTTTCCTAAAGCGAAGTGAGGAGTTCAGTTCAGTCGCTGTTGTGTCCGACTCTGCGACTCCACGGACTGCAGCACGCCAGGCCTCCCTGTCCATCAGCAACTCCCAGAGTTTACTCAAACTCATGTCCATTGAGTCGATGAGGCCATCCAGTCATCTCATACTCTGTCGTCCCCTTCTCCTCCCACCTTCAATCTTTCCCAGCATCAGGGTCTTTTCCAGTGAGTCAGTGAGGAGTAGAAGTTACTTTTTAAGTGTAATGCTTTAAGAAGTATCTACTAGAAGGCTTTGGTGAAATGTGGTTATTAGAAATGAATAGATAAGAGGTTTAATGATGAGTAAATGACAGTAGGATATTTTCTTCATTAATGTATTCATCCTTGGGTACTGAGTGTATACTTATACTATGTGCATGATACTATATTTTAAAAAATGTTTCTTTTGTAAAATTTTGGAAGATTTTTGTCTAAGCTTTTACTTTGCTTGTTTAAGGAATTCTTCATATATTCAGAATTCTAATTTTTGCTTTAGTTTGATGTATTGTGAAACTGTTCTATTGCAGAGGTTCACAAACTTTCTTAGTGCCTTCAGTGTCTCAGTAAAAGTTTTGACAGTTTTTTGTCACTTAGAAAGAAATTCCTAACAGTCTGTTAAGTAGCAGTGTAGCTACTTGAAAAAAAATGACACTTCTTTGAAAGGAAAACATTTTTGTTTAAGTGTTAATTAGTTACTATTAGGATGCATGTGCCTGTCAGGTAGGTCACAGTTTCTCACGCCTGGAATTAGATTTTGTATCACCATTCTCATTTTTTAATTTATGTTTTTAACATTTCTTATTTTATGGGTTTTTCAGGGGGAGGGTTTAATTTTTATCACAGCAACTGCCGGTAATCTAGTTTTTCTAAGAAGTGGTGTTACTGACTGATGTTGAAACTGTACTGTTTTAAACTAGTAGATATGTAGTGTCAAACTGATTCTGAGTATCATTTAATTTCCCTGCAAAGTTGAAAATATTTGCTGTATCTTTTTGAATTTGCTGTAGTTCTGCCAGGTTCAGTTTTGAAACTGAGTCTATACAGATATGTATGACTTGTCTTACAAAATTTTGTTTGCTTGATTTACAATTATTCTTGCTATTTACTTACCAACTGTTTTTATATACTAGACACTCAACAAATATTTGTGAGAGCTAATAAATTAAAGATTAAGCAAATTGTCATAACCTTTAATTTTCACAAGCTGAATTTTAATGGGATATGTTTCTATTACAGAATTCAAAAATCCAGAAAGACTGGTGCAATCTTTCATCTAGATTGAATAATTTTAACATTTTAACATATTTGCATTATTTTTTTTGATAGAAACATCTGAAAATGTGTAGAAACATTTCTTTTGTCTCTAGTTAGGTATGCATCTTCTAATGATCTGTGTGTCATTACACCTAAGAAATGCTTCTCTCATCTAATATTCACTAATGACCTGTTGTATTTTTGATACTAATAAAGATTTAATTCCTGTTTTATTTTTTTGTTTTAATAGTGGCCAATCCGCCATGGTATAGTTGAAGATTGGGATTTAATGGAAAGGTTTATGGAGCAAGTGATCTTTAAATATTTAAGGGCGGAACCTGAAGATCATTATTTTCTTTTGGTAAGCACAACTTATAATTTCAGTGAAGAAATTTTTGAAGAAGCTTAATGAGTATCTTTTCATTACATCTGTACTTAATAGGCTATAATTTATTTGTCATGTATCTAAAAACATTGTGGTAAATCTGGATCATTTTTAGTATTTTTAATCTTTATCTTTAGTAAATTTGAGGGGGAAAATTTAAAAACATGGCATTTTTTATTATTAAAAAACGGTGTGATTTTTATTTCATTTGTGATTCTTGCTAATAAAATATGTAATTTAATTTTTAAACTCTTTTTATCAAAGCAATGCATGTTTATAACTTTAAAAATTAAAGTGCTATAGATTTAACTTCGAAAAACAGCACTTTCCTTCCTCACCTCTCCCTGCTCTTAAACCCTTGATTCCCCAGAGGCACACGCTTTAATATTTTAAGGAGTTTTCCCTGATAGTTTTCTCATGTATTTTTTTCTATTTTTTGTTTGTTATTTTAACTATTAGATACTATAATTTCCTACTAGGAAAGATGACTATTTTGTTCTTTTCCTTTAGTCTCCCCTCCTTAACACAATATCCTTGTCTTCTTCCTCTTTCTGTGATATATCATAATTTGGGGTAAAATTAATATTTTATATTTTATTATGATTGTGGATATATATTTATATACACATAAATATATGAGTATACATATACATAAATACAAAGTTCAAAGAACCTTGCAGTGAACACCTACAATCTAGACTCAGCAATTAATTTTACTGTAATTGTCTTAGAACAAACATCTGTTTATTGGTTATCTTTCTATTACTCTATCTTACTTTTTAAATCACTGCAAATAGTTGCAGAATGAGTCATTTCACCCCTAATTACTTAAGCATACATTATCATTAACTAGAGTTTATTATTGTTCACATTTTTTTCTTTTATATAAAACTTACATTCTGTAAAATCACACGTCTTAACTGTACCATTGTATTGGTTTGACCAGCACTGGCAAACTTTGTCTAAAGGTAGATTGGAAAGATTTTTGGCTTTGTGAACCATGTGGTCTCTGTTGGAGCTGCTTAGCTCTGCAGTTGTAGTAGGAAAGCAACCATACGCAGTACTTAAGTAAGCGGCAGTGGCTGTATTCCAGTCAACTTTTATTTACAAAAAGAAGTGGTAGACTAGATTTGGCCTGCAGGATGCCTGATGTATTAATCATTGCCCTTCTCTGGTTTTGACAGATGCATGTCTGTGTAACCCAAACCCTTATCAAGATACAGAACATGACTGTTAAGCTGCAAAGTTATCTCGTGCCCTTTTCCAGTTAATCCCTACCCCCATATATTGGAGGCAACCCTTGTTCCAATGTTTTTCCCACACGTATATGTTTTCCTTATTCTTGAGTTTCATATAAATGGAATTGTATAAAATGTGCTCTTTGGTAAGACTTCATTCACCATAATCTTGAGATTCATACATGTTGTTGGATTTGCTGCTTTTTTTTTTGCTGGGTCATACTCTATTGTATAAATATGCCTCACTGCCCATTTCCCTATTGAAAATCACCTGGGCTGTTCCAAGTTTTTGATAGTTAACGAATATTTGGGGTATTGTGAACATCCTTATACATGTCTTTCGTGAACATGTTTTTATTTCTCTTGTGTAAACACCTAGATAAGGAATTGTGTCATTGGGTAACTGTATGATTGATTTTATAGGAAAGTTTCAGAACTTTCCCCAAAGAATTGTACTTTTTGCGCACCCACCAACAATGTATTATTGATATAGTTACTCTGCGTTCTATCTAACATTTGATATGTGTCATTCTTTTTAATTTTAACCATTCTGGTGGGTGTGAGCTTTCTCATTTTGGTTTTAATTTGCATTTTTCTGACAACTGATAACATTGAGTACTTTTTCATGTGCTTAATATTTTCCTTGTGGGATCTTTGAATTAAATTTTATTTTGTATAGAATTCTGTTTTTCTTGGAGTTTACAATTTAACTGCCTTGGGTTTTTTAGTTTGCTTAATTTTACACATAACTATTATTAAATTATCTCCAAATTCTTGAACATAGTCCAAAGCCTTCCTAAATAAGTTTAAATACATCAAGTAGTTTAGAAGCTAAAGGTTTTATGAATGAAAAAGATCTAATCCCAGTTAATTGAAAAAAAATTTCTATGGTGTCTTTTAAAATGTAGAACATGATTTTATTTGCAGTGAATTTAAGTTTTATCTGTCTTTCCTTTTGCAAGTTGTGCTCATTAAATTTAAGGAATCTTTCCTTAACTCCAGGTCAAAAAGATAATTCTGTGTTTCGTAAGTTTAAAGTTTTGCCTTTCAAGTTTAAGTATTTGAGATAACAAAAAGAATTGAATAGTCAAGTCAGGCTCATGAGAATAATGTCTTAATGTGATTTCAAGCTTGGTAATATAAAATGGTTTAGGTATTCCTGAAGCAAAGGTGAAGCATGAAGTTCTGGATTTTGGGTGCTGTTCCTTAGGTCCCTTCTTGCTTCACTGAGATATGTTCTGACCCAGACTTACCCATAGGTTTCTAAGTGATGTGGTGTATGCAGTCATATAACTTAAACTGAAGAGAACTGTGTAAACATCTCCGTTTTATACTCTAATAGTTATATATATGTATAGATCTATTTGAATTCTCTACAGTTTTTCGTTAGCCTGTGTGTCTTTGTACCTCTGAGTTTAATGACTTTTATATAAATATAGTGTTTGAAATACATTATTTCTCACAAATTGTCTGTAAAGTTATCACAGTAATCTGATATTGCCTATTTAAATGTTATTCAATTTCATAGACTGAACCTCCACTGAATACACCAGAAAACAGGGAATATACTGCTGAAATAATGTTTGAGTCCTTCAATGTTCCTGGCTTGTACATTGCTGTACAGGTAAGCAAGTTTAGATGTCAAAATAAGCATGGCTGTTAAATTTTAACCTGGCTTAATTCAACGTTAAAATATTCGTGTATTTTTCTTAATTTCAAAACATATCATAGTTTTCTGTTGAATTGATAATTTAGAAATCATTAGAGCAATGGAACTATTTAGTGAGTGAAAGAGAAGAGTTAGAGGAAGTAAGCTGATGGTTTTTAGATAAATTAATAAGGCCTTTCGTAGAACAAAAATAAGGGAACTAATATTTATTCAGAGTTCATGTCAGAAACTTTGTATCACATTTATTTGCCCTTATAACATTAGTTGTGTCCTTCTTTGTAGTCCGTTTTGAATTAGTTACCACTGCATATGTTTGACCATTGTTGCCATTGTGCCCCTCTGTATACTGTATATCACAAATCCCTATAATTTTTTGTCGAATTTAATTTGTATGGAATTAAATCTGTATGAAACAGTGGAAAAGTTTCTTTCCCCTCTTAGGAACAGAGCTTACTTCTTGTTTCTTAACCCTGTAGCAAATGTGATCCCTGGCATATCACAAATGCTTAATAAGTATATAAATTATTGTGCATTTCTATTAGTCCTTAATGATTATGGTGTGATCCAGTGTTAAAGTAAGAGGATGATCTAGTTACCTTTCTAGGTTCCTTTCAGCTATTATATTGCAAGTAGATAAAATAAAGCCAGCTTACTACTGTTTTTAATTAATTATCTTGTTTGAGGCTTGGATTTGTATGAAATTTAGTTGTTTTAATTGAACTAGTTACATTAATTTCTTAATTTGTAAATGGAAAAACTTATACTTTATTGGTTATGACAAGATTTTTTATAGAAAAACATTATTTCATCAACTTTGTTTTCCTAATTAAATCGTAATATTTGGAAGTGTGCAGTGGCCTTTTCTCTGGTTATATAGCTTGTTGCATATTCCTGAATGCATATTGCACTTAGAAAATTTGGAGCTAATTAATAAAAGTGATTGTGTATAGGCATCTATATGTTGAATAGCTAATGGTTGGTGGTTGTGTGCTTCTCTACCTTACTTTCACCTTTGTGTTTCTTATAGGTTAGGCCGTATACACACGAAGTTTAAGTCCTGTACTGTATTATCTCATGTTAGTCTCCTATATGTTAGTAATGTAGTATCTCATGTTAGTCTTCCACTTTTTTTGGCTATAGGAGGAAAATGGCCCTCACTAAAATACAGAAAATTTATAAATATGCCCCTAAAAACTAATGTAAGCCTTAAAGTTGTCTTAATAATATATAGGATATAAACAATTTTATTGTATAATGTAAGTTAATTCTATGTATTTTCTTTTCCAAAGATACTACATTAACAGTTGAATAAAGTTCTACAATAAAAAAATTAGATTTCTATTAACTCTTTGTTTATTTCATTTTCTTGCCTGCCATATTTCTTTTTGTTCAAGGCCGTTCTTGCCTTAGCTGCATCTTGGACCTCCAGACAAGTAGGAGAACGGACGTTGACCGGTACGGTAATAGACAGTGGAGATGGTGTCACTCATGTCATCCCTGTGGTAAGGATATTTTAAAATTACTGAACAAGATAGCAGTTAACATCTAGCAAAGTTAAATTATATGGGTTAATGCCACCTTTAAAAAAAACCTTGAAATATTATATTTATTTACTATAATTTGGTCATTGCTCAGCTATAGTTGTGTTTTGCTCACATTATTAGAATTTTATAAACAAATTCCTTTTTTTTTTCTTTTTTGCTATAGATTTGTACTATAGTTAAAAATAATTAGAAAATTATTAGGAGAAGTTTCCAATTTGTAGTAAGGAAATGATGAATTAAAGTATCTGGAATGGAAATGTGCCTTTCTTAAACATGGAATTCAGTTTTCCAGTTTGTATGTATATTAGCCTGTGAATGTGCTAAGTCACTCAGTCATGTCCGATGCTTTGCGACCCCACGGATTGTAGCCTGCCAAACTCCTCTGTCCATGGGATTCTCCAGGCAAGAATACTGGAGTGGGTTGCCATTTCCTACTCCACAGCCAGTGAATAGTTTTTCTTTTTCTTCTTAATTAACAGATTTCATGCTTACGTTAGCTTTCTACTAAAATGGCAGTTAGTTGAAAGCACATGACCATCAATGACTTTTGGGGAATTACATTTTTGAATTAAAAAGCTCAAGTTGTAATTGTGCTTTGCATTTATTTAATCAAGTGCATTAAGAAAAATGCATCAGATTGGATTATTTGTGAGAGAAGGCATTTTTCTGCCAAAGCCTTTCTACTTCCAATTTTTAATGACAAATTTTTTCATTGTCCCCAGTAGGTTCAGAATTATTACTTGAATTCATACTGATCTCTTTTGGGTTGGTATATAGAGAAATGTTTCTCTTTTTAAAAATGTTTATGTTATATTGAATATCACATAGAGAATGAAATTGTTTTGAACTTCTATTTCTTCATTGTTCTTACTCCTCATTTTAATGTACTGGGGAAGCTCTGTTTATGATTACATCCTCAGAGTGATTGTTAGGTTAGATTGTCATAATTCACCCTCCTGATATCATAATAGTTTTAATAATACTTCACTTTCACTTTTCACTCTCATGCATTGGAGAAGGAAATGGCAACCCACTCCAGTGTTCTTGCCTGGAGAATCCCAGGGACGGGGGAGCCTGGTGGGCTGCTGTCTATGGGGTCGCACAGTGTTGGACACGACCGAAGCAGCTTAGCAGCAGCAGCCCTTTTTAAAAAAAAAAATAGAAACTTTTTTTAGATGTAATTCACACACCACAGAATTCATTCATTTATAGTGTACCATGCAGTGTTTTTTGTATATTCATAAAGTGCATCATTACCAGAGTCAATTTTAAAACATTTTTATCTCTCTAAAAAGAAATCTTTTATCTTTTAGCATTCACTCTCCCCCCTTACCTTTAGCTCAGTCTACCTTTTCTGTCTCTATAGTTTTGCTTGTTCTGGATATTTCATGTAAACTTGAGTGCTACACCCTTGTGATTGTTGTTGCTCACATAACCCAGTGTTTTCAAGGTTTATCCATGTTGTAGCATGTCTGGTACTTCACTTATTATTGTTGCCAAATAATATCTTATTGTATGGCCATTCTACATTTTATTGTATTGCATTGGGGGATATTTTAATATCTTGGACATTAGGGTGTGTCTAATATTTGGATAACTTTTTATAATTTAATTGGCATATTTTTCTTAGTGCTACATATTCTTTTTTTTTTTCCCATAAGGGGAACAGTAATAGCAACCTGTTTAATAGAACTGTTTTGAGGATTAAACAATGGATACATGTATGCTGCTTAGAGATACATAAAGATTCTAAAATTGTTCATTTAAAATTCTCATTTTAACCTCAAGATCTACGTTGTAGATTATATTATCCTTTAAGGACCTTAGTTTACTTACTTATAAAATGCAAATAAGTTCCTTAACATCACCAAGTAGGTCATGGGACTAGGATTTGAGCTTGTTCTGCCTGACTGCAGTCTTTTCTCAATATCTACACAAGTAGGCAATAATATCTTTATCCTTATAGTTAATATTGGAGTTGGTAATTTACAAAAAGAAGCTACCAATTTGGAATAGTTTTATGAAGCATTATTAAGAATCGGGTATTCCTGTTATTTTTTCCTGCATTCTTTTGAATTAATGGAGTGTTTTTTATAATTTCATTTTATCTTTTTTACTGACTTAGCTGTGCTGTGTATTTCTTTGTTATTGTCATTTGATTTTGGTGGGTTTTGCTGTATGGTTTATAGTAAACATCTCTAACTTATCATAATCTAATAATAATATTCTACCTTTTCATAAATAACAGTGTTAATGAAATTTAATTTTGTTAACATTATTTTTGTACTTCTGAGTTGTTGTAGAAAATTTATGAATTCATTCTGCAAAATTAAGTTGTTTGGAATTATGATGGTGCATGGACTATCTGAGGCTTAAGTTGGTACCTACTTCACTAGAAAAATGATAGAAAATGTGTGTTAAGGATCAAATTTCCCACAATGCAATTTAAACTTTTCCCTGAAATGACAGAAAACTGAAACAGTGATATCCTGTTTGAAGTCTGTTATCTAAAACCTTTAATACTTCTGAAATTCACTATTTCTTTGTTGTTGAGTCATTTCAGTCTTTGTTATAAACTCTTACCAGTCGGATAATAAATCTAACTTGCTGCCAATTCTTATTCATGGTGTCTGTACAGTATTGTAAATTCTGTGGTAAGTTAGCTGTGAAGAATATAGTTGAGGAATAAAGACTAGAAGAATCTTCCTGAAATGAAGCAATACTTAAGGATAAAATGCAGTAATCTGAGAAATTGATCTTTAGTGATTAGATGATTCTTGAAAACATTGAAAGTAAATCTGACACTTTTTCCCCATCTAGGCTGAAGGGTATGTGATTGGCAGCTGTATTAAGCACATTCCAATTGCAGGACGAGATATAACATATTTTATTCAGCAATTGTTGAGAGACCGAGAAGTAGGAATTCCTCCAGAGCAATCCTTGGAAACTGCTAAGGCAGTGAAGGTAAAAAATAATGCTGAGAATATAATTCAGTTAGAAATTAAAGTCACGTTTGTAATATTAACAGGAAAAATTCTTAAGTCAAGAACAGTAGTTTAAAAAAAGGTTTTGTTACCCAGTTACAAACCACTATTCTTATTTATATTTTTTCTCTGTATTTCTTATAGGAAATTTTGGGGGCTTAGCAACTTGTTGCTTGCTCTCACCACATTTTACATTTGAGAAGACTAACATATAAGGACATTTATACAAACTGACTTCAACATACTTACTGTTTTTAGTAAAATAAATGTAGCATGCCTTGGAGGTACTGTGGGTTCTGTTCTGGCCCACTGGGAAAGCGAGTATCACAAAAAAGCAAGTCACACAAATTTTTTGGTTTCCCAGTGCATTTAAAAGTTATGTTTACACTACAGGCTATTAAGTGGCAATAGCATTATGTCTATAAAATGTACATACTTTAATTTGGAATCCCATACTTTAATTAAAAAAATATTTATTGCTAAAACATGCTAACTGTCATCTGATAATGCAGATGCCAGATATCTTCGGTTTGTAAAAAATACATTATTGGCAAAGCACAGTAAAATGGGATACGCCTGTAATTAGTTCACTTCAGAGTCCTCACATCTCAATTTTCACTGATTTCTTTATTTCTGATTCTAACAGTTATCTGTTACAACAAAATTTTTGGTGTCATTGATTCATTGCAGTGGTTGGTTCAAATGATATGGCAGAATAGAATAAAAATGTGAAGGCTGTGTAAGGTATTTTAATAATTTGTATGCTATACTAGGGCTTATACAGAATACCAAACTATTTAGCATTGCTTTTTAAAATTTATCATTTGTCAACATACCTAAAAAATTTCATATATATTTTAAATACGTAAAAGCAAAACTTCCCAGGTAAAAATAATTCCATTGATTTGACAGTCTTTCCATGATTATAGTGTTTTCCTTGCTTAGCAAAGAGGTTAGGAATGAAAGTGAATTTACCACTTCCTAGATAGCAGAGGAATTTGTTAATGGTTGCCAAAAGTCACCTTAGAAATTTTATTTACTGAAAATAAAATTAAATTTTATAATATATATGTTATTATATATTATATAACTGTAATATGCTCTATAATATATATGTTACATGTGTACAGCATAGTGAGTCATAGCTTTTAAAGATCATACTTCATTTAAAATATTGACTACATTCCCCATGTTGTACAATATCTCCTTGAAGTTTATTTTATACCTAATAATTTGTAACTCTTACTGCATTAATTTGTGTGGTTATGTCAGGTATTTATTCTGCAGTTCTTTGTGTATTTTATGTTTTCTCCTTTCTAAAATATAAAGTCCTTTAGTTATTGAAACAATATAAAATTTTGTATCACATTAATGTGTGCTTTTGTGAAGTAGCACTGAAATATTAGAAATTGACTCTGTTAAGTCTTATTCTATTTGTATGTGAAGCCTAGGAGATGAGCTATTTATTTGTACTATACATGTGATAACATCCTAACATAAAATTTTCTTTATCTTAGTTTCTGAATTTTATTTTCTGAAGATATTTTTTCATTTGATTTTAGTTTACTGAAAATAAATACCATTCTGTTTTGCTTTTCCTAATACAAGAGGGAAAAATTACTCTTCATTTTCTAGGAGCGCTATAGTTATGTCTGCCCAGACTTAGTAAAAGAATTTAACAAGTATGATACAGATGGATCAAAGTGGATTAAACAATATACTGGAATCAATGCTATCTCAAAGAAAGAGTTTTCAATTGATGTTGGATATGAGAGATTCTTGGGACCTGAAATTTTTTTTCATCCAGAGGTAAGTTTTTATTTTTTTTTTTAAGATAGACTTGTTTTGAATTATTCTGCAGAAAATACTGGTCAATAGTATCAGAGAGAGTTAATCTCAGGAACTATCTTTTGAATGCTAAAGTGCTATTGTGAGTAATCTTTACATCAATGTGTATTCTCATCAGCATTGTAAAGTGCTCCCATTTATATAAATTTTTGCCAGGTCATAGTATATGTTTGGCTTTACATTTTTGCTAATCTGATGTTTATGAAATGGTATATGTAATCATTGTTTTAGTTTTATTTCTTTTGAAACCTCTGATTTCAGTATCTTTAATTTGAATCAGACATCAGAATTTGTTATTTCTAGAAGTCCTTTTAATTTTGAACTGAAATGTTTCTTAATTTTTAATTGTGATATTTAAATCAGTAGTGGTCTAATCTCTATCATGTGTCCAACTTACGTTTCAGTTTGCTAACCCAGACTTCACCCAGCCTATCTCAGAAGTTGTAGATGAAGTAATTCAGAATTGTCCTATTGATGTCAGACGTCCTCTCTACAAGGTCAGTGTTTATAGAAAAATTGTTATTCTAAGTCACACTTTTAAAAAATGTCTTTATTTTCTCTCTGTTGGTGAATGTAGATTTAAAAACATGTCTGAACTTCTTTCTCTTTATGTAAAAGTTCTATTTATCTATTTATTTTTCTCCTCTAATACAGAATATTGTCCTCTCTGGAGGTTCAACCATGTTCAGGGACTTTGGACGTCGCTTACAAAGAGATTTGAAAAGAACTGTAGATGCCAGGCTGAAATTAAGTGAGGAATTGAGTGGTGGTAGATTGAAGGTAGGTTTTCTCAGTTATTGGTGGAAAGATTGAGGGTGCCTTGATTATTGTATCGGAAATGTAGAATGTCTGCCAGCTTTCTTTGGAAGGTAAGAGGAGCCTGAGATATCTAATGCAAAGTGATTTTTATAGATTCATATCCATGATATTCTTGGTCATTCCATTCCTCTAGGATATTACCTATATTTCTGGAAAATACAACAACCCACTGCAGTATTGTTGCTCAGAGAATTCCATGGACAGAGGAGCCTGGTGGGCTACTGTCATGGAGTTGCAGAGTCAGCCATGACTGAGTGACTGGTACTTTGACTTTCATAGCTATGAGAGAGATTTTCTTAATGTTTATCTCACAGATAATTTACATATAGTAGATTTACTGCATATTCCAGGAATAATATTCTTGAGGAGTCTACAAAATATTAAATAACCTTTTATAGCAGGACAACAAAACAGAGTTGAAAGAGAGAGACTGTTGTGTGATTTCACCTGTTTTCACACACTGGCTTTATCCTCTCCCATAGCAGCCTCATAGTGTGAAATTAGATTGGTGGTACAGCAAAATAACCTTTCAGTTTCTGTCCTGTAATTTGGGGCTTGCTGTCAAAAAAAATCAAAATTAACTTCAAATTCTCAGATGACTGCTTTATATATTTTCAAGACAAATTTTCAGTAAATTTTGTTTCATTTTCATTATATGTGGGATTTTGAAGCAAAACATTGATTCAGAGGATGTGTTACTAAAGAAAACACATTTATGCAGCTTGGAAAATTACCAAGAATGAGGGTTTCATCTGAGACTACCAGTCACCCAGAATTAACTTGAGAGTAGTAGATACAACACTCTGTGGTTTACTGCTGTTTGAAGAATTGCATGATAGCTAACTACTTTCAACCCCTAAATTTTGATTATCTTTAAATTATCCCTTGGAGTACAGTAAAAAGTAGTTGTTTAGTTTGTAATGACTCATTGCAGCTAAATAAAAATGTTTAAAATATTTTTAAGCTTCTTACACATTTCTAAATAAGAACTGAGATCTTTTTTTTCTCTCAGTTATGTCAGCACTGTTCTAACGTATCTAATAATACAGGAAAAATCCTACATACTGGAGTACTCTACCTCTTTCCCTTTTATTTTACTCAATAGTTATTCTTATGGATCTTTATAGCATCTTTATATATCTGTACTTAAATCTGGCTTTTTCTTCCTGTCAATCCAATTTTAAATGACAGTCAAATAGCTTTTTTTTAGTAACAAAAAGCCATATCTTTTTGTGACATATAAATTAAAACAATTTTTTATTCCAGAATAATTTCATGCTTTAAAACAGTTGGCAAAATCTAGTAGAATTCCTATATATTCTTCTCCTAGATTTCCATTTTATATTTGCTTTATTTTTCTATTTTTATAAATGTTTGTATGTATACAAATAAACACATGTATCTTCCTGAATTATTTGAGAGTAAGTTGCAAATGTAGCCTATTATCCCTAAATTTTAGTGTGTATTTCCTAAAAATAGACCATTACAGTTATCAAAATCAAAACTTTTCTTTTTTTTTCCTGGTCTAGGATTCAGTCCAGGATCACATGTTTGAATTTGTTTTCATTTCCCTCTTATCTGGAAAAAGTACTCATGTTTTTTTGTCTTTTATAAGTTTAATATTTTTGAAGACTACAGGCAATTTATTTGCAGAATGTTTCCCAGTTTGGGTTTGTCTGATATTTTCTTATGAATAGGTTCAGATAATACATTTTTGGCAGTAATAGTACAGAAGTGATATATTCTTTTTAGTCATTGTATCGCCAGATGCATAATTTGTTTTATATGTTAACTTTGATCACCTGGTGAAGTGTGTCAGCTGTCAGCTTCAAAATCCCGGATATAATGAAAATGAAACAGAATTTACTGAAAATAATTTTAAAGTTATTGTTTTTTCCTTTATGTTTAATAAGAATCTTACAGGATGATACTTTCAGATTATGTATAACTGCCTTGTTTTTCATCAAAGTCTCAGCCACTGGTTTTAATATCATATTTAGTTATTGCTGTGGTAGTTGCCAAATGGTATTTTGCAAATTCCATTATTTCTTCTATGTTTCATAGTTTCTTTTTACTGTAAGAAAGAGTATGTCCTTCCCCCTTATTCATTCATTAATATCCCTGAACTGCTGATTTCTCAGTTATTCTGTAGGCTGTATCATTAATATTATGGTACAACATATCATTAATACTGTTATTAAGTTTGATGCTCAAACTTTCTCATATTTGACTAGTAAGAATCCTTCAGAGTGGCTTTTATTCCTTTTGTTGTCGCTCCAGTATTCTGCAGGTACATCCTAACTTTCTGAAATAGCAAGATATTGCAGGTACTTGTACGTTCTCTTCTCCAGTCTTGAAATCAGCCATTTTATTTCAAGGCACCTTGCTTGTTCTTTTAGTGGAGAATGCTATTAAGAAAAGTCTTATACATTAAATAGACAAGCAACAAGGATTTTACTGTATAGCACAGGAGACTATATTCAGTATCTTACAGTAACCTCTAATGGAAAATAATCTGATATCTACCTATAGATCTATATAAATATGAATTACTTTGTGTTAGTTCTAGCCTTATACCTTCCCATATTTGTAATGCTCTTCTCTGACAGTCAGAAACAAGCCTTGTGTTTGTTGTTTGCTCAGTCCTGGAATACATATATAGTAGTTCCAGAATTATTGATCCATGCCACTGAGAGAAATAGACTGACTAATGAGAATTCATTGTTTGCTTAGTTTTTAGCTTAAGCCTGAGGGCATAGCCCTAATACTGTGTTCATGGGTTACCTGGATTAGTTCTTTTCCCTTACTTTAGTGTGGTTGTATTTAAAAAAAATAATAAAATTAGCTTAATTTGTTTCTGTTACATTGTTTTGCCCTGTGTACACCCCCTCCTCCACATATTTTTTTATTTATTTTTGAGTGCGTACAACTAAGGTTAAATAATATAGAAATTGTTATATGAGTTTACCATTGAACTAATCTTACTATATCTTTTATAGCCAAAACCTATTGATGTACAAGTCATTACACACCACATGCAACGATATGCAGTTTGGTTTGGAGGATCTATGCTGGCTTCCACAGTAAGTGAGATGAAGCTTACTTTAAAATCTGACTTTTTTGTTTTAAAGATAAAATAATTTATCAACTTAAACAATTTAGAGGAACAAGAGAAATTTCTTAAATTTTTGTATAATATTGCACAAGGAAGTTTTAAAATTGAACACAAACATAATATTTTTGAAAAGTGGAATTCATTTGAACTTACTGGCTTTTTTGTTTTGTTTTTGTTCTTTCTAGACATTTTTTGAGTGAGCACTTCTTTTTAAATTTTATTTAATGTATTTTTTTTTTGGCTGTGCTGAGTCTTCATTGCTGCACCTGGGCTTTTTCTAGTTTCAGCAACTAGGGGCTGTTCTTCATTGCAGTGCACAGATTTCTCATTGTGGTAGCTTCTTGTGTTGCAGAGCACAGGCTCTAGGGTGCAAGGACTTCAGTAGTAGTGTAGCACATGGGCCCTAGAGCACGGGTGCCTGGGCTTAGTTGCCCTGTGACATGTGGAATCTTCCTGGATCAGGGGTAAAACCCATGTCCCCTACTTTGGCAGGCATAGTCCCCATCGTTGGATCATCAGGGAAGTCCTAGAGTGAAGATGTAGTTTATCTATAGGGGAGAATCTTTTAACTCTGTGGTAATACAGGTATCAGAAGGTCATTGTTTTTTCTGTGCAAATATTTTAAAATATTAAGAGTTACCACATACGAAGTATGATGTTCTAAACTGAGTCAAGGGAATTAATAAGATACCTCTCCCAAACCAAAACATCTTAAAGTCTCTTTTAAAAGATACTTTAAATTTTAACATCCTTAGCCTAGTAAATAGTGGTGCTCTATCCTGTAGTACCTAGAGAAGGAAATGGCAACCCATTCCAGTATTCTTGCCTGGAAAATCCATGGACGGAGGAGCCTGGCGGGCTATAGTCCATGGTGTCGCAAAGAGTTGTACACAACTAAGCAACTTCACTTTTTTAGCTTTATCCTGTAATACACAGTATAAAATAAAATGTAAGCACTTTTATTTGAATTATTGAAAACTTTACAACCTTGGATTTCAATAAAAGCATTTAAAAATAAGAGGTAAAAGTTATTTTCTTCCTTAATTTGAATTGTCTTCAGTTGTGCTATCTCTATCACCTAGCTGAGTGTGTAGCTTTCCCCTCGGGGAAATGAAGTAATAGACTATGGAATAATCTGTCTATACCAGACCTTCAGTGAGGAAAGCAAGTTCTTCTAGAAGTTTTTGGAGCATGACCTGGAATACGTCATCTGTAATTTACATGAATGCTGCTGCTTTTCTTGATTCAATGTACACTGTGGGAAAGCCACAGCAGAATAGTTTGGGCATTTGATATTCAACCTTCCATTCCTCAAAATTGAAAAATTCCAGGAGAAACAGATGTTGAAGAGGGAGATTGGAGAGACTTTTGTCAAATGCTCCTTTTCAGTTTTGCTTATAGACTTGTAGCTGATTTTGAGTCACAGTTGCTAGAATTTCAAAGCTTTGTTCAACTACCATGAATGGACTGATAAAAGTTTAGATTTAATATATCTATCTTAAAGCATGTCGAAAAGTGGTACATTTTTGACCTTTCCAAAAATTTGTTTTTATTTTCAGCCTGAGTTCTACCAAGTATGCCATACCAAAAAGGATTATGAAGAAATTGGACCTAGCATTTGTCGTCACAATCCAGTGTTTGGAGTCATGTCGTAAAATTGGCTTCATAGTTATTGGGGTTAGGGAGGTGGGGAAGAAATAGTCTTTCTGATTACCTGTTTTGTCTGGATGGCTGGTTTTAAACCTGACTTGAAATAGTAAGACCAAACATTAATTATACAGGAATATTTTAATAAGTATATCAACATGCGAATGTAGAGGAGAGCCAAAATGATTAAGTGTTTTTCTTTAGATTGAATATTTGAATCTTACATGTATCAAAAAGAAGTGGGTTTTAGTTCTTTCTGTGCCCTGGTATTTTGTATATTATTGAATTATCCAAGATTTGATGGGATTTATCAGTATGTAGATAGCTCTATAATGCTTGAATTGTACACTTTGAAGTGTGTGCAATGCAAGAGCTTGTTTATATTTCATACTTTTTATACTTTGAGGAAAAAAAGTCAAAGAAAAACTAGTATTTGAGGGTTTAAAAAAAAAGTGACCAAGTAAAGGATAAATACAAAAAATAGCCTGTGAGACTTGGCATATACATACACTCATGGGATTCCAGTTATTATGAAGTGCTTCCACCCTCCTGTGCCCCCCAGTGGTTTTCTTTGCAAGTGCTTTTGGAACTAAGAAGCTAGTGTCTTGGATTAACTGATGCCTGCTAGTGCTTTCTGATTACTCGCATTCTGTTTTCTCGCTTTAAAGGAAAAGTAAAGACAAGACTGTTGGACCAGTATTGCAGTTCTGTAGTGTCATTTCTTATTAAAAAATGAATAATTTGATTACCCAAATTGGTATATTTAAAGCCTAACACCATTCTAATAAAGGCACAAATTTCTTTTTAATACTTGTTTCAAGCTCTTTAATCTTTATAAGTTAACTAATAAATCTATTTTCTTCAAACCTCTGCAATAGTTCTTTAAAATCTCAACAGTTGGTTAGTAAGCTGACTTTTTTATGTGCTCTAAACAAATAATTGTGAACTTTTAATATTCGTTGAGTGCTTTCATTTTGATAACTGGATCTCCATTTGATATTTTCATTTGTATAACTCATTTGCAGTCCAAAAATTTTTTTAGTGCCAGTCCCTGACATATCATGGAAAGTTAATTTTCATTACATGTTAAAATATCTGGATCATGAAGAACAAGTGATGAAAATAAATTAAAACTGAATTACCTTTTCTAATGTTTTTTTTTTTTTGGGAAGCAGTGTTGTTCTACTTTGTGTTTAAATATTTATATGCTTTTTATTTCTATTGAAATAGTAGAATTCATTGAAATCTCTCTCTATATATATGGTAGAAAATTTCTTGTAAACTTGAAATTTTGCCAGTTATTTATAGAAGACTAAAATGAGAGATGTTTTTCTAGGCTTTTAGAACTTAAGCAGTAATACCAACGAACACTTGAACTTCATTATCCATGAAAATAACACAGGATTAATATTAATATATACTTCTATCCAAAAATTAAAGAACAATTATTGTCTTTAATATAGATTTGAGGAGTAATCTTTAGTTTTTATTTAGAGTGAATATGGATGTTTAAAATTATATTGGTAATTTATGTGAATCTTAATTCTTTGAGTGTGGGAGTCAGGAACATACTGTATGTTGTAAAGTGGTAATCCTATCAGGATCAAAGACCTTGTTTTATTTGAAAAAGTATTTCATGAACATTGTAAAAAAAAAACTGTTCAAATAGTACCAAAGAGTACATAGTGAAAGATTTCTTTCCTACCCTAGCCTGCCTCATTTTTCTCATCATTACTCTTAGAATGTCTTTTATGTCCTTGTAATTTTCTGTGCATATAGGAATGAATATAGCTCCCTTGTTTTACACAAATAGGAGCTTACTATATATACTGTTCTGCACTTTGCTTTTTCAAAGATCTTTTGATACAGAACTAAATTAATAAGCATTAAAGATTTTATCCTCCTGGCCCAAAACAGTATTATTATTAGTATTGTCTTAATTGTCTTTTCCATCTGAGATGATAGAATAGTAAATAAATAAGCTTAAGAGTCAGAAATTTTGTTTTAAGCTTAAGCTTACTTGGGGAAACAAGAAGTCTCTGGCCTTTCCTGTATGTTTGCTGGTGTATAATATGACAGAAACAGTGCTCTTACATCCTTTACATCTCTCCTGTCATTGTGTATCATTAGTTTATTGCACCCTTGGTTGTATATATGTAGAGATTGGCCAAGGTGGTTAAAACCTATAACACTGATAAAAGAGACTGTATAAGCATGTTGCATTGGAAAAACACCAGACTGATGCCTGAAGCCAATTGTTGAAAGTTCATTCTAGTTCTACAGATTGATAACACAAGTCCTTTAACTTTTTTTGTTGTTGTTATTGTTAAAGCATGAAAAAAAAATTATATAATTATGGACATATTGTTTGAACTTGCTGGACCTGAATTCTATTTATATGTAAGATGGTAGTGTTATCTGCGTGCTTCCCTGATAGCTCAGCTGGAAAAGAATCGCCTGCAATGTGGGAAACCCTGGTTCGATTATTGGGTTGGGAAGATCCCCTGGAGGAGGGATAGGCTACCCACTCCAATATTCTTGGGCTTCTCTGGTGGCTCAGACGGTAAAGAATCCCCTCCCCCCCCAGCAATGCAGGAGATCTGGGTTCGATCCCTGGGTTGGAAAGATCTCCTGGAAGACAGCATGGCAACCCACTCCAGTATTCTTGCCTGGAGAATCCCCATGTACAGGAGCCTCTCAGGCTGAAGTCCATGGGGTCGCAAAGAGTTGAACACAACTGAGCGACTAAGCATAGCACAGCACAGTGTTACTGGATTAACAATGCAGTTTATGAGTTGTGAGGCTATAACCTAGTCTTTTTGATTGATTTGTTGGTGGTAGTAAAGATGCTATTAAAGGTCTCCTTTTTAATAAGCAGTACTTTTAATCAATTGGAAATACTAATGAACAGAAATAAAATAGATGATGGCTCTCTCTAACGTGATGTTTACTCTTTGGCAAGTACAGCTTACCCTTAAAATCACTAAATGGTATATAGTGCAAGTAATCATCCCGTTCTGATCGATCTTCCTTTTTGATGAGAGATAAAGCAGTTAAATCTATTCAGGTCCCTTAATACACATTTTTTGGTTTGTTTTCAAAGCCACTTTAACAAATGGAAATAAATTGTTCTTGCAGTTTCTAGAAATACCTTCAGAAATAAAATGAACTGTGTGGATAATAGGCTGTTCTCTATTCTTTACTTAATTTCTAGAGAAGTCCTAGAGAATATATCTGTATAAATAAAAACTTTCAGATAACCCTAAAGGTGGTACTAGAGTACTTGTAACAATGTTGAGGAAATTATTTGTAATGTAAAAGCTTATTTGTGTCATTGTAAAGAGTGCTGTTATAAATACTGGACTTATCTGTCACTAGTGCAGTCCAGTGTATTTCTAATTTTCTTACCATCCCACCTCTGACTCTTGAGACCCCGTACTCCCTGATATTTTGTAATTCATCAGTAAGCTTGAGTACCTTGGGTAGCCCTTGGCAGTCTCTTCTTTAACTGTTAGCACCAAAAATCTCAGCTTCGGTTAATGGGGACTAAATATATTAGCTAACATACAAACCAAAATATGTGCCGACTCTAGGACTGAAACATTCTCTCATTCATATTGGAATCCTGTGTTTTAGAATATGTTTCTGTGTAATAGTGTTTATATAGTTGGCCAGGGACAGAGTTTATTGAGAGTTTATAAGGAACTTTCACAGCAAATTCAGAAAATAAAAGTTTTATTTTTATAATTAGTTCCATATCACATCTAAGCTAACCTTAAGCAACAAAGTTTAGATCTGCTTGTGAGTATGAAAAGTTGTTGGACGTTAGTGGAAAAGGATTTCTGCTCCTCATCATTAATAACACCTCAATACTATATAAATGTTCATTTCCCACATTTTTTCCCCCAGCATTCCTGAGTTTTCTTTATAACCTGCTTGGTCTTGATAGAACCTTAACAAAAGCAAGTTAAAATCTGTGGCTGTCTTTGGTATTCTCTATGCCATAACCCAGTTTGACTGATACATTTTTAACTTGGAGCTGAAAGGAAATAACACCTATTTGAATTTAGAATTGCATTAACATTGTTCCAGTGTCATAGACACAGTTAAAAAAAAAAATAGAAAACCAAAAATAGAAATGAATGATTTATAAAAAGTGGCAATTGGGGGAAAAAAACCTGAAAGAAGAAAATAAGGAAATTAAAAATTAGGAAGAAAAGTATTGTTCTTTAGTTTTGATTTAGCAAATTATTCTTGTACTGTTCTCCAGTGTTTCCTCACTTTTGGTGATTTTTATATATTACATTTAAAGCTAAAATGCTGAGTCAAACTAGTTTGTTTTATTCAAACACTACAACTCATTTATACTCTATATAGTGCATCAGATCTGGGGCCTCTAATCTCACAGGCATTTCTTGACTACATACTGTGATTAAGGCACTGCATGAAGGTGAATAGAACATCTGCCCTGAGCTCAGAGACTAATGTATTAATAAAGATGTTCTCAGAGGACTGAGGAATGTTTTGCCCAGAGTTTTGCAAAGTATCACATTAACTTAGAATTTCTTTTCGTAAAGATGGTGGTGGTGGAGGATTTTAGGGAAAAACTCAGGCGAAGTGGAAAATACACACACAATATAAATGTGCTAAATCACTTCAGTCCTGTCCAACTCTTTGTAATCCTATGGACTGTAGCCCACCAGGCTTCTCTGGCCATGGGACTCTCCAGGCAAGAAGTCTAGAGTGTGTTGCCATTTCCTTCTCCAGGGGATCTTCCTGACCCCAGGGATCAAACCTGTGTCTTAGTTTCTTGGATTGGCTGGCAGGTTCTTTACCAACAACCCCACCTGGGAAGCCCAATATAAGTGTGGCTGTGGTTTAAAATTGGCTTCCCTGATGGCTCAGAAGGTAAAGAATCTGCCTTCAATTCAGGAGACCCAATTTGATCCCTGGAATGGGAAGATTTCCTGGAGAAGTGAATGGCTGGCTACCCACTCCAGTATCCTTGCCTGGAGAATTCCATGGGTAGAGGAGCCTGGTGGGCTACAGTCCATGGGGTCACAAAGAGTAGGACACGACTGAGTGACTAACACTTTCAACACTTTATGGTTTAAGTGTGCCTGAGAGTCTTAAAATACTGATAAATGTTACCCAACGATAGTTAACAAAAGTAAAATCTCATAGTAGGGTTTGTCTTATCCATATGCTCTTTTCTAGGACCTTAAAGTGTTGCCTGGCACATTGTGGCGCTTAGGTAGCTGTCTGATAGATGAATGAATAAAAGCCATTTTTCACTTTGAAATTAAAACTTAGAGTTACTTCAGTATATAGCTTTTTTCCTTAAAGAATATCTGTATCAGAAAACTTAAGACTGAATTATTAATGTTTTTTAATGCCAGTAGTTTTTGCCTTAAAAATAAAACAGTAACATTTTACATAAAGCAGTGGGGAATTATTTAAGTGATCAAATTTTCCGAAGTAGATCTTCAGTAGTTCCTTAACTAGGTCTTTGATCATTTTGAAATCTCTAATGTAAATGACTGTGTCTCTGAAAATCATCACATTGTACAAGGCTAATTGAAATGCCCTGAAATGCTTTGTAACATTCAATATCAACAGTAAAAAATACCACTGATTTCTAGCTCTGATTTGTATTGATCAGTTATGATTGTTTTGTTCAAATTTCATTTTAAACCAATTTATTTAGAGGTGATGACTTCAAAATTGCCTCCAGTTTCAATTAATAAGTCAATGGTATGGTAGGCTGTTAATCTCTTGGAGGTTTATTAGAAAGTTAATACCGGAATTAGAACCACACAATCTTTCTCTTATTGGCCATACATGATATCATTCCCAGACAAATTCTTAAGAATCCATTGTTCAGAAGGCTGGGCAGTAAAAAAAAGTCTGAGACTTGTTTTTGGTGCCATGATGCTTAGCTGGGATGTCACATACATTCATGAGATGATAGAAGTACTTCACAGGGCACTTAAACTACTGGTGTTTCCTGAGATCCTGAAAGAAGAATAAGATTTGGTAGTTGTAGAGTAGATGGGGCAAATGTTTTAGTTGTAGAAGAAAGCCTGTGAAACGATTAGTAGTTGGGCAGAGAGTGAGCATGTGATTGTAGACAAGTTTGAAGAGTGGGGCATAAGGTGAGAAGATAGCTCCTTCAAACACTGAGTGACTTAAAAATTGGTGCAGTTAAGGTTGATATCATACCCAAATTGACATCAGTATCACTGGAGAATGTTCAGAGTTTGGTCTACTTAAACTCATTTTACAGATGAGGAAACACATTGACTGTGTGAGACCACTTTAGTAGTGGCAGAGTAGGACTTGTTGGTAATGATATTTGTTTATATTGAATAGTGTATGGGTTTTTTTCCAAAATTTTTTTGGCAACATTGCTTAGCCTCTCAGACTTATTCTCTTGGGAGAGCTCATACCAGCATTCTTACGCTAGATACTGTTCACACGAGGAAGGTATTAAATGACTTAATGTCTACCAAGCCATGCATGATGCCCATAGTTGCCAGGCCAAAGGGCTGAGTGAATAGCAAGAACCTAGAACTCAATGTCTATTTGAGACTGAATTAGATGTTAAGAGGCAATGGTCTTTAAAAAGAAAGTAAAGGACACTTCATATACAGAACAACCTTTGGAATCTTAAACTGTCCCAATATAGGTGAAATGGCATATTTGAGCTCTTACACATTTTGGCCATGTATCTCTAAAATGCTAAGTTTATGTACCATATTTCAGTTCTCACTAATACTGAAATTTAAATTTGTGAGTGGCATAACTGGATTTTTATTAGTACCTAAACTGGTTTTAAAAACAAAAAGCACTTTTAGGCTACAAATAAAAGTGAAGTTTATGATAATATTAGGAAGTTATCATAGCATGTGGAAAGTGCTCAAATATTTCTTGGAAAAAAGATCTGGTTCAAAAAGGACTTGTGGAAATGATATTTCTGATCTTGTCACTGTTTTGATCCATTAATTTAAAAGAATACTTAGGATGCAGGCAGGGGGATATCTATTTTAAAAATAGGTCACAAATTTGACATATCCATTTATAACTGTCTTTAAAATTCATCCTTTGCAAGATGGTTCATTGAAAAGTAGTTCAACCCTTATATGTATGTATATTTTATATTTTAATAACTTCAGGGATTTGCTAATGAGTCCACATTTGGATTACATTTGAGTTGTATGTCTGAATTCATCCGTCACTGATATATCTAAAAAGCACATATGTGGTTATTTGATCTGAGCAGTACTATTTTCCTACCCAATTTTCTTTTTCACCTTTATAAAATGGAAGTTACAACTTTGGACATTTTTCCTTAGGGCATTGGAAGAATGAATTAAATGGTTTTAAGTACTTTTTCCTCAAGGAGAAAGATACGACTTCTTAAACCCCACGTAGGAGACTACATTTAATCTTTAGCATTTTTATGTTCTTGATATTGAAGGTACTACTTGTTTTTACCTATTTCACATGACTTAAAAGACATTTAACAGATGGAAGGAGTGGCAGAGGTGGCTTTTGAGTTTAGTCTTTCATTCCATCCACTAGATGTCTCTCTTTTGTTCTTTCATAAGTGAATATATTTCAACTAGATTTGTTGCTGTCAAGAGCAGTTTGGATCTGGGTTTTACAAAAAACACATTCACTTTCCCATTTAAAGGATGCCATTTTCAGCATGACTTTAAAAATGAAATATTCCTTAGGCTGTTTCATCGTTCAGAGTGTGATTTATTCTGCAGTATTAGTTTGGAACATTCTATATTCTAAATACTATTCAAGATGCAGGGGCTATAATAGCAAAACAGAAGTGGTGTTTGCTACCTGAGACTGTTTAAAGTTAGGCTTTGTTCAATCTCTCTAGTGATGTAGATCATGGAAAAATGCCAAGTTAACTGCTAAGTCAAAGAAATGTAAGACTGGTTACATCTCATGTTACAAAGACATGATTTGTTAATTATCTTTAATACATGGCAGACTTGAGATACCCACCAACTTAAGTTTTCTAAGGTTAATATGTAAAGGGTAAGTGAAGGTTTCTTACCAGAAAAAAAATTAAAAATTACCTCAATTTTGTAACGTGATCAAGAGCTCCTTGAGGTGGCATGTTTTACCCATCAAACTGAACCTTGGGTGACAGCAGCATGAATTGGTCTGGCCAGTTGCTCTTCCTATTTTGCCTGATCTGAGAGTACTGTGCTTTGGCATCAGAGAGGACTGTGATTTCAGTTTTATATTCCAGGATATATTCAAGGTATGTATACCCTTCTCTGCACAGTGGTTAGTCCTTTACAACAGAAAATCTTGACTTTTTTTTTTTACTGACTGAAGTCATAAAATTACAATAAGAGCTGGGAATTTATGGTGTTCTGAGACCAGGGGCTGTGTGCTCTGTGTCACCTACATTCTTGGCAAGATCATTTCCCATTCCCCAGCAGCTTTCCTTCTTGGGCCCTTTATATTGTCAAAATGAGCACCAATAGCAAAAGGAGATGATTAAAGTCCCTTCAGTATTAATAAGTGGCCTTGGGCCATGTTAGCCTTAGTAGCAAAGAAATGAACTGAAGTTATACTTTATCAAGGAAGCAAGCATTTTTATTTCCTTACGTGCTGTTAGGTTTTCTCCCAGCGCTTCCTCATAAAATGTGCAAGGTGAACTCCAGTAGCATAAGCCTAAAGCTAACTCTTAAAAGAATGCTTTATTGTGAGTTTGAGGGATGGCACTTCAGATTGAGACAAAACTACCTGAGGTTTTTTGCAAATGTTTTGCATAGTGGAATAAATGCCCATGTATTGTCTTGACAGTACATAGATATTAGGATTTTAAGTGACCTTGAGATACTCTGGAGAAAGAACTCACACATTGCAGCAGGCAGGAGGCCCCTGGCTCTGTGACATAGCTGCAGTAATACATGTCTCTTGTCGCTCCCAATTTCAAGAAGGAGCTCCACAGATTGAAAACAGTCTTATGGGGAGAGGCCTTGCTGACGTCTGTCATCACTTCTGCCTCTGAACACTTGTCTGTTCTCAGATTGGGGCCAGTTGCCCTAGATGTGGGTGTAGAACATCAGTACTGTGCTTAGTCACTCAGTCATGTCCAACTTTGCGACCCCATGGACTGTAGCCCACCAGACAACTTTTGTCCATGGGAATTCTCCAGGGAAGAATGCTGGAGTGGGTTGCCATGCCCTCCTCCAGGGGGTCTTCCCCATCCAGGGATTGAGTATGGGTCTCCCATATTGGAGGTAGATTCTTTACCATCTGAACCACCAGGAAAGCCCAGAACATCAGTAAGGAAGGCTTGTGTTCACCACATTCTAGTACATTTACCCTAGAATTACTAAACTCAGAGAAATTCTAGAGTCGAGTCTTTACATGTCTTGTGAACTACAGCTTTTTGTACTGTCTGCTGGTTTACACCCACCAGACCAATTTATAGACAAGCCCTACCAGTGTGTTAACATTTCATGATGCTGTGAGTGGAAAGTGTTCTGCTGACACAAGAACCCTTACAAGTGACTTTTGGGCTCTGAAGAGCTCCAGCACCATAGTCCTTTATATCTCAGCGCAGAAAGATTTCAACAAGAGGCAAAGTGATAGGTAAGAAGTAATTTATTAGAATAGGACACTTGTGAGGCTTACAAGTGGGTGGGTGAGAGGATGCTGTGCTCCGAGAACTTACTGTGTTACAGTTTTATACCCAAAGGAAATGTGGGGAGAGGGAGAAAAACTTTTTTGAGTAGATGTCATACTTCCATCATCAATGCCTCCTGCAGATTGAGCCGGGAAGTTTTCTTGTTCCTACATGGTCAAGCTAGGACCACAAATTATTGTATATTATGTGTGCAGAGAGCATGTCCTAGGGGTCATTAACTTACTAAGCCCACTGGGCAGGATGTGGGGCTCATGCTACCATCGTTTTATTGTTCGGGGCATGTTTTGTGCTTCATGGTTTTGCTGCTAAGCAAGCCTGCTTGGTTTTGTGGTTAAGCAAACCTACTTTGACGAGTAGTTGGTAATGTACAGGAATTTCCCATATATAATATATATAGTCCTATATATATATGAGACAGTGCTGGGTCTTCATTGCTGCATGCGGGCTTTCTCTAGTAATGGCCAGTGAGGGCTACTCTGTTGCGGTTCACGAGCTTCTCATTGTGGTGGCTTCTCTTGTGGAGCCAGGCTCTACCTGAGGGCTTCAGGGTTGCAGCACATGGACTCAGTAGTTGCAGAGTGCAGGCCTAGTTGCTCCAAAGCAGGTAGACTCTTCTGGACCAGGGGTCAAACCCATGTCCCCTGCATTGGCAGGAGAATTCTTATCCACTGTACCACCAGGGAAGTCCTCCTGTATTTTTTTACTTAACAATCCCCTAGTGGGTTCAACCATTTATTCACCTACTTTGTCCCTTTACTCTGTCCCTATCATACTGGGGTAAGAACAGGTTTCCACTCCATGTGGTCTGATTGTATTCTCTATAATGGGTGTGATTATCTAATGATGACACATTGGAACTGAGATGATGTAATATACATCATTTGAGCAATAAAAACTTAATAGGCTATGCCTTTTCAAGCAATGTGTGTCTAGGGTAGGATAAGATAGGAAGAAGGACTGATTACTGTCCCCATTCATAAAGAGAGCAAAATCCAAAAGTTGCAGGTTTGAAAGTATCACCTTATTCATGTGAGCAGGATTTACACAGAAGGCTAACCTAATTCCTAGCTGCCCATTTCCTTTGAGAGTTCTTTTGTAGGTGCAACTTTGCTGAATGGATTCCTGTTGAAATCCTGTTAAATCACTGTTCTTTCCAGCTGAGGAAGATTGGCCTGCCTTCAGTTTTGAAACTGGGGAGGTCTTTTGTTGTAGCTTCGTAACCTACTGCTTGACTCGGCCTCATCTTAGTCTTGGTTGGGCATGATGTGCAATTTTTGCTGAACTTGAAATATTGCTATTTCCTGGTAATCAAATTCAGTCCAAAAAATGTTTGAGCATTCATCATATAGGAGGCGCTGTGCTAGACAGTGGGGACAGAACACTTTGTATATATAGCTTAACTTGGAGACAGCCCTGAACTACTGTTACTAAGCAAAGGCAGGACACTGCATTGCCCTTCATGCGACACAGATAAAGCCAGCTGCAGAGTAAACAGGAAACTGTTTCTCCGTGGATATGCTGCAACTGTAATAGAACAGTCTCCTTAAAGTGACTACTGCTTTCTTGCTCATTGAGAAACTTTGTTTTCTAAGTCTCATAGACCATCAGAAATTTTGTTACTTAAAATTATGTCAGTAGAATGAAATATTCCATTTTTGTGTCCTTTACTTTAATACAAGTTGCAGTGGCTTCCAGATTGAGGGGCAGAGCTTCAAATAAGGGTTTGGGAACATGTCATGGCACATGTCAACCAACTCTAGTTCCCAAGGATACAGAGCCCTAGGTCTAGTTGGTAGTCCAGACTTTATGTTCAGCCCTTTACAGATCCCTGCCTTGCTCGGGAGCCTGTCAAAAGGTTGATTTGTTGAAAGTTGACCCTTTCCCCCGGATTTGTAGTTTCCGCGTTTCCTCCGTGTGCAGTGTGTGCAGGCACTTCTACAGTAATGGGTGTTGTCAGACTGGTGACTCATCAGCTGGTTGGTTTGCTCCTGGAAGTCTTGGGGAGATTGGGCCAGGACAGAAATCCATTCCAAGTATAAAACACAAAAGGACAGAGAATCTGATTCTAACCAAGGATTCAGGATTGCTTCAAGAAGGATTAATATTTATTAGATGTTGTCACCTTTTAAGCAGTTCAGTATTACAGATACGAGACCAAGTAAACTGAAGTGATTTTTCCACTTCGACAGTTCTCAATTTAGCATTAAATATATATATATGTAATGCATTTATATACAATATACATTAATGCATATATGCCTGTATCCTGTGTTTTCACTTTTAGTGGTTTTATATATAGATAGATAACTTCTCTTCCACAAAGTAGTACCTCTTCATGGAGAGTGGAGTCTGTGCTTAAAATTCCCATAATTTTTTTTTCAGTGTCTTGACTCACATTATGCATATAGTAGGTGTTCAATAAACACTTTCCAAGACAAATATCATATGATGTGGCTTATATGAAGAATCTAAAAAAAATGATACAGTTGAACTTACTTACAAAACAGAAACAGACTCACAGACTTAAGAAACTAATGGTTACCAAAGGGGAAAGGTGGCAGGGGAGGAATACATTGGGATTTTGAAATTGACATATATACACTACTATATTTAAAACCAGTAATCAGCAAGGATCTACTGAATAACACACGGAACTCTGCTCAGTATTCTAAAACAACCTAAATGAGAAACGAATTTGAAAAATAATAGAAGTATGTATATGCATAGCTGAATCACTTTGTGCTACACCTGAAACTAACACAACATTGTTAACCAACTTGAACTCCAATATAAAGTAAAAATTAAAGATAAGTAATAAAACATTTAAAAAATAAACACTTCATACACACTGAATCAAAGAAGTTTCACATGTTAGCTATTTCCTTGAGACTCCCCAAGTATGAAACCTAAGATGTTGTGGCATCCTCTTCCTCACATTTCTATGTCTGTATAAAGTACAAGTTACCCAGATAGAGAGGCGCTGTGCAGTTGAAGCTTTTTGTAGCTCCATCTGTCTAAATGTCAGTGGATAGATGTATTTTTCATAATGTGCGGTAAGTGCAAATAAGCCCCCTGTTAGTAGTATCACTAGAGATAAAATCGATACACAGGAACTCAAAAGAGGTGATAAGCTGTCAGATTGACCTCTAAGGAAATACAGAATGTCATTTGTAGCTGAAAATGTGCAGAAGTAAATGCACAATTTCTCACTCCAACCTGATTTGTTTTTCAAACTTCTGTGTATTTACTTTTGTTCATTCACCACTTTCGTTGAAATAAACCTTTAATTAAAGACAGCTCAGGAAAACCGCTGCCGGCATTAATAGATCTCCACACAGCAGCAGTGCGACAACAGTCTGAGTACACCGACTTGCCTTCCAGGCGGGCCTTGCCATTTCTGTAGAGGCTGGTGGAGAAGCTGAAGTCTCTGGCTCTTAGTGGCTGCTGGGGGATCTATGTCCTTGATCTACTTATACCTAAAGTAACACTTTTCCTTGAAACTTGGGTATTCAAGGATTCATAAAACCCACAGAAGTAGGAAGTAGTACACCTTTTGAGTAACCAGAAAGGATTGGGTAAAAGCCCACATTCTGACCCCTCGCTCTTTCCTCATGGTTGTGCCCTAAAATTCATGCTTACCTGACACGTAGTTCTGAAAGCTCTACGTTCTAGTGTTTTGTCCCTAATGAGTGTTAATATATTAGATTTTGAGTTAGTGTTCCTGTCCCCACCTTCCCCTGGACTTACTAGGTTGTTTGATGAAGCCTTCAGTACTTCAGTAATGTACACCTGGAACAGTTTTGTTTTCCCACTGAAGGCAGGTGAAGGAACCAGGAGAGAGTCTGTCCCAGTATTTGCTGTGACACTCATTGGTGTAATGCACTGCCTGTGTGAAAAATAATGAAGATTCCCAGTCATGATCCTAAGCTTCTTCGGTTTTGATAATTTTTCCATAGAAAGATTCAATTCTGTTCAATAAGTATTACAAAATAGTTGAAACAGGAAAGTGTAAAACATAATGTTTAAAGGATTTTTTTGCTACCTGAAAAATGAGGCTGACAAGTAGTTGAAAATACAACTACTGAGAATTCCTTGGCAGTTCAGTGGTTAGGACTTTGTGTTTTCACTGCCCAGGGGATGGGTTCAATCCCTAGTTGGGGAACTAAGATCCCACAAGCTGTGAGACATGGCCAAATTAAAAAACAAGACAGGGCTTCCCTGGTGGCGCAATGGTGAGGAATCTGTCTGCCAATGCAGAAGACATGGGTTTGATCCCTGGTTTGGGAAGATCCCACGTGCTGTGGAGCACCGAAGCCCATGTGCTACAACTATCGGGCCTGTGCTCTGGAGCCCAAGAACTGCAGCTACTGAGCCCCTGTGCCACAGTTACTGAAGCCCGAGTGCCCTGGAGCCCATGCTCTGCAACAAAAGAAGCCACTGCAATGAGAAGCCTGCACACTGCAATGAGGAATAACCCCTGCTTCCCACAACTAGAGAAAAGCTCCCTCAGCAATGAAGACCTAGCACAGCCAAAAATAAATAATTGCAAAAAAATTTTAAAGACGAAGACTACTATCTGTTGAGCACCAACTTTGTGCTAGGCAGTGTTTTGGATTGTCATTGTTCAGTCGCTCATTCACGTCCAGCTCTTTGTGACCCCACAGTCTACAGTACGATAGACTTCCCTGTCCTTCGCTGTCTCCTGGAGTTTGCTCAAACTCATGTCCATTGAGTTGGTGATGCCATCGAAACATTTCACTCTCTCTCATCCCCTTCTCCTGCCCTCAGTCTTTCCCAGCATCAGGGTCTTTTCCAATGAGTTGGCTCTTATCATCAAATGGCTTGAGCTTCAGCTTCAGTATCAGCCCTTCCAATGGGTATTCAGGGTTGATTTCCTTTAGGATTGACTGGTTTGATCTCCCTGCAGTCCAAGGAACTCGAGTCTTCTCCAGTGTTTTGAATACTTGACACTTAATCTTCACAGTCACTCCATGATTTGGGCATCACTAACTCCATTTACAGAGAAGAAAAATGAAGCTTAGCAAGGAGGAAAGACTTGACCATGGGGAGCTCCATTTGGATACAAGTAACAAAAAAATCAAATAGATTAAATAAATAAGAATATCACCTTGTGTGGAAGCAGTCTATAGGTAAGGAGCTCCAGGAGTGATGAACCTGATAGTCCACTGGAATCATCCAGAACCCCATTTTCCCCATCTTTCTGTTGTGCCATTCTCAGCAGGAGATTCTGTGTTCGTGCTCTCTTCCTATGGTTGACAGTGAACGGTTGCTGTTTCAGGCCTCTTATCCACACATCATCCCATCCAGCAGCAGAAGACACAACTCATCCTGGATCGTGTCTTTTAAGAAAAAGGGCAATTTCCTACATCCCTCCTAGAAGAGTTCTTATGTGTTCCAAGGTCAGAATTACAGCACGTGTCCATACTGAGTGGATTTCAGTGTTTGACTTAGTGAGAGCAAGTAGAAGAGTGTGTCTCCCTGAGACAAATCAGGCTGCGTGGAAGGGGTGTGAGTGCACGTTTCAGATTGCTGGATGCATAGTCAACAATGTCTGCTTCCCTCGGAGGAGAGCAGGGACCTATCCCAAAGCCTGGGCTTGCCTCACATATTCCCCAAACTCACATGTGCATAAATGCTTCCTGTGTGTGCCTTTTATGAAAAAACATGACTGATTACATTTGGGTTAGATAAGTATTAACATTTGTTCACTTTCTCTGAACACTGGCCAAATGGTGTCTGGAGCAACTGTGGTATTGAAGAGTATGACTTCCTGGAAGCAAGACAATGTAACTCCTCTGACTGGTTTTAACAGTCTCTTCTTACAGAACGTCCCTCTCATTGTCTCCTTAATGAGGAGTAGCTGTGGGCTCACAAGTTTGAGAGGGCAGACAGATTGAGGAGGCCCTTGAATTTCATTCAGGCCAAGCGATGCTTTTCTGTAGGGAACCTGGAGTCACTAAAGACTTGAGCCAGAAAAAGACATGCGTATGTGCTAAGTTGCTTCTGTCATGTCCGACTCTGTGTGACCCCATGGACTGTAGACTGCCAGGCTCCTCTGTCAATGGGATTCTCTGGGCAAGAATACTGGAGTGGGTTGCCGTGGGTTGCCCTTCTCAACCCAGGGACCAAACCTGTGTCTCCTGCATTGGCAGGCAGATTCTTTACCACTGACCCACCTGGGAAGCCAATACTTGTTCTAGAATTTCGTATAAATAGAATCGTTCAGCTTTCACTCAGCACTCTATATGTGAGACCCCTCCACATTGTTGTGTGTATCAGCGTTCATTTTTGGTGCTTAGTGTTACTTTTGTATTGTTGAATAGCATTCCACCTCTTAAGTTGTTCCCTGCCTCTCTTTCCTTGGAAGCAGCTCCTTCCTCCCCTTGCTGCTTTCAAAGGCTTTAAGTGTGCTTTCTCCAATAAAAGCCAGAAAGATTTTTATTAGAAGCAAGGATGTATAAAGTGTACAGCTGTCTTCATGGAATAGAAGAGGGAAATGGCAACATAAAAACATACAACTTAATCTCAGTAAATTAGCCTACCATTTAATTCTCCAGAAAAGAGCCAATTTGGGCTTAAGTTAGAGTGGAGCCTGGGAACAAGCTCAAGGGAGTGGTTATGAAAGCTGGTGCAGAGCGGGTGTCAGTGGAGCTCAGTGCATCATTAGACTGGGCAGAGATGGAGGAAGGACTGTGCTGAGTAGTGTAGCCTGGTTGGTGGTGGAGATGACTGGGTTGGGGGTAAGGAGGCAGGGTGAGAGGGTGGATTTGGACTCAAGTTCCCAGGAGAGGACTTCCCTTGTACAGTGGTACAATGGATAAGAATTCACCTGCTAATGCAGGGGACATGAGTTCGATCCCTGGTCCAGGAAGATCCCACATGCCATGGAGCAGCTGAGCCTGTGCCACAACTACTGAACCTGAGTTCTAGAGCCAGTGGGCAGCAACTATGAAAGCCCATGTGCCATGGGCCTAGAGCCCATGCTTTGCAGCGAGAGAAGTGACCACAATGAGGCCTGCACACCACAACTAGAGAAAGCCTACGTGCAACAGCGAACACCCAGCACAGCCAAAGTTAAATAAAAGGAATTAAAAAATGAAAAGTTCTCAGAAGAGGTAAGAGCTAATAGGATGGAAAGAAAGAGGGGGCAGGTTAAGCCTGGAAAAGAATGATGGCTGGTTCTCCTTCTTGGAAAGCAACAAAGGAGGAGAGGATGAGTGACATATACCCGGGTGCGGTGGCGCAGCCCCAGCTCCAACACCTGTCCTCAGCATGACACGGCTCCTTAAGAGATTCTTTTGTTCTGTTTACTCTGAACAGGTGAAGTTGATAAAAGGTCCTGCTTCAAGTTCAAGGAGGTTGGATTTCAGTGCAGCAAGTGTAGAGGCGGCCTCTCCCAACTGCCCAGGGCTAGGCAGTAGAGCTCACTCTCCCTAGAGTCAGTCTGTAGCCTGTCTATCGTGTGGTGGCAGATGGCAGCAAGCCCTAAGTTAGGAACCACACCATGATGTGTTATCAAGAGACACTAGGCACATGTTGGAATTACCTGGCTCTACCAATTGCGATTAACATTGCCTGCAAAGATTGGCAAGATGAACCTGGGAAATGCCAGACTTCAAATTTAGGAGCCCTTCTGGTTTGTAATCATTACCAGAATTGTATCTGTGGTGCAAAAGGGGCTCCTAGCAGACCAAATGGGCTTCGCAATGAATGTGATGCTGCAAGTGTACAGTTTGCTCCAGCCAGAGTGCTTCTGTGCTTCTGTACTTCTTGAATGCATGCCAACTGGTGATACAGGGAGGCAGTGATGCTGTGATGTTTTTACTTGACCCTTCCTGGTTGTGTTCTGGAGGGCTAAAGTTACCAGAAATCTGGCTACGTCTGAAAAGGGATGTATAGTTTTTAAAACCCTAGCAAGTATTCTCAGTATGGGCAGTTAACAGGCCCAAGTATACACAGATTAAAATATTCATAAGTATATTTTTGACTTTCTAGGCAGAGGATACTGGTCTACTCATTCACATTGTAGAGACTTCCTTACCTGATATTATGGATTTTATCATTGATACTTGTAGGAAAAACTGCCATTTCCCACCTCCCTTACCCATAACCTGTGGATCTTAGGACTTTTTGTCATTTCCTTTTGAAAGGAATGGCCCTACTCTAGTATTCTAGCCTGGAGAATCCATGGACAGAGGAGCCTGGTGGGCTACATACAGTCCATGGGGTCACAAAGAATCAGACATGACTGAGTGACTAACACTCACTGTCTGTTACCAGTGCCTCTACTCCTGTGATTGCTGTAGCCATTAACCTACAAAAGAATAAAGGACATGTCTAGGAGGCTATCTTTTCTGGAAGATGTCTGTACTCAATGACACTAGTTTCTCTAAATGTTTAGAAGTCAACTCCTAAAATTCTTTCAGTGCCCAGGGAGTGGGGAGAGCTAAAAACTGGAGGCTGTAAGAGTGTGTCTACAGCAGTATTTGCTTGCCTCCTCTCTCCTATTGCTGTTCTGTTTTTTTGTTGTTTTTTTTTTAATATGTAAACTCCCTCTGCCTGGAGGCGAATGCCCCCCCCCCCCCCCCCCCGCCCCCGCCATGCTGAGCGCCTGGAAATGTGCTCCAGGCCTCTGAGAACCTGCCCTCTGACAGATGGTGGCAAATTAAACTGGCAATTGAAAAAAGAGCATTTCCAGGCCCTCTGCTGGGGAAGTGATTCCAGAGGGGGAGAGGCAGGGAGGACAAATAGCTGAAAGTGGCCAAAAAACATTTGGTACTCTGTGGCATCAATTTGGCCAATAAGCACTTCCTGAATGCCTATGTAGGAGGAGCTGCTCCAGGCACTAGAGGAAAACACAGAAATCACAAAGACCAAATTCTGTCCTTTATCTAGTAAGACTGACAGCACCTGGAGGGGTGCAGGGACAACTCTAGGAATGAAGGCTTCTCTAAGGGTGAACGGAAAACTGTAGCCACCCTACAATAACATGGTAATGTGTATTGATGAGTAGGTCTTGAATACACAAGAAGAAGATAGAAACAAAATTCCAGGGTTGGAGAGGACACTTGGCAATCTTCTCAATTTAAAGGTTGAGAAGGACTTCCCTGGTGGCCCACTGGCTAAGACACATTCCTCCCAATGCAGTGGGCCCTGTGTTCGATCCCTAGTCAAGAAATCAGATCCCGCATGCTGCAACTAAGACTCAGCACAACCAAAAAAAAAATGTGGGGAGACCAAAGCCTCTTCTCAGCAACATGGAGTGGTTTGTTCAAGGTCAAAGTCACTCAGTTATCTGGTACTCAGTGATTACTACTACTACTATTACTGGTAATAGTGCTGACAATGCTATGAATGGGAGTGGTAATAATAAGTACTAACAGTGCTACTAATAGCTAAGACTATAGAGCACTTACTGTGTACCAGCCACCATCCTAGGTGCTTTAGGTGTATAATCTAATACTCACAGCTGGTTATGTTGTTTTTCACCTCCATTTCACAGATGGAAAAACTGAGGTAGAAGAATACAAGGAGCTTGCCCAAAGTCATAGAACCAGAAAGTGGTAGAAATGAGATCTGCCCAGGCAGCTGGGCTACATAACATGTACTCTTCATTTCTGAGCCAGAGGGCCCCTCGGTCCAATGCTCCTCGTCCAGGGTTTCTCATCTAGTGCTCCTAGTCCTTGAACTGGACATGTAAGGCACTGAGAATTCATTGAGCAAGGGAGTGACGTGACAAAAGAGACATTGAGAGTTGGTTTGTGTGGTTTCAGTGGTCTGGGTTGAGTAGGGAAGAAATGGAGAAGGGAGACGGAGTAAAAGACTGTCTAGATAGAGTTGAACATCTGGGCCATAGCAGGAATAGAGAAGGTTGCATTGGACAAGAATGATTAGTTAGCCATCACTCAACTCACAGTAAGAATTAGCCAGTTCAGTGGCTTATCCTCTTAGAAAACAAAACTCTGATCTGTAGAAGGAGGGAATGGAGAGACGGTGAAGGACTAAAAAGGGGAGAAATAGTACAGTAAAGAGAAGGGGGAGAGAGCAAAAGTAGAAATGGAGTGAATATTGATGGCATCCCCCCTATTTCTTATGTATAGATCCTGGTTTTGAGGGGATGGTTTAATTTACTTTACATAATGCCTGTGACCATTTCTCATTGCATGGGGGTAAGAAAGAACAGAATGAGAAAGTTGTGATCTCCTAGCGCAGGTCTCCCCTACCTCCAGGGTCTAATTAATGCCTGATGATCTGAGGAGGAGCTGATGTAATAATAATAGAAATAAAGTGCACAATAAACGTAATGCACTTGAATCATCTTGAACGCAAACCACCCCCCACCCTGAGTCCGTAGAAAAACTGTCTTCCATGAAACCAGACCCTGGTGCCCAAAAGGTTGGGGACCACTGTCCTAGTGGGCATAGACCTTAATGATGGAATAAACATCATGTTAGGAAATGAAGAGCACATACTCCAGAGCCCAGCTGCCTGGGGCTACCTCAGTTCCAGACAACCACCAGCTGGTTCTCAGTGATTGGGGATGCCCTCAGGGAAGGACTTGCTATCCCACCCCCAGCCCCTTGTTGGGAGGTCTGCCGCTGACAGCCTGCAGCTGTAGATTGCTTCCTTGTCCCAGGCCTTGCCTTTGCCTGGAGACCCTCACCCAGTGACTGACAGATACAAGGGTATAAGGACTGGGACATCTTGGCCCAAAGTAGGTAACCCTGACAGGCAGTCCCCAACCTTTTGGGTAACAGGGACTGGTTTCATGGAAGACAGTTTTACTATGGACTCGAGGTGGGGGGTGGTTTGCATTCAGGATGATTCAAGTGCATTATGTTTATTGTGCACTTTATATCTATTATTATTACATCAGCTCCTCCTCAGATCATCAGGCATTAGACTCTGGAGGTAGGGGAGACCTGCGCTAGGAGATCACAACTTTCTCATTCTGTTCTTTCTTACCCCCATGCAATGAGAAATGGCCACAGGCATTACGTAAAGTAAATTAAACCATCCCCTTAACACCAAGATCTGTAAGTAAGAAATAGGGGGGATGCCATCAATATTCACTCCGTTTCTATTTTTCTCTCTGCCCCTTCTCTTTACTGTACTATTTCTCCCCTTTTTAGTCCTTCACCATCTCGCCATTCCCTCCTTCTACAGGTCAGAGTTTTGTTTTCTAAAAGGATAAGCCACTGGACTGGCAGCTCAGACTGATCCGGGTGGTACAGAAACTCAGCTCTCCATCTACCCAGTCCTACCTCTGCCCCCTCTCAGAGCTTGCCCACTCAACTACAGAGGCACTTTCTGGGGAACACAGGGACCCTTAGAGAAGCCTCTGACTGCCTTGTCTGCCACCCACTGTGGCCTGACTGCTGTGATGTGGGGGTAGGTATCTCCTTCCTGCATCACCATGCACTTTCTCCCCCAAACCGTTAACATCATGGAAGATTAACAGAGAAAACCTGCTTTTCAGGTGGGCAGAGGTGTAGCACCTCCCTTGCTAGAAACTTCAGACAGGCCTGGGCTGTGTGGTTTAACTCATTGTTGATCACGGATATTATATATTATATAGAGTATAGAATTGCTCAGAATTTTTCGATTAGAAGTAATTTTTTATCTGTGTGCAGTCCTCAGACTTCCCCAGGCAAACTCAGAAGTCTGGCAGCTCAGGATCTACTGATAGATCATCAGACTGTGCACACGCATGTGTGTGTGCGTGTGCGTGTGTGTGCGTGTGTTAACCACAAATAACCACAGAGCACAGGCAGGAGGGTCTCTGCAGCAGACTCTGCTCTGGGCTGGTGTCTGCTTGCAGCTGGCCAGTCTTTGGTCGCCTCCTGTGCATGACATGGCAGCAGTTGCCCCTCAGCACCTGAGTGCCCCTCACCGCAGATCTAGTTGCACCAGTTCATGGTTTCTGAATACAGATTCCCAATACCAAATGCCAGGAGGGAGAGAATCTGGCTGCCTTCCCTGAGTGACATGGCCATCCTGGTTCAACATGTGTGGCTGGGGGCTGGTGGACAAGCGTGCCAGAACCCTGCACCTTAAATGGGGGTGCAGAGTCTCAGAGGAAGGGGCTGAGGTGAGCTGGGGAGAGGACCCCTCCCGCCCCCCGCAGAATGATTAACTATATATAATGTGTGAACCTTGGAGGGTTGAACGAGGGATGACTAGATTTCTCAAGATATTTACAGCTCTCAGAGATTAATGCCCATGATAAAGAGAAGCAGAATTATACGTCAGGAGGAACAGAATAGACAATGAATCGCTATTTGATTTACAGATGTCCCTGCACACCCATGAGGAGATACCTTCCAAGACCCCCACTGATTGCCCCAAACCATAGATAGTAAGTTCTGAAATCTAATATGATGTGTTTCCTGTACATGCATGAAAGTTAAAGTGTTAGTTGCTCAGTTGTGTCAGACTCTTTGGGACCCCATGGAATGTAGCCCCAGGCTCCTCTGTCCATGGGGTTCTCCAGGCAAGAACACAGGAAAATCTCCAGGGGATTTTCCCAACCCAGGGATGGAATTCAGGTCTCCTGTATTTCAGGCAGATTCTTTATCGTCTGAGTCACCAGAGAAGCCCCATACCTGTAATAAAGTTTAATTCATAAATTAGACACAATAAGAGATTAACAACAATGACTACTAATAAAATACAATTACACAACAATATACTGCAATAAAAGTTATGTGAATGTAATCTCTCTCAAAATATCTTACTGTACGAATTGAATACCTCTTGCATCTTAACTAGGCACTTACCATGTGTGGTGGCTCTAACTTCTGCAGTTTCAGGTGTGACAGCAAAACTAGCATGGATTCCTTTTTCCTTTCTCACAATTTCACGGATAGATTTGTTCTTTCTGTAGCTCTTAGCAACCTTCACATATGGTTTTTCCCACTTTCCTCATTAAGTCGAAATCTTTCCCCTTTTTCACTTAGAGAGAGCACTTCAGTCTTTGGTATATCCACCCGAATCGCCAGCACCACCACTCTTGCATTTTGGGGCCATTACCAAATAAAAGTGACTTGAACTTAAGCCCCAGGATATCACAGCTGTTGATCTGATACTCAGCCAATGGGCAGATGTGCTGGACCTAGAGCTGATCCACTTCTGGGCAGGATTTAAAACTTCAACTTTCATCACGCTGCTCAGAGTGGTGCATGATTTAAAAATGTAAGGATTGCTTATTTCTGGATTTGCTGTTTAATATTTCCTGTTCGTGGTTGACCGTAGGTAATGGAAACCCCCGAGAGCCAAGCTTCAGGGAAGGGGATGGCTGTCATTGTAAACTGGAGAAAGGAGGCTGGGAGACAGACTCTGTTTGGTGCTTCTGATTAGCTCTGAGAATAGCTGTATGTGGTGTTAGATATTTAAGGGAATGGATCTGTATTTGGGTGATGAGCTGTCATTAAGTCTCAGAGTGATATTTCTACGGGCATTCTGTCTGGCGAGCTGCCCTCAGATGCTCCTTTTCAAGCATTGGACGTGAGCAGTTTCCCCAGTATCCACCAGATGGTACCTTTCTACCAGAAATTAGGTTTTAGGCTGAGGAACTCCACGTGGTTTTTCTGCCCTTCAGACATGCTACAGATTTCAGACGCCTGTCAGCTACAGTAGAAACACGAAAAGTCAGAAAGAATGAATCCGGGGCAAAAGGGGGTAGGGGAGCATATAATAGTTTTATTTTCAAGAATATGAAAACGAAGTCTAGTGTTCTTTCTGTGGTGGAGCAGCTGCTTGTGGAGAGTGGACCAGAGCCCTAGCAAAGGTCACGTGTGAGATGAGGGCTGTGGGGTGAGCCCCCGGAGAGGATCGGAGCCTTCCACGATGCCCCTGTGTCATCCCATGAGTTGCCAAGCGCCTTTTGCTGGTGTTACTCTGAAATTATAACCGGTCACCATGTTGAAAAGAACCTTTATTGGAGAGACTTCTCAGTTCCTTCAGCATTTTTAATCGCCACCCCTGGGTTGTTCAGCATCCCTGGACTGGGGAAGGTCATGGTGTTTACTTCAGGGTGATTATTCTGTCCTGGTGCCTAGTACTTTCCTGCTTCTAGCACTGAGAGCAAAGCATAATCATATGGTCAGTGATCCTGGTTGACTGAAATGTTCACCCCAGAGAAAACAGACCTTCACACATGTTGGGTGAGCTGGGCGGTTGAATGAGGCAGTGGGATACCATTTCTTTTTAATATTTATTTTTTAATTACTTATTTGTTTGGATGCACCTGGTCTTAGTAGGCAGCACACAGGATCTTCGATCTTGCTTGTGGCCTTGGGGGTCTTCTAGCGGGGGAATATGGGATCTGTAGCTGCAGCATTTGAACTCTCAATTGCGGCATGTGGCACCTAGCTCCCTGACCAGGGATGGAACCCGGGCCCCCTACATTGGGAGTGCAGAGTCTTACGCACTGAACCACCAGGGAAGTCCCAGTATTTTCAAATTATGAGTCTCTTTAGTGCTGGTATTTTCTTAGCAGTCCCCTTTGCTCCATGTAGCCAGAGGGAGGTATGTCAGGAAAGGCAGAGTGCTGGAGAAAAAGGCTCTTTTCTTGGCTTTTGAGTTTCAGAAATTTAGGTCTTCCCTGATAGACTTGTGGGAGCACAAGTGGTAAAAAGACACAGTGGTCCCAGGTTGGTAAGAGAGAAGGGAGGGGTGTGGGGTGACGAGAGGGGGCACTGGTTCGCCTGAAGCCAGGGAGGCCGTGCTGCTCTCATCTACCCTCAGCCAAGTTCCCTGGGCTTGTGGGACCTTGGGGTGAATGTCTGAGCCCCTAGAGAGGAAACAGGAAGGGTGTGAGGGTCTCAGAGCAGAGAAGGCTGTCCCCTCGTCCCAGAGCAGAGGGCCACAGAGATTCAGGTGACTTCGAGAGGCACAGAAGCAGCAGGGGCAACTGAGGCTGCTGAGAGGTCTGTTGTGGCCAGGGCATTCAGGCCCAGCTTTGCCTGCCTGCCAAAGCCTCGTGCCTTTCCTTATCATTTCTCTGTTTCCTGCTTCTTGCCTGATATTTTGGCCAAACTGAACTGGGCCCTGTGCCCCGTACTTTGTGCTCGAGCCCTTGAGTCAGGCTGTATCTTGACTGAAACAGGTCTTTCCTTTCTTGTTTCCTATCAAAACCTTACTCTTTATTCCAGCCCCAGCTCATGAAGCCTCTCCAAGTCTTTCCAAAACCAGCTGTCAGCTCTTTTTCAACTCTGGCAGTGGTCTTGGAGTATTTTTACAGGCAGCCTCTTGGCATTTTGTATTCCTTTGAGTCCCCATGGCACCCACAGTAGGTCTCAGCCAAGGCCTGTCGATTTGTTGGGTGCAATCACTGCTGAAAGCAGTGCTATTTTCCACGTGGATAGTACTTCTTGAGGTGTGACGGAAGCAGACCTTTATGATTTGGGGAGGCACTTCGTGCCCTGGCTGCTCTGGTCCTCTGGATGGAAAGCTCTGTTATCAGGGCCAGAATATCATAGTACTTATGAGTTCAACCTGTGACTTTCCAGAGAGCTGAGGGAAGAATAATCACTGGGACCTTCTGTCTGAGAGCCTGGTCCTCTTGCTCTGGAAGTGGCTCTTCTGTCTCCCTAGTAAAGCACAATGGCATCATCGAGCCCCTTGGGTGGCCTGACTTCAGCGCCTTGCTGACTGCCTTTCATTCCCAGATCTGCTGCTGATGCCTGAAACCCTTAAACTGGCCACACACATCTGTGTTCTAAGATCCAAGACTGAATATGGAAGGCAGGTTTTCCTGGGTGAGGAAAAGTGTGATTTAAATTTTCACTGAGGTCTAAGCTGCTGATAGCAGATTTTTTCCTGAGAATGGCTTTCCACTAGGAGGAGGAGGGCTGGGAGAGAGCCCTAAGCTGGCCTGTTGACCAGGAATGGGGTTGGCAGGAAGAAAAGAGCAGTGGGTGGTGGGAAAGAAGGCCGGGGATCCAAAGATGAAGTTTATCTCCCTATCTGCTTTTATGTCCTGGGCCCTGTCTCATTCTGACATTCTACAGAAATGGATCTCTGACTTTTGATTTCATAAACCTAAAAAGTACTTTTCTAAAATCATTTGAGAATATCATAAGGTTACCATTATTTATTTGATTAAATAAGAATGTTAGCAATAAAAAAAGCCTCTACCATATACTGTTGCCATCATTTCATAAAAGAAAGGAGGTTTTAATGATAAAATATGTATTGGGAAAGACAATCTCAGATCAAAAGTGTATGCCTTCAAATTGAATTAATACCTTTACAGAAAAAAAAAAATTACCATTTTATCTGTCTCCCTTTGCTGGGGCCCAGGAAAATGTTGGCAGGGTCTGGTATCCAAATCCAATTGGTTTTTGAGAATCCCATGCATCCTGGTTCTGAAACGCAACCACGGTTTACAGTTCAAGACACCATACTGCCCCCTGGTGGTCTAAGGGAGTAACTGTAGCAGCTGAAAGGGTCTCAATATATTAATATTTAGGGCCTCTTCCTGTTGATTACGGTATGTTTATTTCACCAACCAGGCACATGGGTGGGGCTGTGTAGGACAGGGTCACGTGAAGATGAAGAGAGCCAGGCCCTTAATACCAAGGAGCTTTCCTACGACACTGACGTTTCAGACAAAATTTAGCAAAAATGTTTGGATTTGTGGGTTGAAACATCCACTCCCTGCCAAGGTGGTTTTACTTCAACTCTGGGTCCAGAGGCCCAGGGTAGTCACCGACACCTGTGTGGCAGCATGCACTCGATAGGTCAGCATCCAAGCAGTCCTGTGAACTAGGGTCCAGTGGTCACAGCAGTCCTGTGAACTAGGGTCCACCTGGAGCTTGATCCCCATCTCCACCTAGAAGCCTAATCCCACAGGGGCTGAAGAAGCTGGAAAGTGACAGCACTGACTAATGTAGCCATGGTGTTTCTTGCACAGCATTCCTGCTTCCAGCTCCCCAGTGTCGCTTTTTTTCTCTTTTTTTGGTCACATGCGTGGCAGGTGGGATCTTAGAACCCAGACCAGGGATTGAACCCATGCCCCCTGCATTGGAAGTGCAGATTCTTAACCACTGGGCCACCAGGGAAGTCCTTTTCTTCAGTGTCTAAATCCTGCTTATTAGGCCATCCCTAGGTCAGACAGGCCCACCTTTCTCCTGAAGTCTTCTCTGCCTCCTCCAAACCCACAATGACCTCTCTGCCCTCAGGACTAGTCAGGACTACTCTCTACCATAATTTTTTTCCTCTTATTTTCTTTTCCAAGTAGACAAGTGCTTCCTAGATGGCTGAGGCAGTGTTTTATCAGTTTTCTCTCCATCTCTGCTTCTCAAATAACATCTCAGAGCTTTTAATTTTCTCTTTTATTATGTAGAAGAGCTGCCTACTTCCTTTCAAATATTAGCGCTGCGCTTAAGATTAATCAAAATATTTTTCATCAAAGATGAGAAATTAAGTCATTTTAGGCAATTGGGCTGTAACAAACAATCCCCAAGTCTCTATGGCTTAAATTAATGGAAGTTTTTTCTTCCTAATGCTACATGGCCTGTGCAGGTCATTTGGGAGTAGGGTTGCTCAAATTAACAAAGAAAATACAGGACAACCAGCTAAATTTGAATTTCAAATGATCAATCCATTTCTTTTTTCTTTTAGTGTAAGTACATCTCCAGAACTGCGTACTAAAAATTATTATTATAATTAATTGAAGTTCAAATTTAACTGAATACCCTGTATCTTATCTGGCAATCCTGCTTGGAGTTACCTGTTGAGGTTTTCTGTTGTCCTGGTAATATCTCAGTCTTGGCTTCCTAATTACATGAGGAAGAGATTGGGAGTGACATTGGGAAGGATGAGAGGATAGAAAAGGTGGTACCCACCCACAGCCCATTCTACAAAACGGAACTGAGGCTCAGGTATTGAGTAGATTAAAGAGGGCTCTAAATTCTTTGCTACTCATCCCATTGAATCTGGGCCAGCCTCAGTGGTCCAACAGAATGTGGCTGAAGTGAGACTGCATAACTTCTGAGGCTTAGTCAGAAGAAGCCTTGAAGTTCCTGCCTCCTTCTCTTGGGACACAACCTCAAAGCCCCAGTTGACTGTGTTAGAAGTCTGACCACTCCGAGACCATCTTGAGCTGCTCCAGTTGACAGTCCAGCTGAGCTCAGCTTTTCAGCCATTCGCACCAAGGCCCCCCAGGTATGGGTAATGCTGTCTTGGACCCTACAGTTCATCCTGCATGTGTGCATGTATGTTGAGTCATCCCACTTGTATCAGACCCTTTGTGACCCTGTGGACCATAGCCTGTCAGGCTTCTCTGTCCATGGGGTTTTCCAGGCAAGAATACTGGAGTGGGTTGCCATGATCTCCTCCAGGGGCTCTTCCCAATCCAGGGATTGAACCCACGTCTCTTAGGTCTCCTGCATTGGCAGGAGGGTTCTTTACCACTAGTGCCACCTGGGAAGACCTCGGTTCATCCTACTCACCATCTAAATACCACAGACTGGTCTCAGTTGATGCCATGAGGACCTGAAAGATCCATGAGCTAAAACTTGGCCTGAATTCTCAACCCACAAAGTCACAAGATATAATAATATGGCTATTTTCTTAAAGGCACGAGGTAATGAAGCAGATAATACACACTTAACACTCACTCTCAGGTACCTGATTTTCTTTTCCCTTTCCCCAAATCCTTCATATTGTGTGCCCGGCTGCTGTAATCAGCTTTCACCCATGAGGAGGCATGGTTAGCCTGGGATCTCCGTCTTCAACAGAGATGGTCCAGATAAGCTCTTCTTTTAAGTAGAGTTTGGTCTATACTGCAGGTACAATTTTGTTGTCAGCTTAAATCCAATAAAGAATCAATCCAGTGTTGAGTAAGCATCTCCATGGGGAGGAAAGTGTGCTGGATGATGATGGAAGAAGACTCTCCCTGCACATATCATGTAAAAACCTCACTATCAGTATCAGTTCAGTCGCTCAGTTGTGTCCGACTCTTTGTGACCCCATGAACCGCAGCACACCAGGCCTCCCTGTCCATCACCGACTTCCGGAGTCCACCCAAACCCATGTCCATGGAGTCGGTGATGCCATCCAGCCATCTCATCCTCTGTCTTCTCCTTCTCTTCCTGCCCCCAATCCTTCCCAGCATCAGGGTCTTTTCCAACGAGTCAACTCTTTGCATGAGGTGGCCAAAGTATTGGAGTTTCAGCTTTAACATCAGTCCTTCCAATGAACACCCAAGACTGATCTCCTTTAGGATGGACTTGTTGGATCTCCATGTATGCATGCTAAGTTGCTTCAGTCGTGTTTGACTCTTTGTGACTCTGTGGACTGTAATCACATGGTTAATTAATTTGCTTTTTACCATTACCTTGTGAAGCAAATATCATTTTATTTCACAAGAAGTCAACTAAAACCAGGTCACATAAGCAGTAAGTGCCAGAGATGGGATTTGAACCAAGACTTACCCACCAGTTCAGATCTCCTGTTTATTTGCTGATATACAGGAGACCCTAGGTTCATTTCCAGCAGTGCCTTGACTGAATATTCCAGCTCTCTTTTGGGCTTCCCTGGTGGCTCAGATGGTAAAAACTCTGCCTGCAATGTAGGAGACCTGAGTCGGGAAGATACCCGGAGAAGGAAATGGCTACCCACTCAGTATTCTTGCCTAAGAATCCCATGGACAGAGGAGCTTGATGGGCTACAGTCCATGGGGTCACAAAGAGCCAGACATGACTGAACGACTAGCACTTTCACTTTACCCACCAATTATTTTCCATGAAAAGCCTTAAAAGACAGATGCAAACCTTCATTCTACAAATAAGAAGGTTGAGAACCAGGAAGAAATAGTGTCACTGCTGTGCTGTATCACTAACCACAAATCTCTAGGAAGGAACCCTCCAGCCTGGTCTCAAAGGCTCCCTCAAGTGTAGACCAAAGATGTGTTGAATGATTGTCTTCAGAATCGTTGCCTTACGAGAGATGACAAAGAAGATGAAATCTCCACTACTATTTCTTATATGTTCCCAAGGAACATGAGCCCTCAGTAATTTTGTTTAGCTCCTGGCTGGGGGAATGTGGGAGCTATAATTGGGCTGATGAACAGTTTGTGGGCAAAGGGCTGGATTGGTAACAAGAGCTTTTTGCATAGAGCATACTCCCACAAAACCATCTACCCCTGTGATCTGGGATGGGTCACAGTTTCATCTTTGCTCCAGAGCATGGAAAAGCAGAAAAACAGTAAGTTGGTGGTGCTGTTTCTGAATCATAAGTTACTCAAAACACCATTCCTGGCTTGTTCAGGATGCGTCAGTTGGCCAGGGTGTCAAGATCCATGTCAGCATTGGTCAGCAGCCTGGGGAACAGTGAAGAAGCCAGTGTGGATGGAACATGAAATAACTACAGACAGAGAGGGACCCTGTGTGGCATGGATGAGAATTCCGAATGGAGTCAGACACTCTTAAGTTGAAGGCTCTCTGGAGATTAAGTATTTATGAAGCACTTTGTATCCACAAAGTGAATTTCAATCATTTCTCATCTAAAAACACAATATCACTGGTGACATACGTATTTGCTTTATGGCTGATGCCCCAAACTTGAACTGCTGCCTGTAAAAAGGGGGACATTTTCATGCACCTGAGATCTATTTTTAATGCTGTTGTGAAGGAAGAATAGGAATTTTGGATAGATATACGTGAGTCTTGGTTCAAACCTGCCATGAAGTGGGTTGCCATTCCCTTTTCCAGGGGATCTTCCTAACTCAGAGATTGAACCCTAGTGTCTGGCATCTCCAGCGGACTCTTTACCATCTGAGCCACCAGGGAGGCTTCAGTCATTGCCATGCAAGCCTGTAATTCTCTAATATGATACTTGTGGAAGTTCTGGCTCTCCTGTTGACAGGCAGCTATGCAAGGTGGATTCTTTTAGATGAACCTCTGATAACTCTTCCCTCTTTGTTCCATAACTAGGTGGTTTGCATTTGTGTAGTGCTCTGTGTTTGAGATGACCAGATGACTGGGCTGAATATGTATGGCTGAGAGGACAGCGCCAATTAATTTTCATCTAGAATTTAAGGTCAACAGTGCTTTGCATTGTGGCAGTTGAAGCTGTTTGCAAAACCAGGGGCTGATTGTTTCTCTTTCTAAGATTACCAAGAAGACTCCAAGAAGTGTGCCTACATTTTAGTTTTCCTCTAACTGTTCAAATGACCCCATTTATAGAGAGACTTCTCTCCTTAATTTAGCCTCTCTCTGCAATTGTCTAAAATACTGCTTTGCTTTTTAGTTAGATTTGTTGAACATAGGCTTCCCTGGTGAGTCAGTGGTAAAGAATCTACCTGCTAATGTAGGAGAAATGAGTTTGGTCCCCAGGCCAAGAAAATCCCCTGGAGAAGTAAATGACAACCCACTCCAGTATTCTTGCCCAGGAAATCCCCTGGACAGAGGAGCCTGGTGGTCTATAGTCCATGGGTTGTAAAAGAGCTGGACATGACTGAGCGACTACACAACAGCAACAACAACAACAGTTGACCATAGTAGCTAAAAAAAATTTTATAGACCATCTGATACAAATCTCTTATTTTTCTGGTGAAGGAATTGAGATTCTGAAAGGTTAAAAGGAACTGGAATCCATGTTTTCCAGATCTTCCCTCTGCTGTGTATTTCAGAACCTCGTGCTATTGGATGTTGTTAAATGTGTTCCCCCAGCTCCACTGAATGCTTTTTATGTTGGGCTTTTCTGCATTCTACAGCATGCCTTGTACAGAGTTCATCCACAGCATAGTTGGCAGTTGACTGATAACGGCTGCCAGGAGAGCCCTGTTGAGGAGGATTCAGTAAGAACCTCTCAGGCTGGAGAAACTGGTCAAGTTTCTCCTGAGACATGACTTCTACCAAGAGGACTTGAACACCCCAGCTCAAGTGCCTTCCCTCCTCCATCTCCTCCCCCATCCATCTCCTTTCCTTGCTTGTCTTCCTCTCTCTCACCTTGCATTATCTGAAATGCTCTTTCTTATATATTGCTTTCTTCTCCCATTAGAATATAAGCTCCTAGGGACTTCCAGTGGTTAGGACTCTGCGCTGCCACTGCAGGAGACACAGGTTTGATCCCTGGTTGGGGAACTAAGATCCCACAAGCCATGCAGTACAGCCAGAAAAGAAAAAAGCTCCATTAGGGCAGGGATCATGTTTACCTTGTCCACTGTGTATCTGCTGTGCCAGTTAGAGTGCTGACTTTTAGGAAATGCTTAGTAAATACTTGTGGAAGGGATGGCCAAATGCCATAGTTGATTAGAGAGGTCTGTTATAGGTAGTGGAGGGACCAGTCATGATGTCAGTACCAAGCTTTTGTTATCACAGGATTGGTTAATAATGGCCAAACAGTTCTGGAGGCAGAATTGATTTCCTTCTGACACCCAGCTTGATTCTAGTCCATCTCCTGATGACCAGTTATTAGGTACTCTGGAAACAGGAATTTATCTTCATCACTAATAAAAATTTAAAAGGAGAAAGCACATTTCCTGCTGTTATCTCCTTTTCTCAAGAGTATAATAGTGTCATATTCATCACAGAACATCTCTGACATAGCACAGTTCTTTGCACAATAAATATTTATTCACTGACCATTTGTGTTTTTCCAGTGTCATTTTAAGAGGGATTTTCAACCTTCTTGCAAATCTAGAATAGCTTCACCAGGGACACCCTACATGGTATACAGTACATAGGGCCCACTGATGTGACTGATTGAGATGTGTAAAGCAGAGTTCAGGTAAATATCCAAATTAAACTGTCCTAAAGCAGGGTGAGCAGCGTCCATTACTTTCGCACTGAATATTGGCTATTCTCATACATCCCCTCCTGCAAGTCAATATCTGAAATTGGTTAGTGTGAGGAAGGAGAGGTTTGAGAAAAATAAAAGACCAAAGAGAGGTTTAGGGCTTAAATATATTTGGAATTCATCTCTCTTTCTTTTTATCTCCTTTAAAAACCTGTGGTACATATGAAAGCATTTGTATCAGGTAGAGGTTTTCAGAAATTGGCTCTTTTTTTAACCCAGTCAATACTGTTGTTTCATGTCAAAACCAAGACATGATTCAGTGCCCTGGTAAATCTGATTTAATATTCCCTAGGACTCTGGGGTTGTATGCCATCTATACTCCTAAATTTGATGGTGTCAATATGACCTGACATTTAATTATTTGCATAGCCTATTTAAAATTAAAATAGCAACAGGCTCGGAGTTCTTTTCAAGCTTTAATACACTCTCCTTTTAAAAATATATTTTTCATAAATTACTGTGCTGTCTGGCAGGCCATCACATTCTTTAGTTCCTGTAATAAAAGGGGAATGGTGCTATGTGGGTGTGAAATGTGAAACGTGGAGGAGAACACCGTAGTTAAACAAGAGTGGACACTGATCAAGTCCATTAATCAAAGCACCTTTTAAACCTCTGCACATTGAAAACACTAGCATCCAGGGATTGATTAAAGAGGAAATATAAAATGGCAGAAGAGGCCCAATAGCTGCCCAGACAGGTCACATCTGAGAGCCTCTGATTAACAGAATGCTGCTTTCAGTGGGATTTGTTTTCCCTGGGTTGTCTTTTGAAGTGTATTTGCTAAGAAACAGTGGATCTGAGCTACAGTGTCTCCTTCTCATGACTATGGTAAAATCACCAAAGCAACATTACAGAGGCTTGCAAAACTCTTCAGACCAGAATCTTACATTTTTCCACCATCAGATTACCCTGACTCTCCTGACATCTTTGTCACATGAATAACTTCTCTAGTCTTTTAATCCCTCCATTCCAGTGTCCCATATCCAAGGCCACAAGGATTCCTTAGTATTTTTGAAGGATACTTTAATTTTTTTAAATTGAAAAAAATGTTTTTTGATGTGGACAATTTTTAGTCTTTATTGAATTTGTTATGATATTGCTTCTGTTTTATGTTTTGTTTTTTGGACCTTGAAGCATGTGGGATCTTAGCTTTCTGACCAGGGATTGAACCCAAACCCCCTGCATTGGAAGGCAAAGTTTTAACCACTGGATTACTAGGGAAGTCCTGAAGGGATATTTTAATTTTAGAGGTCATTGTCATTGGTGCCATCCTGTCATTCTTTGTTGTTGTTGTTCAGTCACTCAGTTGTGTCCAGCTCTTTGCCACCACGTGGACTCCCTGTCCTTCACTATCTCCTGGAGCTTGCTCAGACTCATGTCCACTGAGTTGGTGATGCTAGCCAACCATTTCATCCTCTGTCACCCCCCTTCTCCTCCTGCCCTCGGACAATCTTTGGTTTGTTCATTATGTTATTCACCAACTCATTCAAATATCTTTATTGAACATTATGTCTAACACAGAATCACATGTGAGAAGAAAGGTAAAAAGATTTCATGACTGTTCTCTGGGTGCTTACTGTATGGTGGAGAGAGAGGTCAACGTTTACTATACAACACGGCAAGGTCTGGCTACCCCAGGCTCTCTGCGGTACAATGGGAACAAGGAGAAAGAAACTCTGAAGTCTCCACGAGTGGTGCAGGGGAGGGGTCTCTGGGAAGTTCTCAGGTAGGAGAGGAGTTGGGGGTTTGGAAGCACAGTGTGAGCAAATGCACATGCAAGGGAGTGGAGGCAACAGAACACGACTTGCTCAAAACAGCAAGTACGGCAAGAGTGAGTGGGAATGAAGCATTTGGGTGTGGGCAGGCAGGTAGGAGCTGGGTTGTAGAAGATCCCTAAGCCAGGAGATAAGGGAAAGTCATCCCAGGATTTCCAGTGGGTGAGATGAAATAGATTTCCATGTTGGAAAGACCTTTCTGTGGCTGCATGGACAATGGGTGGGAGTCAGGAGAGATTTGAGCAACAGAGAAAACTATAAGCTGAGCCCTAGTTTCTCTTTGCAAGAGAAATCGCTAGAACATGAGCTACTAAGAGGAGTGGCAAAGGGAATTTGAGATATGTTCTAGAAATCTCCAGGGCTAATGTGAATTAGGCCAGACATGGTGAGAAGGAGAATTTTAACTTGTTCCAAGGTTGCTTTTACTTTGATCTGCTCACAAAACCTCAGGGAGGCAGATGATATGCCGTTTGTGATTTTAGGATGAAGGAAGGTCTCCCATGGCCTCCTTTGTTTCTAGATGTGTCCTATATTTTGGATATTTTGGCAGCCATTGTGGTGAGATGTCTGCCAAGTCAGAGAGGCCAAAGGCTGTAGGATGCATTGGCACCTAGAACCACTGCTAGCTTCATGCAAGGCCAGTCACACTGGGGTCTGAATTCTGGGTCCTGAGATTCTGAATGGAGTGGTTTCCCCCTTTTCATACGTGTTTTGTTTTTCTTTATCCTAAAATGAGTCTGGAGATGGGTAGCAATTTCAGGATATTTGAATTTGAGCTGTGTGTGGGACTCATGGAAGATTTGGAACTGGAGCTGGAGCCTGAGTCATCATTGCGACTTTAGAAAAAGATGGGGTGGAAAGCATTGCTATATGGGAATGATAGAGAATGTGCAAGGCATCAGGACAGAGCCCCGGAAAACATTTGTATTTAATCAGAGGAAGAGGAATGTTATGGACTGAGTGTTTGTGCTCCCTACCCTTGCCCCCAAATTCATATGTTGAAAGTCTAACTCTCACTGTGCTGGTATTTAAAGATGGGGCCTTTGAGGGTGGGGTTGTCATGATGGCGTTAAGTGGCCTTGTAAGAAGAAAGAGAGAGCTCTCTCTCTTCTCCAAGTATATACACCAAGAAAAGACTGAAGGCACACAGAGAAGATGCCATCTCAAGCCAGGAAGAACACTTTCATCAGGAACTGAGTCAGCCTGCATCTTGCTTGGACATCCTGGCTCTCAAACCATGAGAAATAAACTTCTGCTGTTTAAGCCCCTCAGTCTAGGGTGTTTCATTATGACGTGCTAGTGTGTGCTAAGTCATTTCAGTCATGTCCAACGTTTTGCAACTCTATGAGCTGTAGCCCGCCAGTCCCTTCTGTCCATGGGATTCTCTGGGCAAAACTACTGGGGTGGATTGCTGTGTCCACCTCCAGGGGGTCTTCTCGGCCCAGGGATCGGACCCACATCTCTTATGTTTCCTGCATTGGTAGGTGGGTTCTTTACCACTAGCACCACCTGGGAAGCCCCCTCTTTTGTGATGGGTCAAGCTAAAACAAGGAGGCTAAGAAAGAATAAAAGCATGATGAAAAGGCTAAAGGGAGAAGCCGTCCTGAAGGTAACTTCATAGAGGTCAGAGATTAGACAGATTTAGGAAGAAATGATTCTCCAACTATGTCAGAGAGATCCACATCACAGATATCTACTGGGCTCTGTTTTAGGCTTAAAGCCTTGTGCTGTCCATAGGTGCATGATGTCCATAGGCTCTTTCAAGTAGGATAAACTGATTAAGAAAAGTGTAAAGTGTATTTCCTACTTGATTGTACCTATTATGATCACCAACAAAGTTTTGATTAAAAATTTATTTATTTATGTAAATAAATTTACAATTTATGCAATTGTAGCAACTGTTCATTATAGGAAAAAAAGAAAATTTGGACTAGGATAAAGAAAAACAAAACACATTTAAAAAACCTTCTATATTATTATCAGCTAGAGATACTGCTTATAAAATTTCAGTTTGGCATATATATTCATATATAGATGGATATGTATGTGTATATATATATTAATGTATGTATTGTATAAATACAATAGGATTATATTATTTTGTAACCTGCTTTTTTCAGCATAATGAACTCATTTGATACCAACAAATATTTCTCCACAGAATAACTTTTTAGATAGTTGTAACCAATCTCATACAGTTGGACATTTAGATTGCTATTATAAATGATATTGTAATGACTATCCTTATAGCCTCAAATTAATTCACATTCTTAATTAGTTCCTTTGGTTAACTTCCTTAAAGCAGAATTGTGGGGTCAAAAGTGGTCATGCTTTAAAAAGAGCACAGGAGTGTCCCCACATTGGTGTGCTCTATATATGAAATATGAAGAAATATTCTTTTAAGTCAGAATTGGTTGAGTGAGACTAATTTGTTACCATTTTGGGGGGAGACTTATATGCAGTTTGCCATGCACATTTGTATAAATATAAACTCAGCTCTGTAGCAAATTATGACGGCAACTTCTAGTTCTTTTACAGTGAGAAAGTGGCTCAGTTCAGTTCAGTCGCTTAGTCATGTCTAACTCTTTTCAACCCCATGGAATGCAGCAGTTCAGGCCTCCCTGTCTATCACCAACTCCCAGCGTTTACTCAAACTCATGTCCATTGAGTTGGTGATGCCATCCAACCATCTCATCCTCTGTCATCCCCTTCTCCTCCTACTTTTAATCTTTCCCAGCATCAAGGTCTTTTCAAATGAGTCAGTTCTTTGCATCAGAAAAGTATTGGAGTTTCAGCTTCAGCATCAGTCCGTCTAATGAATATTCAGGACTGATTTCCTTTAGGATGGACTGGTTGGATCTCCTTGTAGTCCAAGGGACTCTCAAGAGTCTTCTCCAACACCACAGTTCAAAAGTATCAATTCTTCGGTGCTCACCTTTATAGTCCAACTCTCATATCCATATATGACTACTGGAAAAACCATAGCTTTGACTAGACAGATGTTTGTTGGCAAAGTAATGTCTCTGCTTTTTAATATGCTGTCTGGGTTGGTCATAACTTTTCTTCTAAGGAGTAAGTGTCTTTTAATTTCATGGCTGCAATCACCATCTGCAGTGATTTTGGAGCCCAAGAAAATAAAATCTCTCACTGTTTCCATTGTTTCTCCATCTATTTGCCATGAAGTGTTGGGACCAGATGCCATGATGTTAGTTTTCTGAATGTTGAGTTTTTAGCCAACTTTTTCACTCTCCTCTTTCACTTTCAACAAGAGGTTCTTTAGTTCTTCACTTTCTGCCATAACGGTGGTGTCATCTGCATATTGGAGGTTACTGATATTTCTTCGGGCAATCTTGATTCCAGTTTGTGCTTTATCCAGCCCAGAACTTCTCATGATGCACTCTGCATATACATTAAATAAACAGGGTGACAATATATAGTCTTGGCATACTCCTTTCCCAATTTGGAACCAGTCTGCTGTTCCATGTCCAGTTCTAACTGTTGCTTCCTGACCTGCATACAGGTTTCTCAGAAGACAGGTCAGCTGGTCTGGTATTCCCATCTCTTGAAGAATTTTCCACAGTTTGCTGTGATCCACACAGTCAGAGGCTTTGGTGTAGTCAATAAAGCAGAAATAGATGTTTTTCTGGAACTCTTTTGTTTTTTCGATGATCCAGCGGATGTTGGCAATTTGATCTCTGGTTCCTCTGCCTTTTCTAAAACAAGCTTGAACATCTGGAAGCTCACGGTTCATGTACTGTTGAAGCCTGGCTTGGAGAATTTTGAGCATTACTTTACTAGCATGTGAAGCCAGGCTTCAACACTCATGCATTTGTGTGGTAGTTCAAGCATTTTTGGCATTGCCTTTCTTTGGGATTGGGATGATAACTGACATTTTCCAGTCCTGTGGCCACTGCTGAGTTTTCCAGATTTGCTGGCATGTTGAGTACAGCACTTTCACAGCATCATCTTTTAGGATTTGAAATAGCTCGACTGGAATTCCATCACCTCCACTAGATTTGTTTGTAGTGATGCTTCCTATGGCCTACTTGATTTCACGTTCCAGGATATCTGGCTCTAGGTGAGTGATCATACCATCGTGATTATCTGAGTCAGGAAGATCTTTTTTGTATAGTTCTCCTGTGTATTCTCACCACCTTTTCTTAATATCTTCTGCTTCTGCTAGGTCTGTATCATTTCTGTCCTTTATTGTGTCCATCTTTGCATGAAATGTTCTCTTGGTATCTCTAACTTTCTTGAAGAGACCTTTAGTCTTTCCCATTCTATTGTTTTCCTCTATTTCTTTGCATTGATCGCTGAGGAAGGTTTTCTTATCTCTCCTTGCTATTCTTTGGAATCCTGCATTCAAATTTATGTATCTTTCCTTTTCTCCTTTGCTTTTCACTTCTCTTCTTTTCACAGCTAGTGTATGGTCTCCTCAGAACCATTTGCCTGTTTGCATTTCTTTTTCTTGGGGATGGTCCTCACTGCATCCTGTACAATGTCATGAACCTGTCCATAGTTCATCAGGCACTCTATCAGATCTAGTCTCTTCAATCTATTTCTCACTTCTACTATATAGTCATCAGGGATTTGATTTAGGTCATACCTGAATGGTCTAGTGGTTTCGCCTACTTTTTCCAGTTTGAGTCTGCATTTGGCAATAAGCAGTTCATGATCTGAGCTACAGTCAGCTCCTAGTCTTGTTTTTGATGACTATCTAGAGCTTCTTAATAAAGACAGTGGCTATAACTCCATAATCAGTGGGAATAAGAAAGCAGCCTTTTAGCCTATTTTGTATAGTTTTCCTGGTTATCCCCATACTGCAGTGATTTGTGCTAAATTCTTAGTATTTACTTGTGTACTTGTCCAAACTTCTGTCTAAAGATACTGAGTTCTTCTTAACTAATTTCAATGGAAGATTTTTACCACTTGCTACTGCTACTGCTGCTAAGTTGGTTCAGTTGTGTCCAACTCTGTGCAACCCCATAGACAGCAGCCCACCAGGTTCTGCCGTCCCTGGGATTCTCCAGGCAAGAACACTGGAATGGGTTGCCATTTCCTTCTCCAATGCATGAGAGTGAAAAGTGACAGTGAAGTCGCTCAGCCATGTGCGACTCTTTTTGACCCCATGGACTGCAGCCTACCAGGCTCTTCTGTCCATGGGATTTTTCCAGGCAAGAGTACTGGAGTGGGGTGCCATTGCCTTCTCTGTTACCGCTTGCTAGGTGCCTGCTTTTCTACTGATGAGCAATGGCTCTGTGAGGTGTGTCCTCTGTCTTTCTGGGGAGAAGTGCTGTACTCTGTGAGGTGATGAGTGTTTTGGGGACCATGGTGGTCAAGGAACATTTTACTTGTTTTCATCAGTTTTTATTGGAGTAGAGTTGCTTTACCATGTTATGTTAGTTTCTGCTGTACAACAAAGTGAATCACCTAGATGTACACACTTATCCCCTCTTTTTTGGATTTCCTTCCCTGTTAGATCACCACAGAGCCATTGCATAGAGTTCCCCAGGGTATACAGTAGGTTCTCATTAGGTTATCTACTTTATGCATAGTATCAATATGTATATATGTCAATCCCAATCTCTCAAGGAGCATTTTATTTATTTATTTTATTATTTTATTTATTAATTTTTTCTTTACATTATCGTGTTGGTTTTGCCATATATTAACATGAATCTGCCATGGGTATACATGTGTTCCCCTTCCAGAACACCCCTCCCACCTCCCTCCTGATTCCCTTTCTCTGGGTCATCCTGGTGCACCAGCCCTGAGCACCCTGTATCAAGCATCAAACGTGGGCTGGCGATTGATTTCACATATGATAATTTACATGTCTCAATGCTGTTATCCCATATCATCCCACCCTTGCCCTCTCCAATAGAGTCCAACAGACTGTTCTATACATCTGCGTCTCATTTGCCTTCTCGCATACAGGGTTGTTGTTACCATCTTTCTAAATTCCATATATATGCATTAGTATACTGTATTGTTTTTCCTTCTGACTTACTTCACTCTGTATAAAAACATTACTCATTATCAGAGAAATGCAAATCAAAACCACAATGAGGTACTACTTTACACCAGTCAGAATGGCTGCCATCCAAAAGTCTACAAGCAATAAATGCTGGAGAGGATGTGGAGAAAAGGGAACCCTCTTACACTGTTGGTGGGAATGCAAACTAGTACAGCCACTATGGAAAACAGTGTGGAGATTCCTTAAAAAACTGCAAATAGACCTGCCATATGACCCAGCAATCCCACTGCTGGACATATACACTGAGGAAACCAGAATTGAAAGAGCCACGTGTACCCCAATGTTCATCGCTGCATTGTTTACAATAGCCAGGACATGGAAGCAACCTAGATGTCCATCAACAGACGAATGGATAAGAAAGCTGTGGTACATATACACAATGGAATATTACTCAGCATTAAAAAAAAATTCATTTGAATCAGTTCTACTCAGGTGGACGAAACTGGAGCCTATTATCCAGAGTGAAGTAAGCCAGAAGGAAAAACAACAATCCAGTATACTAATGCATACATATGGAATTTAGAAAGATGGTAATGAGAACCCTGCATGCGAGACAGCAATAGAAACACAGATGTATAGAACAGACTCGTGGACTCTATGGGAGAGGGCAAGGGTGGGATGATATGGGATAACAGCATTGAGACATGTAAATTATCATATGTGAAATCAATCGCCAGCCCAGGTCTGATGCTTGATACAGGGTGCTCAGGGCTGGTGCACCAGGATGACCCAGAGAAAGGGAATTGGGAGGGAGGTGGGAGGGGTGTTCTGGAAGGGGAACACATGTATACCCATGGCGGATTCATGTCAATGTATGGCAAAACCAACACGATAATGTAAAGAAAAAAAAAAGTGAAAAAAATATATTGGGGAAAAATTGAATAACTAAGAAAAAAGCATTGTATAAGAGGGAAAAATGTACCTGTTTGGACAAATTCTTAGAGCTGTTTTTAGCCCTTACCTTTTTAATTTAATATTTTTCCAGAGTCATTCCATTCTGCTTTACTGACTCCAAATAGATTTTAGAAATTAAAAAAAAAAAAAAAAACCAAAAACTAACCCTCTGTGATGAAACACAGAGAGTGAAATGAACAAACAGAGGGAGAAAAGAAAAGAACTCACAGAAAGCAGACAATGTGGAGATCAGACAGACTTAAAAACCCTATAATTAATATCTTCAGAAGCATAGGAGAAGATTTTATGTTGATAAAAAAGAATAAGGCACTATAAAAAGGAACATTCAGAGAAAAAGATAAAAGGTTGGAAATTTAAAGTATGCTAGAGACATTGGTATTAAAGCTAAGGAAATCTTTCAGAAGGTAAAACATAACAATAAAAAGAGATGAAAAAAAGAAAAATTTAAAAAATTGATATACTATCAAAAAATTGAAATCAAAAGGAAAAAAACCCCTGTCATCTCAAGATTTTAAACTATAATAAAACAGAAAATGAAATGGAATGCTCAGTAGTAAATCAAATAATAAAAATCATATTTATTGACATACTTATAATTTAGTGAAAAATGCACATTAAAAAGAATGGTTTTTTTTAAAGAATATCATGCAAAACAAAGTTTAGCGAGTATATGTCAAAATAAACATATAAAAGAATTGTGAGATTATCAGTTGTATTAGTTAGGGTAAGCTGAACTGTTGTAACAAATAGACCCCAGTAGTCAATGGCTCAAACAATTTTAAACATCTTCACTAAATATAACTCATATACTATACCATTATTTAAAATGTACAATCCAGTGCTTTTTAGTGTATTAAAAGATTTGTACAACCATCACGACAGTAAAATTTGAGCATTTTCATTACCTCAAAAGGTAACCCCATACTCTTTTAACTGTCATCCTTCTAACTCCCTAATCGCCAACCTCCCAGCTATAAGCAACCATTGATCTGCTTTCTGACTCTGTAGATTTCCCTATCCTGGAGACTTCATATGAATTAAATAATGGCATATGTGGTGTTTGGTCACTGACTTCTTTCCTTTAGCATAGTATTTTCACCGTTTGTCCATGTTGTAGAATTCATCAGCACTATTACTTTTGATGGCTGAATAATATTCCATTGTGTGGCTAAACCACATTTTGTTAATTAATTCGTCAGTTGATGGATGTTTGGGTTGTTTCTAACTTGGCCTGTTATAATGTTACTATAAACATTCATATATTAAAAGTTTTTATGTGGACGTATGCTTTAATTTCTGTTGGTTATATACCTAGAAGTATATACCTAGAATTGGTGGGTTGTACTGTAACTATATTGGATTGTTGGAGGAATTGCCAGATTGTTTACCAAAGTGGCTGTACCATTTTAAATTCCCACCAGCTTCGTATTAAAGGAGGTCTCAATTTTTCCACTTTCTAACCAACACTTGTTATATGACTTTTTGACTATAGCCATCCTAGTGGGTATGATTAGGTATCTTACTGTGGTTTAAATTTGCATTTCCCTGATGACAAATGGTTTTGAATATCTTTGAAAGTTCTTACTGGTTATTTGTGTATCTTCCTAGGAAAAAATGCTTATTCAGAGCCTTTACCTATTTGTAAAGTGAGTTTTTTAAATTATTGAATTCTTTATGAGTAAGAGTTGTTTATATATTCTAGATATAAGTCATTTTCAGATATATGATTTGAAAGTATTTTCTCCCATTCTGTGGGTTGTTGTTTCTATTTTCTTGGTAGTATCCTTTGAAGCAGAGAACTTTTTAATTTTGATGAAGTCTGATTTGTCGGTTTTTTCTCTTGTTGCTTGCCCTTTTGGTGTATCTAAGAATCCTTTGCCAAATCTCAAGTCATGAAGATTTACTTCTGTGTTTTCTTTGAAAAGTTGTATAATTCTAGTTTTGACATTTTGGTCTTTGATTTGTTTTCAATTTAGAATATGATGTGAGGTCAAGTTTTAGTTTAATTCTTTTGCATTTGGCTAATCAGTTGTCCCCAGTACCATTTGTTGAAAAGACTATCCTTTCTCCCTTGGATGGTGTTGACACTCCTGTGGAAAATTGGTTAACCACTGACATGTGGGTTTACTTCTGGCCTCTCACTTCTGTTCCATTGATTTAAATACCCATTAGTACATCAGTGCCGCTTTCTGATTAACATTGCTTTGTAGTAATTGTCAGAACTGAAAAGTGTGAGTCCCCTTATTTGTCCTCCTTTTTCTACTTTGTATCGGCTATTCTGGGTCACTTGCAATTCCATGTGAGTTTCAAATTGCCTTTTAATTTCTGCAAAGAAGTTAGCTAGGATTCCAAGTAGATTTTGTTTTGAATTGTAGTAGATAAGTTTGGGGATTATTACCATCTTTTAAAAAAATTTATTTATTTTAATTGGAGTCTAATTACTTTACAATATTGTAGTGGTTTTTGTATTAAGTCTTCTGATCCATAAACATGGCATACTTACCCATTTGTTTAGCTGTTCTTTCAATAAAGTTTTGTAGTTTTCAGCATATAAATTTCGTACTTCTTTGTTAATTTATTTGGTGACTGTTTCACTCTTTTTAATGTTATTGTGAATTGTTTTCATACTTTATTTTTGGATATTTCATTGCAAGTGTGTGAAATATAGTTTATTTTTGTGTCTTTTATCTTGTATTCTATAACTTTCCAACAATTTATTTGTTAGTTCTAATAGTCTTTTGGGGCTTCCCAGGTAGGAGACGCTGGTTCAGTCCCTGGGTTGGGGAGATCCCCTGGAGGAGGTAATGGCAACCCGCTCCAGTACACTTGCCTGGAAAATCCCATGGACAGAGGAGCCTGACAGGCTATGGTCCATAGCATTGCAGAATCGGACACCACTGAAGCAACTTAGTACACTGAGTAGTTTTTTGGTGGTTTCATTAGAATTTTCTATATACAAAATTATGTCATTTGTGACTAGAGACAGCTTTACTTCTTATTTACAATCTGATTTTCTTTTATTTCTTTTATGCACTAATTGCTGTTTACAAACTGAATATTTGTGAATATTTGTATCTCCCTAAAATTCATACATTTAAATCCTAATCCCCAGTGTGGATGGTATTAGGAGGTAGGGCCTTTGGTAGGTGGTCAAGTTATGAGGGCAGAGCCCTCATGAATGAATTGTTGTTCAGTCTCTCATCATGTCCAACTCTTTACAACCTCAGGCTTCCCTGTCCTTTACTATCTCCTGGAGTTTGCTCAAACTCACGTCCACTGAGTCAATGATGCCATCAAACCATCTCATTCTCTGTTGCCCCCTTCTTCTCCTGCCCTCAATCTTTCTAAGCAGCAGGGTCTCTTCCAATGAGTCAGCTCTTTGCATCAGGTGGCCAAAGTATTGGAGCTTCAGCTTCAGCATCAGTCCTTCCAATGAATATTCAGGGTTTATTTCCTTTAGGACTGATTGGTTTGATCTCCTTGCTGTCCCAGGGACGAGTCTTCTCCAGAACCACAATGTGAAACATCAATTCTTTGGTGCTCAGCCTTCTTTATGGTCCAACTCTCACATCTGTATGTGACTACTGGAAAAACCATAGCTTTGACTATGGAGACCTTTGTCAGCAAAATGATGTTTCTGCTTTTTAACACACTATCTACGTTTGTCATGTTTTTTTTTTCCAAGAAGCAAGCATATTTTAATTTCATGGCTGGAATTAGTGCCCTTATAAAAGAGACTGTAGAGCGCTCCCTTGCTTTTTTTGCTGTGTGGGAACACAGTGAGAAGACTGGTCTATGAACCAGGAAGCTGTTCTCACCAGACGGTATCTGTTGGCATCTTGACCTTCAATTTCCCAAGATAAATATTTATTGTTTAAGTCAGCCAGTCTGTGGTATTTTTTGAAATAGAATCTTGAATCACTAATTGCCCTGGATAGAACATTCAGTACAAGGTTGAATAGAAGTGGCCAAGAATGGTTGTCTTTGTCTTGTTTCTTATCTTAGGGGTGAAGCTTCCAGTCTTTCACCAGGAGGTATAAAGTTAACTCTGGGATTTTCATAGATACTTTTATCAGGTTGAGGAAATTCCCTTCCATTCTTAGTTGTGTGTTTTTATCCTAAAAGTATTGGATTTCATCAATTTTTTTTCTTTTGATATGATTGTAATTTTTGTTTTTACCTATACAAGAGGTATTACATTAATTGATTTTCCAGTGTTAAACCAACCTTTCATCCCTGGAATAAATTCCTATATATTATAGGAAGAGGAGAGAGGATAGAGGAGTGTACATGGAGTGTTCTGTGGCCCATGCCAATAAGTAGAACATATTACTACCACTCACATTAGTGAGTAGAAATGATGTGTCTCACTCACTAATGGAATGAAAGTGTATGCCCAAACTGCAAGTGATGCTGGGCAATGCAGTTTACCATGTGCTTAGTTTCCCCACATGGATACTTTTTCCCATCCATTTTTTTTAAGTTGAAATATAGTTGATTTGTAATGTTGTGTTTGTTTCTAGTATATAGCAAAATGATTAAGTATATTTATATACACACATTCGTTTTCATATTCTTTTCCATGATGTTCTATTACAGGAAACTGAATATAGTTCCCTATGCTTTACAGTAGGACCTTGTTGTTTATCCATTCTTGGTATAATAGTTTGCATCTGTTAGTCCTAAACACCCTCCTTCACCCCTCCTTCCATCTGGAAACCACAAGCCTGTTCTTTATTTCAATGAGTCTATTTCTGTTTCATAGATAGATTCATTTGTGTAATATTTTAGATTTCACATATAAGTGATATCATATGGTATTTTTGTTTCTCTTTCTGACTTAGTACGATAATCTCTAGGTTCATCGTCACATGAATACTTTTAATTTTCTCATAGTTTATTTGTATTTTATAACTTCCCACAATGAATTTATGTTTATAACACAATACAAATTTAATTCAAAATAGAGACTAGGTAGGCAATGAGAAAGCAGAGATAGAGTGTATATGAACAACTCTTTCTGAGAAGTTATGCTGGTGCCATTTCTGGAGGAGAGGACTAGGTTAAGAGAAAGTTATTAATCATGGAAATTCTAGCATATTTTTGCAAGCTGAGAATTATCCAAGAGGGAGGAAACAGTTGATAATGAATTTTTGACTTGGATGCCCTTAAAACCTTTGTAGACTCTCTTTCTAAAAAAAAATGGAAAAAAGTTTGAAAATGGTCACCCGTTCTATTTCCACTCATTCAGGATTTCAGATCTTTTCCTGAAAGACTTGTAAGCAGAAAAAAACAGTGTTTATTGAGCTTGACAACATTAACAAATTATGAAAATTTTCAAAGCTAATTATTTTTTTTTTCTGAAAAATTTCCTTTGATACGCTAATAGTTTTAATTAAGGTCATTAGCTACAGAAACTCTTAGAGTGCAAAGAACACCAGAGCAATGCACTAATGTGCTGAGTGTGGGTGATTGCTGTTTACCAGTGGACTTCAACTGTGACAGAGAAGTGAGACCATCATGCAATGGGGCTTCTCTCACTAACTTTCATGAAGCTAACCCCAATATCAGACAATCTTTTGAAAAAATTTTGAACAATGAAAAGGAGGTCCTGTGGGAATCTACAAAGGGAAGAGTTAGTTTTCACTGAGACAGTGGGGATCAGCTTCAGGGAGGAAGGGCCATTTGAGCAAATTCTGGAAGGTCAGTCAGGCCTTGACAGGGTTCTTGGAGAGAAGACATTATGGCCTGACAATATGGCTGGAAAGCAGACGGCAGGTTTTGGGAAGGACTAATAATTGGCTTGACTGTGGCCAGTGAACATGAAGAGAGGGTCAGGAGAAGGTAAGTCCAGGGGAGGAGGTGACCACCAAAGCAGGGAGGGTCTTGAATGCACCTTAAGGAGTTGAGATTTCTTCTCTGAGTTCTAACCGATGCTTAGAAAAGCTTATCTACTACTAGTGTGGAGAGAGGTGAGGAGGGGAGAAATACTGGAAGCAGATTAGAAGGAGGTGACCACCATGGTTTGTTCAGGAGGTGACAGAGACGGTGACTACAGCTGGCACAGAGAGATGTCAGGGAGTTACTGAGACTCCCCTGGAGCGTGAGGAGGAGATTAAGCAATTTGCAGAGGGAACAAGGTGGTGATCACAGGTCTGTGGGACTCTGGTCCTTCCCCAGATGGGAAACAGAGAACCTCTGAGGTAGATGCCATTTTAAGAGCTAACCTGTGGAGTCTCTCTGCATAGAGGCCTCTTGCAGACTCTCAAGAGAAACCAACCTTCTTGCTGTTCAAGTTTTACGAGTTGTGGCATAGATTGTTCTTCAAATGCTATATATACCAAAGAGCCAATCACCAAGCGGCACCCTGAGGTTTTCAGTTGTGGCATTATTGCTTTGTACCCAGCCTTGGGCGTAAGTAAGACCCCTACATAAAAATGAGTTCTATTCTGAGAACACCTTTGTAAGTCCAGTTTGTCTGTAAGTCCAACAAAATTAGCCCAGGTAACCAACTAATACAATTGGCTATATAGCAATGTACTGTTATAGGCTTATATAATACTGTTCACATGCCTCACTCCACTGGCTCAATTATTTTCACTTTTGTTTCCATTGTTATCCCTTGGGGCTTCTTAGCAGTATCAGCTACATCACTGTTGCTCTTACACTTGCTTCCAGGCATCCTGCACTTGAAATAAAGTTACTGTACTACTGTACTTTATATAGTCCTATAGTATATAGGACTATATAGTGTATAGTCCTATAGTATAGTATATATAGTCTATATACAGTAAAGTACACAAAAGAAGCCACTTATAGAGGATGCACGCATGGAATTAGGTACCCCAGACATGTGAACTAGCTTACATGATTGGACATGTGAATGCCCATTTGTATCTTTGAAAGTTCTCAACTTGAAGGTTTGTATGTAGGAGACGCACTGTATTGAACTCTGTCTCTTCTAAGGCCGGATGCTGTAGCCCTGCCCCATCCAGTCACCTAACTCTCACCTGGAAAAGTCCCATTCTTTAGTGGGATTAAGTCACAGAGGTCCTCCCAGACAAACACTCCAGGTGAACCCCAGAGAGCCGTCCTGCCCTCTCCGGCTGGCTGATCCTCGGCATGTTGATCTAAATACTTCCCTCTGTGAATGTGTCCTTGGCACCCTCACTCTCCTGATTTTCCAGTCCTTTGTTCACTTGTTACCTTGTGTTCAAGTAGCAGGTCTTCACTAGGCACTTTCGGGTTGCTCGCTTTCCTGCAGGGGTCCAGCAGTGAATCCCATAGGCATGGTCTTGGTGGGGAAGATAGGCAAACAGACTGGGAGCTCTAAACTCTGGGAAGAGTGCTCTGCTGTGGGGGTGGGGGCAGGGAGGGAGACACAGAGTGCTGAGGGGACTCAGGAGAGATGTGTCTCATGTGCCTCCAGGAGGTGGTGACCCGGTGAAAATGTCAGTCATCTTGGATAAATTCCTTTCTCCCACTCCAGTCCACTCCCAGATGGCACAGTGGTAAAGAATCCCCCTGCCAGTGCAGGAGACACGAGTTTGATTCCTGGGCTGGGAAGATACCCTAGAGAAGGAAATGGCAACCCACTCCAGTATTCCTGCCTGGGAAATCCCATGGGCAGAGGAGCCTGGTGGGCAGTCCATGGGGTCATGAAGAATTGGACACCACTTAGTCACTGAACCACCACCACCACGCCTATCCCCACACATAATCATCAGTTAATTCTGTTGCTTTTCCTCTACAATATTTGCCAGATCAGTTCTTTTTTTTCTCTCTCCTTCCTGTGAAAGAAGTTGCTTATAGGAGCTCCAGCAGGCAGGAGCAAGTTAATAAACCCTTCTCTGTCCCAGTCTCTAACTAAAAAATGGGGAAAACAAAACTTCCCTCACAGATATATGTGCTAAGTCGCTCAGTTGTGTCTGACTCTTTGGGACTGTATCCCACCAGGCTCTTCTGTCCATGGGATTCTCTAGGCAAGAATACTGGAGTGGGCTGCTATGACTTCCTCCAGGGGATCTTCCTGATGCAGGGATCAAACCTGGGTCTCTTATGTCTCCTACATAGGCAGGTGGATTCTCTACCACTGGAGCCACCTGAGAAGCTATATGATAAAGAACAAATAAGACAATACTTTAAAAACAGCCCCAGGTCTGGCATGTAACAGCTAATCATTCCAGGGTCTTCCCTGTGCCTGCAATCTCTTCCTTTGTTTAATATACTCTGCCCACAGCTGCTGAATTTATCTTTTCCTAGCTTTAATATTATCTCTCCTTTGCTCAAAAACTTTCAGATTCCTCTATGCTATAGAATAAAGTCTAAATCAGTCAGGAAAAAGGCACACAGCTAAGGGCTGAGGGGAGAGAGTGTCAGAAAGAGAGCACAGGGAGAAACCCAGGTCACACAAGCCATTGGGCACATGGAAGGCTCCCCAAGAAAGAAATCCTTGAGCTGAGAACTGAAGGATGAATAGAGTTCACTAGGTAAGAAGAGGGGCAGAGGAGGGGGAAGGTGGGAAGAACATTCCAATCTGGCTGAAGTGTCAAGAGCAGGCAAGAGGTAGGGGGGATGAGCCAGGTGCCTGTCCAGAACACAGAGCCTGGTGGACCAAGCGTTTGTGGAATAATTTCCATGTATGAATCATTGGGAGCTATGCGTAAGTTTTAAGCTGTTATTTGTTTAGACATCAATTTTGCTTGACTTTATTTTCTTGGGCTCCAATATAGCTGCAGATGATGACTGCAGCCATGGAATTAAAAGATGCTTGCTCTTTGGTAGAAAAGCGACAGCCAATTTAGACAGCATATTGAAAAACAGGGACATCACTTTGCCAACAAAAGTCTGTGTCGTCAAATCTATGGTTTTCCCAGCAGTCGTGTATGGATGTGAGTGTTGGACCATAAAGAAGGCTGAGTGCCAGAGAACTGATGCTTTCAAACTGTGATGCTAGAGAAGGCTGGAGAGCCCCTTGGACAGCACAGAGGTCAAACCAGTCCATCCTAAAGGAAACCAACCCTGAATATTTATGGGAAGGACTGATGCTGAAGCTGAAGTTCCAGTAATTTGGCCACCTCATGTGAAGAACTGACTCATTGGAAAAGTCCCTGATGCTGGAAAAGATTGAGGGCAGGAGTAGAAGAGGGCAACAGAGGATGAGATGGTTGGATGGCATCATCGACTCAGCGGACATGAGTTTGAGCAAACTCCAGGAGATAGTGAAGGACAGGGAAACCTCAGTCCATGGGGTCACAGAGTCAGACATGGCTTAGTGACTGAACAATAACAGCAATAGTGACTCATTGAAAGCCATGCATTAAGTTTTAGACTGTTACTTGTTTAGACATCAGTTTTTCTTGTTAAGAAGGACAATTTCTGCATTCTTTGCAGTAAATATCAAAGGTGCTCAAGAAATTTGACTGATGAAGTGGATGCAATTGTAATTGTAGAAATAGAGGGAAAAAAAATCTGGGAGTTGGATTTCTGGATTGTGTCTGAGAGTTCATTGAGGTTTCAGCACAAATCGCCCGTCGCAGAGTGTCTGAGGACTGCTGCTGTGATGCGGTATGAGTTGATTTTGCTCTCCGGGACCATACACCTGTGACTAAAATACCCTGCATTTCCCCAGAGTAAGAAAACTCATGCTATCCCAGAGACTCAGACAAAGGGGAATTAAGCTTGCTTGCACTGGAGCCTGGGCACCAAAAAGCTGATGGAAGCTTTTGCAGGTTCTTGGGTCTCTATGGAAATGGGAAAATTCAGGGAAAGTTTCTTTCTTGAAAAGGAGAGTGTTGGCTGCTTCCTTTCCTCCGGACATGCTGAGATGCACGATTCATGAGGTGGCTATCTGCAGGTTCACTGCAGAAATGGGGCCATTTGTACTGTGCCTGCTCTCTCACTCCAGTACACACCTCCAGCAGTGCTTGCTGGAGCTCTAGTACCTGGTGTTTCCAGCTGCCAAACAAGGAGTGAGGTCTCAGTAACAGGAGACAGAAGCCACAAAACCATGAGCTATGTGCCTGATTCACTCTTGGATCTCTGGGCCTAGGAGAGCATCTTACACAAAGTAAATGCTTAATTATTTTTTAACAAACAAGGTGTGACAAATTAAAAGGAATGAGAGCCAAGTTCCCAGGTGGCCTTCTTCCCAGAGTTAAAAAACCAAAACAGACAGCTTAGGCTTCTCAGATTTTATGTGCATACTATTAACTGGAAATCTTGTTCTGGTTCAGTAAGTTTGGGGTACAACCAGAAGTGCTACATTTCTTTCTTTTTTTAAAAAAAGTATTGGGTTATAGTTGCAACAAATACAATGTTGTATTAGTTTCTGCTGTACAGCAAGGTGATTCAGTTATACGTATATCTACTTTTTTAAAGATTTCCTTCCCATTTAGGTCACCACAGAGCACTGAGTAGAGCTCCCTGTGCTATGCAGTAGGTTCTCATTAGTTATCTATTTTATATATAGCAGTGTATATATGTCAATCCAAATCTCCCAATTCATTCCACCCCTTCTTCTCCACTTGGTAACTATAAATTTGTTTTCTACATTTATGACTCTATTTCTGCTTTGCAGTTAAGTTCATCTGTACCGTTTGTCTAGATTCCACATATAAGCAATATTATATGATATTTGTATTTCTCTTTCTGAATTACTTCACTCTGTATGACACTTTCTAGGTCCATCTATGTCACTGAAAATGGCAGTATTTTGTTCCTGAACCCCATGGACAGAGGAGCCTGGGGGTACTATACCATTCATGGGGTTGCAAAGAGATGGACACGACTTTCTGACTGAACAACAACATTTCATTGAATACATGTAACACATCTTTACCCATTCCTCTGTTGATGGACGTCTAGGTTGTTTCTGTGTTCTAACTATCGTAAATAGTGCTGTAACGAACATCAGGGTCCATAGAAGTGCTGCATTTCTCAGGAGCTCCCAGTGATGCTCCTTCTGCTGGTCCTTGGATCAGCCATTGCATAGTAGGGATATAGATAGAAGAGCTGACTGCAGAGTCAAATTATGTCACTTGCAGCATTTTATAAGTGCTTTCTAGTAGCCACATGAAAAAGTAAAAACAAACAAGTGTAATTAATTTTAATAACATATTTTGTTCAACTCAATATATCCCAAATATCTTCCCTAAATTATGTAATCAATATGAAAGGTATGAGTGAGATATTTTGCATTTTTTGCCTACTAAGCCATCAAAATCTGTTATGTATTGGCCCTGATGGCACATCTCAAGTTGGATCAGCCACATTTCAAGTGCTCCACAGCCCCTGTGCCTGATGGCCACAGCATTGGACAGTGTGGGTCTCTACAGTGGGATGTCCAGCATCTTCACTGGAGACAAACACCCCCAGTATTATACCCTCGCAGGGTCTGTGGGCACATTGCCCCATATCTCCTAACTTCGCTTTCCTCTGGGGCTGTCCTGAGGATTTAAAGAATGAATAACACATGTCTATGAAGATTATGATATGTTTTTATTTTTTTTCCTCTTTTCCCTTATCCTTAATACTCCAGCTAACCTTTGGAATCCTCAGTGAGAAAAATCAGAATAATTTGATCAGTTTTGTTACAATCATTCACAAGTGGTTGTAGATTGGGACTTTGTTTTAATGAAGAAGGGCTGGCATATGTATATCGCACTCACTGTTAGTTGAGCACTCAGGAGTCATTCCTAGGGACTTCCCTACAGTCCACTGGTTAGGACCCTATGCTTTCACTGCTGAGCACACAGGTTCAATCCCTGGTTGGGAAACTAAGAACTGAGAGCCCACAAGCTGCATGGGCGTGTGTGCTAAGTCACTTCAGTCATGTCTGATTGTTTTCGACCCTCTGGACTGTGGCCCACCAGGCTTCTCTGTCCATGGGATTTTCCAGGAAAGAATACTGAAGTGGGTTGCCATTTCCTCCTCCAGGGGGTCTTTCTGACCCAGGGATTGAACCTGCATCTCTTGTGTTTCCTACACTGGCAGAAGGGTTTTTTTTTTTTTTTTTTTTACCACTAGTGCCACATAAGCTGCATGGTGTGGCAACCACCCCCTCCCCCCAAAGTAATTCCTGGTCCCCTTTCTCCTGATAGGTTCTTGCTATAGAGGCCAGAGTACCACATATGTGGTATGTAGGCTCTTGCTAGTAGAGGCCTTGCAAACCAGTTCTATCCCATCCATTCTTGCATTCTTCCATGAGTGCCTTGGTGGATAACTCATGTGAGGCTCTGTTCCAGTCACTGGGGGGAGGCAGGTTAAAAAGATAAATAGGTATACACTATGTCCTCTACATAAAAATCTTCCAGTTGTGAACTTTCAAAGATGTGAAAGTGTGTTCCATCAATGTCAAACTTGAGTGAAATTGCAGCCTGCCCTCACTCTCGTATTGCTGACAATCCTTTAGCTCTACCATATCTCACCTCCTATCCCTCCTCTAGTCAGTCACTTTTCTCTCCTGTTCACTTGATGCCAGCCCCTGTATGCCAACTGTTGTACTGTACTACTGTGCTTTTTATTTATTTATTTATTTTTTTATTATTGTTTTTGCCATACATTGTCATGATATCACCATGGGTTTACATATGCTTCCCCTCCGGGTCCCCCCTCCCTCCTCCCTCCCCCCCGGGAAATCTCGCTGCACCAGTCCCGAGCATCAATCCTGGGTTGGCGATTGATTAGACACATGACAATTAACATGCTTCAATGCCCTTCTCCCATATCATCCCACCCTTACCCTCATCCACAAAGTCCACAAGTCTATTCTATACATCTGCGTTCCTTTTGTTGTCTCCCATGTTGGGTTCTCCTTACTGTCTTTCTAAATTCCATATATATGTGTTAATATACTGTATTGTTGTTTTTGCTTCTGGCTTACTTCACTCTGGATAATGGGCTCCAGTTTCGGAGAATACTGTACTGTAAGATTAAAAGGCTTTCTTATTTTTTGTGTGTTTGCTTTGTGTGTATTGTTTGTGTGAAAAGTATTATAAACCTTATTACAGTGCAGTACTATATAGTAGATCATGTTAATTGGGTACCTAGGCTCAGTTTGTTGGACCTATGGGCAAATTGGACTTTCAGACATGCTCTCAGAAGGGAACTCATTCTTATGTAGGGGACTTAATGTATATGTTAGATAGCTCAGTTGCACAGTCATGTTGGACTCTTTGTGACCCCATGGACTGTAGCCCGCCAGGCTCCTCTGTCCATGGGGATTCTCCAGGCAAGAACACTGGAGTGGGCTGCCATGCCCTCCTCCAGGATATATTAGATAATGCTATGCAAAAATAGTAAGATAAAACATGAAAAGAAATGGGGAAAGGGAAGTTGGAATTATGAATAGTGTGGTCAGGGAAGATCTCACCTCTAAGATGAAATGTGAACAAAGATTGCAGAAGGTCAGGGAGCCAGTTGTGTAGTTACAGGAGGAGTAGCACGCCAGGCTGCAGGAAGAGCATGTGCAAAGGTCCTGATGGGGAGGAAAAGCCTGGTCTTATTAAAATAGTAAGAAGCCGTGACTTCCCTGGTGGTCTGTTGGTTAAGAATCTGCCTTGCAATGCAGGGGACATGGGTTCAATCACTGGTTGGGGAACTAAGATCCCATATGCCGTGGAGCAACTAAACCCATGAGTTGCAACTACTGAAGCCCATGTGCTCTGAAACCTGTGCCACATCTAGAGAGTCTGTGCGCTTCAACAAAAGACCCCACACACTGAGACGAAGACCGGATGCAGCCAAATAAATAAATAATACAAACACGAATACTTAAAAAACCAGAAGGAGCCAGTGTGGCTGGAGCAGAGTGGACACAGATTGTTCAGTGGGTAGAGACCACAGATGGAAGGAGATGGCCAGATCATATGGGCTTCACACCCCCTCCAAGGAGTCTGGACTTCTTCCTGCAGTATGTAGGGAAGCTACTGGAGTTCAGGGCACAGCAGTAGCATGATCTCATTTTCACTTGAATGTGTTCACTCTGGTTGTTATATTGAGAAAAGGCAGACAGGGCAAGGAGAAGAAGGTGAAAGAGAAATGAGAATGTAGTGGGGGTGATAAGACGGTAGCTTAGACTGAGGGTGGGAGTGGAAGTAAGGGGATGCCAGTGGGAGACTGTTGGAAAAGGTTTCCGTTTCCTAATAAAAAGAGGCAGAATGTGCAGAAGTGGTCTTTTCCCTTTGACTCTTCTTTGTGGATGTGATGACCTGATTCGCTACAGCCATTTGTGGTCAAAAAAAAAAAAAAAATCCTGAGATGTCAGCCCGGGCTTTGTTGATTCCCTGAGCCAAGGCCAGTAATTGCCTATCTCCAGATTTCCTATATTTAGAGGCTCAACTAAGCTCTGCTGCCTGCCGCTGATGGATGTTCTGATGTGGTACCCCCATGGCGTGTGTGTGCTCAGTCGTGTCTCTCTGCAACCCCCTGTACTATAGCCTGCCAGAGTTCTCAATCCATGGGCTTTCCCAGGCAAGACTACTGGAGTGGGTTGCCATTTCCTCTCCAGGGGATCTTCCCAACCCAGGGATCAAACCAGTATTTCCTATATTGGCAGGTGGATTCTTTACCACCTAGCCACCTGGGAAGCCCCATGGCACCCTCCCTCTTCTGCTCCTATCTGGTAGGAGCCCAGGGATCTGCACAGCCAGATTCTGAGCTGCTTCTAGAAACAAAGGGCCCCTGTGTGATTGCAGGAGGAGAGACTTAAAAACGCTGTTCTCTCCTAATCCCCGTTCATCCGAGCTAATCTTCAAATGGGCAAAGTAATCAATTCAAGTAATAAATATGGCTTATTCAAAGGGCTGAATAAGTGGCTGGGAGCAATTCCCCAAACTGTGTTTTCCATTGAATAATTGAAATTATGCAAGGGCATGGAAATTTTTCAACAAATAAAATGTCGGAAAATCTATTAAAGATATGTCTGCAAAAATTGAAAAGCCCAACTCAGCAGTAAAAAATAAACTACATTTCTGTTCTTGCTGTTGCTCCCTTTGGGAAAGCGTGTATTACTACTACTTCATGGACAAGTGGAACCAGTGCATTTCAGGCTAAATGACTCTCCTGGTTATAGCCATGAGGTTTAGATGACTGTATGGTTCTATACAGAAAATGAAATAAGAAAAAAAATTCCCTGACTTGATGCCACTCAGATAATGTATCTGCTGTTTTGTTTCTTCAGTGTAGGTTTTGGAGGTCTAAGTTTTCCACCTGACTCTGAGTGACAGACAACTGTGCCCTGAGATTGTGGGGTTCCTTAGGCCATTTAGACCAGCCCTATGGGGTTCAAAAGTCCACTAGCATCCCTATTTCTCTTTTTATCTTATCCTGAGTAAAAGGGCTCAAAGGAGAGGACACCTCCAAAGAAGCTGCTAGAAACTTCACCAACAGAATGTCATTTTTGAACTGTGAATTTGGAGATGTTCTGAATATTTTCTCTGCAGTGTGATGCAGCTTTGTGAATTGACTTCAAAATTTGGTTGGGATTGTGATCCCATAACCCTCCTGTACTTTCCATATTGAATTCCAAGCAGCTATTTAGTAGCTGGACACCTCTTTAAATAAAGACCATATAGCTTAAAACCACATACGTTTTGTCTCTATTTCTTTCTTTTCAGCTCATTGTTTTTGCTGTAGCTCACAGTGCTGGCCTGGGTTTTGCTAACTGCCTTGGGCTGGGCAGGTTCTGTGATTTTTTTCTCTCCAGATGACACTTAACACCAGGGGTTGCCCATTTCTGTGGACCTGGGCCAAGCATGTCTACCTCCAAGTAGATTTATTGCCTGGGAATCTTGAAACAGGGAGCTATCACCTCTCCTCACACTGAGTCCCGACCTCCTCCCCACTGAGAACAGTCAGAGCTATGATTTCATCTCTTGAAAGAAGTCATTGCCTCTGGCCCCAAATTAAGGGGGGAAAAAATCAATTGCCCACCTCGGTGGCCTGCTGCACTGACGGCAGCTTTTGGCAGACTGAGGTGGTAACCAGTAGCTGAAGTAAAAAAATAGGCCTGAAGCTACAGCAAGAGCAGCTTCTTCCAAACACAGAGTAAACTTCAACCATGGTGCCGAACTTCATCCTGTAAACAAGAGAAGTAGGTGAAAAAGACCAGAGTTCTTTCTGGGAGTGGGGGCAGGAGTGGAAGAGCGGTGGAGAGTGGTGGTTCTTTTCTTCCACGCTGAGAGTGAGTTGACCAAAGGTTAGAAAGAGAGTGCCTTTGCTTTTCGTTTCTGTTTGTTTATTTGAAAGTGTGAAAGTGAAGTTACTCAGCTGTGTCCAGCTCTTTGCTACCCCATGGACTGTAGCCTGCCAGGCTCTTACATCCATGGATGGGATTTTCCAAGCAGGAGTACTACAGTGAATTTCCATTTCCTTCTCCAGGGGATCTTATTGATCCTGGGATCGAATCCAGGTCTCCCGCACTGCAGGCAGACTCTACGGTTTTGGCTACACTGGGTCTTCATTGCTGCATGTGGGGTTTCTCTAGTTGTGGCGCATGGGCTTCTCATTGCGGTGGCCTCTCTCACTGCGGAGCACAGGCTTTATGCACACAGGCTTCAGTAGTTGTGGTGTATGGACTTATTTGTTGTTCCTCAGCATATGGGAGCTTCCTGGAGCAGACATTGAACCTGTGTCCCCTGCACTGGCAGGTGGATTCTTAACTACTGAACCACCAGAAAAGGCTAAGGCAGTGCCTTTGTAATAGATGTTTAGATATTTTCTATCTGCCAGATATCAAACCAAGAACTTTTGTATGTTTTAAGTCATTCAGTCCTTAAAAGCACCTAAGGATGGAGCTAGATTTTTTCACTTTATGAATGAGGTAACAGATGCTGAGAGAAGTCAGGTGACTTGGCCAGGGGCACAGGTAGCCAATGCTGCCTTGGGATTTGGAGGCAGGCTGTCAAGAGCGTGCTCTTACCCTGGACAGCACTGCTGTGAGGGCGGCCCTATTGGCTTCTGTGGATGCTCATGGTGTGTAGAACCGAGTTTCTGTCTATGGTGACCTGAAATTTGCTCTCTAATTCCCATGTGACACCTCTTCCCTCAATTTCCCTCCCTCGTCCCCATGCTCCCTCCAGGTCACCCCTCTGAAAATCATGTCTGTGAGGGAGCAGCAGTGGTTGCCTTGAAGAGAGAAGGTGCCTCAGGAGCCTTCAGTCTGTTTGTAGTCAGGTGCCTGCTAGGTGCTGTCATCTGGGCCTGGTGGCCATGGGCTTTGAGCAGTCTCCTGGCTTCCTTGGTTTCTCCCACTCAGAGAAGACCCAAACTTGGTTTCACCCTTGGCAGTTCAGACAGTAAAGAATATGCCTGCAATGCAGGAGATGGAGGTTTGATCCCTGGGTTGGGAGGATCTCCTGGAGGAGTAAATGGCAACCCACTCCAATATTCTTGCTGGGAAATCCCATGGACAGAGGAACCTGGTAGGCTAGAGTCTGTGGCATCACAACTCAGTCAGATAGGACTGAGCACATGACACTTGCTAGGTCCATGCTGCAAATGGCATTATTTCATTTATTATGGCTGAGTAATATTCCATTATATACATAATGTGTGTGTGTGTACACACACACACACACACACACACACACACACACACACACACACACACACACAAAGATGTTTACTTTCTATTTTCAGTTCAGTTCAGTTCTGTCACTCAGTCATGTCTGACTCTTTGAGACCATGGACTGCAGTGCACCAGGCCTCCCTATCTATCACCAACTCCCAGAGTTTACTCAAACTCATGTCCATTTGTTTGGCAAAGTAATGTCTTTGCTTTTTAATATGCTGTCTAGGTGGGTCGTGACTTTTCTTCCAAGGAACAAGTGTCTTTTAATTTCATGGCTGCAGTCACCATCTGCAGTGATCTTAGAGCCCCCAGTGTTTCCATTGTTTCCCCATCTATTTGCCATGAAGTGATGGGACCAGATGCCATGATCTTAGTTTTCTGAATGATGAGCTTTAAGCCAACTTTTTCACTGTCCTCTTTCACTTTCATCCAGAGGCTCTTTAGTTCTTCTTCACTTTCTGCCATGAGGGTGGTGTCATCTGCATATCTGAGGTTATTGATATTTCTCCCAGCAGTCTTTATTCCAGCTTGTGCTTCATCCAGCCCAGCATCTCTCATAATGTACTGTGCATATAAGTTAAATAAGCAGGGTAACAATATACAGCCTTGATGTACTCCTTTTCCTGTTTGGAACCAGTCTGCTATTCCATGTCTAGTTCTAACTATTGCTTCCTGACCTGCATACAGATATCTCAGGAGATGGGTAATGTGGGCTGATATTCCCATCTCTTCAAGAATTTTCCACAGTTTGTTGTGATCCACACAGTCAAAGGCCTTGGCATAGTCAATAAAGCAGAAGTAGATGTTTTTCTGGAACTCTCTTGCTTTTTTGATGAGCCGGTGGATGTTGGCAATTTGATCTCTGGTTCCTCTGCCTTTTCTAAATCCATCTTGAACATCTGGAAGTTCATAGTTCATGTACAGTTGAAGCCTGGCTTGGAGAATTTTGAGCATTACTTTGCTAGCGTGTGAGATGAGTGCAGTTGTGTGGTAGTTTGAGCATTCTTTGGCATTGCCTTTCTTTGGGATTGGAATGAAAACTGACCTTTTCCAGTCCTGTGGCCACTGCTGGGTTTTCCAAATTTGCTGGCATATTCTAATTGTCTAATTATCTTCTAATGGTCTTATCAGTTTAGATGTTTGGAAACTTGGGTCTAAAACCATAAAAGACCTTCTAGCTTTACAGATACTTGGCAGTACTTACAGGAAAGAGTCATGAAGAAAATGGGAATGGCTCCTTACAGTGGAACCCCATTGAATGTGCACTGTTGAGGATGGCCTCAGGGTCCTCTTTATTCCTAGAAGGTAGTGTCTAGAGGATAGCTTTCAAAAAGTAATTCATGTCAGAGAATAAGCAGGACAAGGGCAGCCAGACTGCTGTTTCACCAGTTAACTCATTCAAATACTCTTTTTCTAAAATAAATATTTATTTATTTAGTTCTGCTGGGTCTTCATTGCTGCATGTGAGCTTTCTGCAGTGAGCAGCGGCTGTTTTGTGGTTGCAGTGCATGGGCTTTGCATTGTGGTGGCTTTTCTTGTTGCCAAGCACGGGCTCTGGGCGCAGAGGCTTCAGTAGTTGCAGCACACGGGCTCAGTCGATGTGGCACATGGGCTTTAGTTGCCCATGGCCTGTGGAACCTTCCTGGACCAGGGGTCAAGCCCACGTCCCCTGCATTGGCAGGTGGATTCCCATCCAGTATACCACCAGGGAAATTGTCATTTAAGTACTGTTACCCCCAAGCATTTGGACACAACTCCAGACACAACTGGGGTTTAAAAAATAAAAACAAAGCAATAACAGAGCTTGTCATGTTGGGGAGCAAAGCAGCTGTGGAAGCCACTAATGCTGCCTCTCAGTATTCTCACCTCCCCTCCTTTAGGTGAGCAGGAAGGTTGGACTTCCCTGGCATCTGAGGATGGATATCTCATGTGATCTTTTTGTCCCTGAGAATGTGATTGGAAGAGGTGCAGGCTGCTTCTGGGTGCAAATGCCTTAGAGTTAATGTGAGGTTCTCCACGTTCTTGCTCCCTCTTCTACAGTGGTCATGTGAATAGGATGTGTCATGGGCTGCAGTGGCTGTACACCAGAATTGGCAGTGTACTTTGAATAACTGAGCAATAAGCCATTGTTTTAAGCTTTCAAGATATTTGAGGTTGCCAGTTACTACAGTGGAAACTAGCATAACCTAATGGATATAGAAAGAAACAGAAACATTTAGTGAATAGGGAATATCACTTTACTGAGAAAAGGAGGAAAAGAAGCCCTGATAATCCAAATTCCTGGGTGAAATATTTTGATTTTCTTCTTTTTCTGCTTCCTCTCCAGCTTGAGGGAGTTGGTGAAGTGTTAAAAAGCAGATAGCAGGGCTCTGAAAGAGATGAAGAATTAGTCTGGATTCATAGATTGAACTGCCAACCTCTGGCCAACTGAGAGTTGGCTGGATTTGCAAGCTTGGTTTTCTAAAGCTATACCTTTTATAATCTTGTCTGAAGTCTTCTTCTGGTTCACTTGTTTTAGTTCTGATGGGCTGCATGCAAAAAAAAAAAGCATTGGAACTCTGTCTTTCAACTAAATAACTTGGTATTTTTTTGGAGCTCTTGTTATGTTTGGGCTGATGTGTTTTGGCCCTCTTCTCAAAAACCTTTTCCTTCTGCTTTTTACTCAGATCAGTTTCCTGGAATTCCTCTGAGCCAACCCTCCACTCTTTCTTTTCTTTCTTCAGAGGAAAATCTGTTACAAACCAGACATCAGGCCCCAAATCTAAAACTTAGGACTTCTTGTGGAAATGAAGCCTCTGTTGGTCTTCTCAATATGTCTCATTCTATGAGACAGTTATTCTCAGATCAAACAAACACAAAGTTTTGAACACAAAGTTCAGAAGCAGGTGTGTGTGCACTTAGTTGCTCAGTCGAGTCTTGACTCCTTGTGTTGGCATGAACTGTAGCCCGCTAGGCTCCTCTGCCCATGGACTTTTCCAGGCAAGAATACTGAAGTGGGTTGCCATTTTCTTCTCCAGGGAATCTTCCCATCCCAGGGATCGAACACACATTTCTTGTTTCTCCTGGATTGGCAAGTGGATTCTTTACCACTGAGCCACCTGGGAAACCCTCAAAAGCAGGTAGAAGTAAGTGAAGAGAAAACTCAAAGAAAACTCCTTTGTTTGCTTGTTTATTTTTATACCAAGTACTAGTTGAGTTCATTTTCTTTATTTTTAAATATAATTTTGTATCAGTCATTTGCTCATGGGATTCAAGATTATTACTAAGAATATTCAGTAAAAGGTCTCATTCCCACCTCCATCCCTCAGCCACTAGGTGTCCCTCTCCATTATGATTAATTTATACACCTGTACAAATATGTATTATGCATAAGTAAGGACATCTCTCAAATATTCCTTATTTTTTCTCTTTTATACAATTTGGTAACATCCTACCCCTCATTATGTTTCTTGATTTTCTTGCTAATGGTATATCTATTTTGTAGATCTTTCCACAACAGTACATAAGGAGCTTCCTCATTTTTAAAATTCCAGTAAGTTCATTTAACCAAATTCTGTATCGATGGGCATTTAGGTTGTTTCTAGTCTTTTCTTCTACAAACCATGCTGTGATGAATAACTGTCTTTAAGTCAGTTTGTGTTTCTGTGAGTATATTCATGGAGATAACTTCTAGAAATATAATTTCTGGACTACTGTGTTAGTTTAATGGTGAAGTTAAGGTGTAACTGATGAGACTGAAGAGGGCTCAAAAATATATGATGAGAGTTAGGGGACTCACTTCCAAACCACAGTGCTCAGGGCCTAACATGGACAATTGCTCTGAATTCCAAAGTGTTATCACAGCATACACTCACAAGGTATATTTTTGTGGTAATTGTGTGCCCAGTGCTATGTAGGCAATAATCAAAATATGTAGGAATGATGCCTCACTAAGCAACTTGTGAGGCAGGAAGGGTAGTGTGGTTAATGTTATATTTTATGTATCAGTTTGGCTGCACTGTGGTAGTAGTTGTCAAGTCAAATGCTAGTCTAGATAGTACTATTAAGTTTTTTTTTCTGAATATATTAATATTTACAATCAGCTGACATTAAGTAAAGCAGGTTACTCTCCATAATCTGGATGGGCCTCATCCTATTATTTGAAGGCCTTAAGAACAAAGACTGAGGTTTCCTGAAGAGGAAAGAATTATCTTCAAGGTTGCAGGATAGAAACCTTTTTTAAGTTTCTACTTTGCTCCCCTGTAGAATTCAGTCTCAAGTCTGCAACACTGAATTTCTAGCTTGCTAGCCTGCTTTACAAATTTTAGGCTTGCTAGCCCCCACCAGTATGTGAGCCAATTCCTTAAAATAAACCCCTCTCCATATGCATATGTATATATATATATATTTATATCTCCTGTTGATTCTGTTTCTCTGGAGATCCCTGAGTAATACAGGCAAGAATGATGATCCCAACCCAAGAAATGAGGAAGCAGAGGCTGAGAGGGTCCATATCCCTCTAGAGCACAAACTCTAAAACCAAAGCTCTTTCATTGCCTTGCAATTTAATTAAAACTCAAAATAGGGTATACACAGTGACAGTCCCATTATAGAATGCAAGGCACACCCATCAAGGTGCTAACTGTGTCTGTAGACACTTCTGCAGGGAAGCCATGGGTTGGGGTGTAAGATCTCACTGGTTAGCTCTGGCTGGTGCAGAGACAGCAGTGTGACCCAGTGGTAGCCAGACTGCAGATTGGCCATTGACCAATAGCTTGGCTTGTCATAGAAAGATAACCTGGGCCAGTGACATTCAGTCAGTCAGTCCTCAAGGAAATCAATCCCGAATATTCATTGGAAGGACTGTTGCTAAAGCTGAAGCTCCCATACTTTAGCCACCTGATGGGAAGAGCTGACTCATTGAAAAAGACCCTGATGCTGGGAAAGATTGAGAGCAGGAGGAGAAAGGGGTGACAGAGGATGAGATGGTTGGATGGCATCACTGACTCAATGGACATGAGTTTGAGCAAATTCTGGAAGATGGTGAAGGACAGGGAAGTCTGGCATGCTGCAGTCCATGGGGTCACAAAGAGTTGGACGTGGCTTAGTGGCTGAACAATGACAATGACATTCAGGCAGAGGCGGAGTAACAGAGCAGTAAACTGTGGGAGTAGAGGTGGACAGGCTGTGATATAAGGAGAAGCAGGGCACGGCACAGGAAGATGGATGCACACTGATGTTGTAAGAGAACAGAACACTGACACAGAGCGCAGAAGCAGACCCATCAGGATACAGTGGGCAATGGGTGGTGTGGCTGGGCTCCAGAGTTCCCCAGATCCTCATGGTGTGGCAGCCAAGGCAGACCTACTTGGTCTTCATGAAACTCAACTGAAACCTCTGTGTTTTATAACTGATTTTTACATTCCTGAAACAGGAGACTTTCAGCGGAATTCCAAAGACAGATCTTGCACAGTCTATTAGAACCAAGAAGTTCAGCCTGGAGTTCTAAGGCTGGAGACCAACTTGTCATGCTCTAACTGAAAGTTGGGAAACCAAGTTGCTCTCATTTTACTAACATCTACATTTTATAGCTAGAAGGGAATCAATGAGCAGTCCACCCCCCACCCCGCCTCCCTCCGAGGTCACCCAGGGCTGCATGGACAGGAAGTCTTTCCACTGCCTTTGCAGCAACGCTTGCAACACTTCCTGGTTGTCTGAGTTCTTTAAACATTTCTCTCTCTCTCAAAACTAATTCTCTTTGGTGGTTTTAGAACTGTATGCATTATAGACTTTTAGGGTCTCAGAAAAAAACAACTCAATCCCTAGAAAATACTTTTCGAGGTCTATATCAGCCTCTAAATGTGTAATACAACAAAGTAGTTCTTTTTTTTGGCTGTGCCACTTGGCTTGTGGGATCTTAGTTTCCTGACCAGGGATTGAACCTGAACTCTGTCAGTGAAAGCACTAACTCCTCATCACTGGACCATTAGAGAATTCCTTGACAGTTTCTTAAAAAAAATTTAAAGATGGGGAAAACTCCTCATATTCCCTGAGAACTGAATAGAACATATATCCAGGTGTTAATTTGGAGGTTCAACCAAAACCTGTTATATCCAGTAATGTCAGACAATAGGTAAGATGCTTTCATATTTTACACATGAGCAATTCTCCTGAAGACATACATTTTTTGTTATTAATAAACTCAATTTTTTAGAGTTGTTTTAGTTTAACAACAAAATTGAGCAGTAGTTACAGAAAGTTCCATATACATACAACTTCCTCTGCTATGCACATTCCTCACTAGAATCCTACACTTGTTATAATCAATGAATCTACACTGACATATCATCACCCAGAGTCCATAATATACATTAGGGCACCGGGAGCTTTATTCATAATTGTTGAAACTTAGAAGCAAACAAGATTTCCTTCAGTAGGTGAATGGATTAACTGTGACACATTCAGACAATGGAATATTATTCAGTGCTATAAATAAATGAGCCATCAATCCAGAAAAAGACATGAAAGAAGCTTAAATGCACATTACTAAGTAAATAAAGCCAATCTGAAAAGGCTGCATATTACTTGGTTCCTGCTATATGAAATTTTGGAAAAGGCAAAACTACTTAGAGACAGTAAAAAGATTAGTGATTGCTAGAGGGTAAGGGAGGGAGAGGTGAATAGGCAGAGCACAAGGGACTTTCTTAGGACAGTGAATAGTTCTATATGATATTAGAATGATGTATACATGCCATTTTACATTGATCAAAGCTCATGAAATGTATAAAAACAATTGTTTTGATCTCTATAATAGAGAGGTTAAAAAATTTCAGTAGCTTAAATAAACTAGAAGTTTATTTCTCTCTTATTTATAAATTTAATTTGCAAGTCTGGAACTCCACCATAAGAAGGACCCAGATTTCTTATGTTTTGTTGCTCTACCATCCTTAAAACACAGCTTCCATTTTATGATCAAGATGGTTGCTCTAGCTTCTTCCATCATGCTGCTGCTGCTGCTGGGTCACTTCAGTCATGTCCGACTCTGTGCGACCCCATAGACAGCAGCCCACCAGGCTTCCCTGTCCCTGGGATTCTCCAGGCAAGAACACTGGAGTGGGTTGCCATTTCTTTCTCTAGTGCATGCAAGTGAAAAGTGAAAGTGAAGTCGCTTATTCGTGTCCAACTCTTCGCGATCTCATGGACTGCAGCCTACCAGGCTCCTCCGTCCATGGTATTTTCCAAGCAAGAGTATTGGAGTGGGTTGCATTGCCTTCTCCGACATGACTTTATTGCAATAGATAAAGACTGGTAAATAAAGAGGAAAGGAAGGTAGCCCTTTCTAAGTGCATCATCCTGAATTTGCACACAGCACTGTTGCTCACATCTTGTTAGCCACAGTTAGTTATGTGGGGTTTTCCAGGTGGCGCTAGTGTTATAGAAACTGCCCGCCAATGCAGGAGTGGCCCGTTCAATTCGTGGAGTCAGGAAGAGTCATGTGGCTTTGTCTATTGGGAAGGAGGCTGGGAAATGTAGTCTTTAAAGGAACAGTCAGGTCCTTTACCACAATCCTGTTACTATGTAACATGGAGCGAGCTTCCCAGGTGGCTCAGTGGTAAAGAATCCGCCTGCCAATGCAGGAGGTGCAGGAGATGTTACTTCAACCTTGTGGTCAGGAAGATCCCCTGAGAAGTAAATGGCAACCCACTCCAGTATTCTTGCCTGGGAAATTCCATGGACAGAGAAGTTTGGCGGGTTATAGTCCATGGGGTTGCAAAGAATTGGACACGACTGAGCATCCAGGCATGTAATATGGAGAAAATATATCCTAAGAGCTATCAGCTCTGCCACAGGGCCCAAGGCATTGCTTGCCTACTTTCTTCTTCACATTTGAGAATGATCAGAAAGTTGATAGTTATCGTTAATAAATATTGAAAATCCTCACAACTGTGAAAAAGCAGTTTTAGGTACTTTGGGAATACAAAAAGGAGTAAGAACCACTCTCTGTTCTCAAAATATTTACTCTCCAGTTGTCAAGTCATACATTGCAGTAATTAAGAATAAAATATATATATATGTTAAAGAAAATTCCCAGAGCACTCTTTTTCTGAATTACCATGTAGGTGGCTTTAGTGGGTTAGTTTTTTCTTTTTTAATTGGAGGATAATTGCTTTACAGTACTGTGGTGGCCTTTGCCATACATCAAAGCAAGTCAGTCATAATTATATATATCCGCTCCCTCTTGAGCTTCTCTCCCCACCCCTTTCACCCCTCTAGGTCATCACAGAGTGCCAGCCTGGGCTCCTTATATTATAAAACAGCTTCCTGCTAGTTATCTGTTTTATGCATGATAGTGTATATATGTCAATGATACTTTCTCAATTTGTTAAGACCAGAAACTATAGAACTCTTAGAGGATTGATTTTATTATCACTATAACCTGCATAAATTGTGAAACACCTCAAAGCTTGGTTTGGACAGGGTGTTATGTTCAAGTAAGCAATATGTTGGCCAAAAGGTTATAAAAATACCTCAACTCTTTACTCAAACTCTTACTTAAATGGAAAAGAAGCTTGTGTATTCTTAAAACACAGCTAGCCTCTTTTAGGATATATTTTTTCTTCTATCACTCCTCCTTTTAATAGCTTTTGCCATTCTGACTGGTGTGAGGTGATACCTCATTGTAGTTTCGACTTGTATTTCTCTAATAATTAGTGATATTGAGCATCTTCTCATGTACCTCTTGGCCATCTGTATGTCTTCTTTGGAGAAATGTCTATTTAGGTCACTTTTTTGGATTGAGTTGTTCAATTTTTGATATAGTTCTATGAGCTGTTTGTATATTTTGAATATTAATTATTTGTCCTTTTGTAAATATTTTCTCCCATTCCTATGGGGTTTTTTAAATCATCTTGCTTATGGCTTTATTTGCTGTGAAAAAGCCTCTAAGTTTATGTAGAGAATGGACATGTGGACACAGGTGGAGTGGGATGAACTGGGAGATTAAGATTGTCATATATACACTACTGTATATAAAATTGATAGCTAGTGGGAAGCTGAGCTCAGCTTAGTGTTCTGTGATGACCTGTATGAGTGGGATAGGGGCTGAGAGGAAGGTGCAAGAAGGAAGAGATATATGTATATATAAGTTGATTCACTTCATTTTACAACAGAAAATAATACAACATTGTAATGCAGCTATACTCCAATAAAAAAATAGTTTTTGCCCACTGTAAATTCTTATCTTCTACTCTCATTTCCCTGTTCCTGAAAACCATCTCCTGACAGATGTAAGCATAATGGCTCTCTTCTTTTTCCCTTTTGCCCTATCCAGAACTTTCATACGGCAGCCCAAGAGCTGACCTGACTTGTGAGAATTCTTCCCTCTTAGATGCCACAGTGAAGAATTACACATGCATTTTTGTCCCTGTTTCACAATAATATTTTTGTCTCTGTAAAATATTGAGAATATTGACACTAGATATTAGTTTCAACCTTTGAACATTTCCAGAGCATTTCTCCATTGCCATTTGAGATTGAGCAAGGCATAGCATGGGCTTCCCTGGTAGCTCAGTGGTAAAGAATCTACCTACCAATGCAGGAGACGTGGATTCAATCCCTGGGTGAGGAAGACACCTCAGAGAAGGAGATGGCAACCCAACCCATTCTAGTATTCTTGCCTGGGAAATCCCATGGACAGAGGAGCTTGGAGTGCTACAGTCCAGGGGGTCACAAAAGAGTCGGATACGACCTAGCCATTAAACAACAGCAATAAGACATAGGATAAAATATACTGGGCTAAGGGGAGGGACAAGGAGATCTGCCCCCACTGGATGCCTTATTTTGGAAAAATCACCAAACACTAGGATTATTTGATTCCTTCACCTGTAAAATAAGAGAGATGGATTAGCTGGAGCTTTGAGGTCTCTGATTGTATAATTAGTGGGATCCCAAGTAATCCAGGCCTAGGTGAGGGCAGGCACTGAGTGGAGGAGAGGGCATGTCACTTCTGTGTGGCCAGAACAAGGCAACACAGCTAGAGAAAGCTCTCCTTGCTCACATGATTTTCAGTTCAAGTGCAGAATGTTTGGTGCTGTATTGAACCATGAAACATATCAATTATTGTTAATCAGTCTATAGCAAAGATAAGAATATTTTAGCAGTTTGAAAGGAAAGTTCATTCACCTGCACTCTTTGACCATCATAGCTCACTTTTCACTGCCTTCTTTTATTTTCCTTTGGCTAATCTTTGCCACACAACTGCAGCTAGTGATTCCTAACATAGATATGGCTTTCCCACGGCACTCTTTGGATGCGTGGCAAGTAGCAGGGACTGTTGCTGTAAGTACACAAGATGCTCACGTGTCTATCAGCATAACACATTGTGTTAACTTTCCTGTTGCAATGTCACCTTGGGCTTTTTATTTTGGCAGCAATTATATGTGAGATGTACTTCACATATCATAGAATTCACTCAATTAAAATGTGTAACTCAGTGCTCTTCAGTATATTCTCCAAGTCGCATAACCATCACCACAGTCAATATAAAAATATTTCCATCACCCCCAAAGGAAACCCTGTACCCATTAGCAATCACTTGCCATTGCCCTTTTCCACAGCCCCTGGCAACCACTAATCTACTTTCTGTCTTTATGGGTTTGCCTATTTGGGGCATTTGACATCAATGGAATCTGACACTGTGTGCTCCCTTGAGATGGGCTTCTTTTACTTAACACAGTGTTTTCACTGTTCACCATATTATAGAATGTATCAGCACTTCAGTCCCTTTGGTAGTCAAATGGTATTCTATTGTATGGATATAGTGCATTTTGTTATCCACTGTTCGGGGACCATAGTTCCCTTTTCCCCTCTGTCTTCTCAAACTTAGTCTGAAAATTTTGCTAAAAAATGTGATGATTCAAAACAGTTGCTGGATAGGAAGCCCACTGCAGTTTCCTTCTCTAAATCTATTTATATGCAGAGTGGAGGGGCACCCCCAAACCGTGTGGTGAAATCCCACATAAAAGCTGGTTGATCCTGGTTAAGAACATGAGACTTTGAGTCAGACAGCCTGGTGTGGTTTTGGTTTTACCACTTTATCTCAGGCAACACAGCCTCTTTAAGCCTTGGTATTCTCATCTTCAGTGGTAAAGAATGTCTCAGTGGTAAAGAACCTGCCTCCCAATGCAGGAGACACAGAAGAAGTGAGTGGCTTGATCTCTGGGTTGGAAAGATCCCCTAGTGGAGGAAATGGCAACCTGCTCCATTATTCTTGCCGGGGGAAATACCATGGACAGAGGAGCCTGGTGGGCTACGGTCCATAGGGTTGCAAAGAGTTAGACATGACTGAAGCGACTTAGCGCGTGCACGCGCACAGACACACACACACACACATACACACACACACACACACACACACTTTCTCATCTTCAAAATGAGAATTATATTGGAACTCCTGAGAAATATGTATGCAGGTCAAGAAGCAACAGTTAGAACTGGACATGGAACAACAGACTGGTTTCAAATTGGGAAAGGAGTATGTCAAGGCTGTATATTGTCACCCTGCTTATTTAACTTATATGCAGAGTACATCATGTGAAATGCTGGGCTGGATGAAGCACAAGCTTCAAGATTGCCAGCAAGAAATATCAATAACCTTAGATATGCAGATGGAATCACCCTTATGGCAGAAAGTGAAGAAGAGCTAAAGAGCCTCTTGATGAAAGTGAAAGAAGAGATTGAAAAAGTTGGCTTAAAACTCAGCATTCAGAAAACTAACATCATGGCATCTGGTCCCATCGCTTCATGGAAAATAGATGGGAAACAATGGAAATAGTGACGGACTTTATTCTTTTTTTTGGCTCCAAAATCATTGCAGATGGTGATTGCAGACATGAAATTAAAAAATGCTTACTCCTTTTAAGAAAAGCTATGACCAATCTAGACAGCATATTAAAAAGCAGAGACATTACTTTGCTAACAAAGGTCCATCTAGTCAGAGCTATGGTTTTTCCAGTAGTCATGTATGGATGTGACAGTTGGACTATAAAGAAAGTTGAGCACCAAAGAATTGATGCTTTTGAACTGTCGTGTTGGAGAAGACTCTTGAGAGTCCCTTGTGCTGCAAGGAGATCCAACCAGTCCCTCCTAAAGGAAATCAGTCCTGAATATTCATTGCAAAGACTGATGCTGAAGCTGAAACTCCAATACGTTGGCCACCTGATGCAAAGAACTGACTCACTAGAAAAGACCCTGATGCTGAGAAAGATTGAAGGTGGGAGGAGAAGGGGGCAACAGAGGATGAGATGTTGGATGGCATCACTGACTCAATGGACATGAGATTGAGTAAGCTCTGGGAGTTGGTGATGGACAGGGAAGCCTGGTGTGCTGCAGTCCATGGGGTCGTAAAGAATCAGACACGACTGAGCGACTGAACTGACTGACTGATCAATGAAAGAGACTATGAGTCAACCCTTATATCATTGTCACTTCCAAGGTGATAAAAGCCCAATGTTTTGGTGTGGTATCAGGCTTCCCAGGATGGAAACTGCCTTTCTTAGCTCTTCCTTGAGCTCTTCTTAGTCTCTACCTTCTGGCAAGCAAAGGATATCCAACCAAAAACATCTTTTAGTAGCTTTTAAGAGCCTTCTTTTAAAGACACGGCACATACCCCTTTCCCTTTTTAATGTTGCCTTGTTTTCCGTAGTATTTCCTGGAAGCTGTTGCTATAATCTTGGGCCAAAGATCAAAGCCAAGAATAGCTACAAGAGAGAATTCTGTTCCTGAGTGGGAGACTGCATTTACAGAACCTCAGTGTGTGGCACAGGATGAGCTGAAGTGGTCAGGTAGTGAATGGGAATACACAGATACTGCTGGCTAAGAAGCTGGTGAGCTTCTGGTTTTGTGGTGGCAAAACATTTAGTAAAAACTCTTGCCTGAGTTCACTGGGAGATGGAACAGGGGTAGTATTCAGGAACAGGTGGAAAAATCTTACAATATTGGGTGTGTTGACTGTTTCTTGATGCTCTTGCCATAAGAGAGCTGAGCTCTGGCCAGGATTAACAGTCTGTAGGCATTGGTGGAAGCAAGCACAGCTCTGCTAAAATAGGACTCTACCGTGTCCTGCAATCTTAAGTCGAAGGAGGGCTCAGTAATTGGGGCCGGGGGGCTGATAGTGCCAATGCATCTGTGTCCAAAGCCAAAGTGGTTAGTGGTGACTCTGAAGGGGCAGCTTTGCCTGGACAGAAACTTTGGGCTGCAGGTTCTTCTTAAGCTTAATCTATGAAGAGCTCTCTGCATCTCCACAAGTAAAGTAATGGACAAAGATCAGATCGGGTGTTGCCCTCTCTCTAAAGCCTGCTGTTTCCGATGGCTTCAAGACAGCTACTATGAAAATGAAAGGAAGGTATTATTACCTACATAATGCTTCTGATTTTGTGTTTTGGCCCATTAAGCCCCATGTGTTTATTCTCTAGCCTTTTTATAAGAAAAGTTTTCCAACCTTTGGACTGGCATCATGGGCATATATAATGTCTTAGATCCAAAGCTGTGTGTGTGCTCAGTTGCTCAGTCATGTCCAACTCTTTGTGACCCTGTGAACTATATCCCGCCAGGCTCCTTTGTCCACAGGATTCTCCAGGCAAGAATAATGGAGTGGATTGTCATGCCCTTCTCCAGGGATTGAAGGAAATTCATCCTAACCCAGGGATTGAACCCTAGTCTCCTGCATCTCCTGCATTGCAGGTGGATTCTTTACTGCTGATTCACTAGGGAAGCCCATACCCAGAGTGACTGCAGGCAAATAAACAAGAAACTTAGCAAACGTTGGGGGGGGGATTTTATTGTTTTAAGTCACTATTACCTTCGCCTGCAAAAGTCTGAAATCATTCAAGCCTGAAAGCAATGCTACTGATCCCAAACGTGCATGAGCAGGAGGTGGGTGGTCAGCCTCTAAAGGGAGCACACCCTCCAGGGCCTGCCTCATCCTCCAACAACAGGCCAGAGGGCCAGCAGCCAGTGCACTCTGTGGCCTGAGATGAGGCCTGCACAATACTTACCTTGTGGATTTGATAAAGGACAAATGGGCCAGTGGCTGCTCTGTGTTTCCTGAGTCCTCTTCCTCTAGCAGGATGTTTTATTTACCTCTGTGGAGCCTTATTCCATCATCCCATATTGTGTAGGTGTGTCCTTCGATTGATAGATCACTGAGCTCCAAGGAGCCATGCATATGCTGGTGGACTGGAGGTGATGGGATATGAGTGAACTTCAAAAGTAGCCCCAAGAGTCTTATCTAGTCCCATGAGAGACCATTGTAAAACTACATTTTCATTTAGCCATGTCAAACACTTCTGGGCTGTTTGCATTCTGTACAAATATGGGGCAATTTTTGTCCTAAAAATAAGGGCATCATAAAATAAGAAGAAATCTGCAGTGCCTGTTTGGCTGTGCATAGTATCAATATTTATGAGGGCTCATCAGTCTTTAGAAACAATGGAAGGTACGACTTTTACATTTTAACACCTAAACCTCAGAGGTTCCATCCCAATTCAGAGTCACTCTTGATAAAGGGATGAATTTTGCCATAGTGCTTCTGTGCTTTGGCATCTTAGATTTTTTTCATTTTGCTAAACCAGTATCTTAAAGTGAAACTCTTCATTTTTGTCTCTTAGGGACCAGTGACTCTCATTAATTAATTACACAAGCATTATAACACTATCAGTGAGTTTAGACTTTATTAGCATGCAAGAGACCCAACCAGTCTATCTTAAAGGAAATCAGTCCTGAATATTCATTGGAAGGGCCGATGCTGAAGTTAAAACTCCAGTACTTTGGCCACATGATGTGAAGAACTGACTCACTAGAAAAGACCCTGATGCTGGGAAAGATTGAAGGTGGGAGGAGAAGGGGGCAACAGAGGATGAGATGTTGGATGGCTTCACTGACTCAAAGGACATAAGTTTGAGCAAACTCTGGGAGATAGTGAAGAACAGGGAAGCCTGGCGTGCTGCAGTCCATGGGGTCACAAAGAGTTGGACACGACTGAGCAACTGAACTGAGCACAGTAATACCATCGTTGGGGTTCCCAGATGGTGCTAGTGGCAAAGAACCTCCTTGCTGATGCAAGAGACGGAGATGTGAGCTAGATCCTTGGGTCAAAAGATTCCCTGGAGGAAGGCATGGCCACTCCACTATTCTTGCCTGGAGAATCTCATGGACAGAAGAGCCTGAGGGGCTACAGTCCATAGAATGGCAACGAGTTGGACACGACTGAAGCGACTTAGCACACACACACCATCCTCATATTACCAACCCAATACCACTTTTAACATCGTAGTTATTCCATTCTAGTCTTCTTCAGTATGGATCTTTAATACTTAGACTCATAATGTGCAAAAATTGTAGTCTTGTTTCTTCACTAAATATTATGTAAGAGAATCTTCTGTGTTTCTATATAATCTTTTTTAAAAAAATTTATTTATTTAGCTGTCCCAGGTCTTTGTTGAGGCACTTGGCATCTTTGTCGAATTGTACGGATCTTTTGCTGCGGTGCACAGACTCTCTAGTTGTGGTGCACGGGGCTCTGGAGTGCAAGGGCTTCAGTGGTTGTGGCACGTGGGCTCTCTAATTTTGGCATGCGGGCTTGGTTGCCCCTCAGGGATTTTAGTTCCCTGACCAGGGATCGAAACTGTGTCCCCTGCATTGGAAGGCAGATTCTTAACTACTGGACCACCAGGGAAGTCCCTCTACATGGTCTTTTAATAGTGGCTGCCTCATGTTCTGTCTAGTAGAGACTCCTGTTTTAGTCATCTATTGTAACCACTCAGAAGTTAGTGACCTAAAACAACAAAATCATTGAATTACTTCTCATGGCTTCTGTGAGTCAGGAGTTTGGGGAAGGCTTGCCTGGGTGGTTTAGGCTCAAGTAGTTACCATCAGAGGGTGGTTGGATCCCGGACAGAGTGACTGGGGCAGCTGGGTCTGGCTAGGTATCCATTTGTCTTTCTGTAGTTTCAGGGCATCTCAGTGTGGACACTCCACTTGGGCTTCCTCACAGTATGGCAACCACAGGATACTAGGACTTCATAGGTGGTGGTTCAGGTCTCCAGCAGGAGTAATCTAGCAAGACAGGAAAAAGCTTTGTATCCTATCACCTTGAAATAGTGCCATTCAGCTGTCCCCCATGGTAACTGGTAATTAAGGTCAGCATGGATTCAAGGGGAAAGAATATGTCTCTCTGGCAAGGGGTTGAAAGAATTTGCAGAGATGTTTTAGAACTAGCACAGGTCCAGAGCCAGTTTAATTGTCCTAATTATCCTTTTGTTACTGGACATTATTTGTTTTTTTCCTACTAAAGTAATATTATGATAAATATCTTCATATATATAGCCTTTCCCATATTTTATATGAAGTGAGATTATCAAGTCAAACAATATAATCTTCCATTTGGTCCCTGAAATGTATTTCCAAGTAGCTTCCAAAAGGATTGTATCATTAAAAATGCTGTACGCAATGTAGGTGATCATATTTTCAATACATCATTACTAGTAATGTAGATTACCATTAAACTTTTCTTTATTAACTTAATGTGTAAATTGTGCACCTTAATGTTTACTTAATTTGCATTATTTTTATAACTGGCAAACTTGTCTTTCACATTTCTGAATTTTATTATCTTATTGTCTTCCTAGTTTTATCTGCTGGGGTCTTAATGCATTTATTGCAAATTGCATGCACTTTTAGCATGTTAAAAATAGCCATTTCCAACTATATTTGCCCAGCCTGCCTATTCTTTTTCTTTGGGTTGATAATTTTCCTTGAGGAGTAGGTATTTTTAATTGTTTCTATCAATGGGTCCAAATTTCCACCCTGTTAGATCATTTCTCCTCCCCCTGCTAGCTCCTGTTTGCAGTTTCTTTGAGGGAACCTAAATATTGTACTTCACAGTCAGAAGTGGCTGAAAATGTCTGGAGTGAGGACGGTTAGCTTGAAGTAGGAATAACTGATAACACATCCTCTCCTCACCTCTGCAAGGAAAAGTCATCAAGAGCACTGGGGTTGGTAGTAAAGGGATATAATGAGGGGAAAAGAGGACAGAGGAGAGCCACTGAAAAACAGGCACACATTGCTCTAGATTCGCATTGTCCCCTTTTGGCTGGGTCTGTTGAGTTGGGACAGTCTGGAGAGGAGATACAGGGTAGGGACGAAGGGATTCAGTGTGTGCTGTTCCCCACTTCACTTCCCAGACAGAGACACACCTGGTGCCCTACTGTTTAAGCCCTGTCTTGTGTGCATACTCTGTCACTTCAGTCGTGTCTGATTCTTTGCAACCCCCTAGACTGTAGCCTGCCAGGCTCCTCTGTTCATGGGATTCTCCAGGCAAGAATACTGGAGTGGGTTGCTCTCCTCCAGGGGATCTTCCTGACCCAGGGATCGAATCCGCATCTCTTATGTCTCCTGCGTTGACAGGTGGATTCTTAACCACTAGCACCACCCAAAAAGCCCTAGCCATGTCTTAGGCTCATTTTAAAACATCCTGGTCTCCAAAACCCTGAGATGTGCATGCGGGCATACCTCTCCATCAACAGGATGACCAGAGGTAGAATCATTTGAATTGACAGTCACTTCCAGTAAGTGCTGAGGTCTGGAGCCTCATCCAGGAAGACAGACAGTAAGAAAAGTAAGGAAAGGTAGCCCAAGGGGAGTTGGGGTGAGGCCTGAAAGAAAGAGAGTGGTGCTTAAAAGGCTCTGAAGTTCCCATTGTTGAAGTCCAGCTCTGTGGTCATCTGTAATGTGCTCTAAGGAAACTGCATCCACACGCCACATCACCACCAAAGTCACCTCTGTGGAGTGACACTCGGAAGCCGATGGCCTAGATGCAGGCCATCAAAGCGTCTTCTGGTCTCAGGCAAACCCTCACATTTAGTGCTCAGGGAGCACATACATCACACACCATTAAAGCTGCCAGTTTCCATCTCTTTCACACCATTAGTTGAATATATATATCATTAAAGGAAGTGAGTTACAATATAAAAATATGGTAATTTAGACAGTCAGGTCACAATTGACAGCACATTTGGGGGCCTGCTTTCCTGAACTGTCTCCAGAGACCCTATATTTAGTGAAAAGACATTTCCCAGAAAAGTTTTCATAAATATTCTCCAGGGGGGAAAAATGTATATTTATCACTTCACATAAAAAGAAATCTGAAGTAAATGTTTTAGTAGCTGACTTCTCAGAAAGTGAGTGGCTATTTTTAATCCAGGACTGGAAGAATTTTTCTTATCAACTTTATGAAAGTCAGGAATGCTCTCAGCTGGGTTACCAGCAATGTTATTAGTGGCAGCATCCTTATTTTATTTTTGCTCTCCCTTCTTTGTCCTCCCTGCCACTGTACTCCATATTCCATCTGATCCTGGTGTGGATATTTTTAATTTTTTGCATTTTATGACACTTTGTCATCTTGGAGACTCACTGGCTGTGGAGAGACTGCCCATCCCAGGGTAAGCTGGTCCTTGGAGATAGCAGATGAGCCCCCTACAATTGCACCTGTCACATTTCTATCACTCCATCCAGAGCCATGCCTCTGATCACCTCCTTGTTTAGATGCTCAGACATCTAGGTACTCTTGCCTTCCCTAAGCACTTCAGGCTCAGATACCAGACAATGAGGAACTGCCTCTGTGCCCCGGAGCCCACGGAAAGTATTCAAGCTAGCCCATCCTGTCATGCTCAGCTAGCTTGCCCTACTGAACTTATTCCTTTCCCCTCAAACTATAATAAAGGTTCTTCCCCACTCCCTCCTCATTCCCCCTGCCTCCTGACCCACCCTGGCCCTTCCTTGTGGAGGCCCTGTTGGTGCAGTATTGCCCTCCCTCTTGGGGTGTGTGAGGAACACTTGATGTCTTTTTGATGGCATTCATCTCCTAATTTATTAGTCACACCAGAATTAAATAATAATAAAATCTGCATTGAAAACCAGGGAGGGATAATTAGAGACTGTGGGATGGACATGTACATACTACTATATTTAAAATGGATAACCAGCAAGGAGGTTAAGGAAGAGAGTGAAAAATTTGGCTTAAAACTCAGCATTCAGAAAACTAAAATTGTGGCATCCAGTCCCATCACTTCATGGCAAATAGGTGGGGAAACAGTGGAAACAGTGTCAGACTTTATTTTTTGGGGCTCCAAAATCACTGCAGATGGTGATTGCAGCCATGAAATTAAAAGACGCTTACTCCTTGGAAGGAAAGTTATGACCAACCTAGATAGCATATCAAAAGCAGAGACATTACTCTGCCAACAAAGGTCCGTCTAGTCACGGCTATGGTTTTTCCAGTAGTCATGTATGGATGTGAGAGTTGGACTATAGAGAAAGCTGAGCACTGAAGAATTGATGCTTTTGAACTGTGGTATTGGAGAAGACTCTTGAGAGTCCCCTGGACTGCAAGGAGATCCAACCAGTCCATCCTAAAGGAAATCAGTCGTGAATTTTCATTGGGAGGACTGATGCTGAAGCTCCAATACTTTAGCCACGTGATGCAAAGAACTGACTCACTAGAAACGACCCTGATGCTGGGAAAAATTGAAGGCAGAAGGAGAATGGGATGACAGAGGATGAGATGGTTGGATGGCATCACTGACTCAATGGACATGAGTTTGGGTAAGCTCCAGGAGCTGGTGATGGACAGGGAAGCCTGGCATGCTGCAGACCATGGGGTCTCAAAGAGTCAGACACAACTGAATGACTGAACTGAGTAACTGAACCAGCAAGGAACTACTGTATGCACAGGGAACTCTGCTCAGTATTATATAACAATCTGAGTGGGGCAAAATTTTTTAAAAATAATAGATCCACATATTTGCATAATTGAATCACTTTGATGTACACCTGAAACTTACTACATTGTTAATCAACTATAAGTGCTTACTCTGTCAGTTGGGTCTGATTCTGTGACTACTTGGACTGTAGTGCGCCAGGGTCCCTCCCCTGTCCATGGGATTTTTCAGGCAAGAATACTGGAGTGGGCTGACATTTCCTCCTCCAGGGAATCTTCAGGATCCAGGGATTGAACCCGCATCTCTTGGGTCTTCTGCATTGCAGGTGGATTCTTTACTTACTGATCCATCAGGGAAGGCTCAACTCTTTGCAACCCCATGGACTATACAGTCCATGGAATTTTCCAGGCCAGAACACTGGAGTGGGTAGCCTTTCCCTTCTCCAGAGGATCTTCCCAACCCAGGGATTGAACCCAGGTCTCCCACATTGCAGGTGGATTCTTTATCAGCTGAGCCACAAGGGAAGCCCTAATCAACTATATTCCAATAATAAAAAAAAAAAACCCAGAGAGATAGAGAATATTATGATTCTGCTTTTTAATGGCTCTGAGCAGTGAGGCTAAGGACAGTCCTTCACACTGCATGTAAATATTCCCAACCAGTCTCAGTTTATCATACTTGGCCTTAGCTAAGATGAGACTTTCTTCTGGTTCAATGGATCGTCCTGCACACTGTCTGCAGGAAACTCTTCAGTGACAAAAAACTTTGGAGTCTAGCCACTGTGGGAGAGAAGTATGAGGAAAATGAAATTTGGAAAGCCTGAGGTTAGTCTAGGCAGGACCAGGCTAGTGTCAGATGTTTATTGAGGCAAGAAGATTATAAAAAGAGAGAAAGAAAAGTCAGTTTCAGGTAGAAAAAGACAGAAAAAACTTAATTCAACAGCAGTCCTCCTGAGCAGAACTTTAGGTTCTGATGAATGCCTTGACAAATAAACTGGCAACATGCTCATCCTGAGACATAAGTACCTAGGTGTATTGCCTGTGTGCATTACAGTTTCTTAGGGTGGGCAGACGTGGATAGCAGGCAGCCACTACTTGGTGTGAGTTCCCTGCTGGGGTAGGTTTGGGGCATAAAGCAGGGAGGGCAGAGAAGTCATCAGGGCCAGGAGGAGGCATTTACCTGAAACAGAGTGAGTAGGGGAGGGGAAGTATTTTGAAGAAAGTTCCAAGCAGAGCAGACAGACTGTGCAAAGGCCAGAGAGAAAGTGAGCCCAGGAAAAGTTTATAAAATAATTATAGGTACAAATTTTCATTAAATTTTTAAAAAAATTTGTAGTAAAAATCTCATAACAAAATTTACCATCTTTGTCATTTTTAAGTGTACAATTCAATACTTAGGAATATACACACTGCTGTGCAACAGACTTCTAAAAATTTTTCATCTTGCAACACTGAATTCCAATATCCATTGAAAAACTCTTCATTCCCCTCTTCCCCTAATAGGGACAAAGTACGTGATTAAATAGTCAATCCCATTAACGGATCACAAGAAAAAGGAACAAGAGACCCTTGTAAGTTAAAAATCACTTAAGAAAGCAAGTTTGCTTAACCACAAACTCCAGCTGGCTTGCTTTGTAACCATGGGATAGAAGCATGGGACATGCCCCCAAACAAATAATGGTGGAATGAGCCACACATGGTGCGTGGTGAGGTCGTTAAGTTAGTGAGTCTTAGGATATGCTCCTCTGGGCACAATAAAAACAAAAATATAAGGAAAAAGTGACATTATACTGAAACCTGAGATGATTTACCATTTTTAGCATACGTCACATTTTTACTCATTTTCATTGCACTGTGACAGTCCTGGCCTGACTATGTAGAGATAGGAAAACTCCCTGCCTGACATGGAGGAGGAGCTGATGATGGAAGCTTGATATCTACTCAAGAATGTGGAAGGAGATGGTCTTCTCCCCTTCCCTACTTTTTCTTTGATTATAGAACGATAGCCCACTAAATTCTGTGCATGGTACTCCCTTGCCGACCCACTTATAAACCTCACAAGCGTTCTATTCTAGTAAGTCAGTTCTCTATCACTTTGCCTCTTGCTGAATTCTTTCGAGCTGATACGTAAAGAACTGGAGTTCCTTGGAGCAGCCCCCAAGATGTATTTCTGCAGTATCATACCTACTGCCTCTAACCACCATTCTACTTTCAATTTCTATGAGTTTGACTACTTTAGCTACCATTAGCATTTACCTTTTGTGATTGGCTTATTTCACTTAATATAATGTCCTCGAGTTTTATCCATGTTGTAGCATGTGACAAACTGCCTCCCTTTATAAAGTGAAATGATATTCAATTGAATGTGTATATCACATTTTCCTTATCCAGTCATCTATTTTTGGATATCTGGGTTACTTCCACCTCTTGGCTATTGTGAATAGTTTTGCAGGGAACACTGATGTGCAAATTTCTCTTTGAGATCTTGCTTTCAATTCTTTTGGGTAAATATGCAGAAGCAGGACTGCTGAATCACATGGCAGACTTTAATTTTTAAAAGTCACTCTAGTAACTGTGTAAGACTAATTATACATGGGGCCAGTATTGGAGACAGAGAGACTCATTGAACTCAGGCAAGATATCAGTTCAGTTCAGCTGCTCAGTCGTGTCCGACTCTTTGTGACCCCATGGCCTGCAGCACGCCAGGCCTTCCTGTCCATCACCAACTCCCAGAGTTTACCCAAACTCATGTCCATTGATTCGGTGATATCATCCAACCATCTCATCCTCTGTCATCCCGTTCTCCTCCTGCCTTCAATCTTTCCCAGCATCAAGGTCTTTTCAAATGAGTCAGCTTTTCACATCAGATGGCCAAAGTATTGGAGTTTCAGCTTCAATATCAGTCCTTCCAAGGAAAACCCAGGACTAATCTCCTTTAGGATGGGCTGGTTGGATCTTCTTGCTCAACAAGGGACTCTCAAGAGTCTTCTCCAACACCACACTTCAAAAGCATCAATTCTTTGGCATTCAGCCTTCTTTATAGTCCAACTCTCACATCCATACATGACTACTGAAAAAACTATAGCCTTGACTAGATGGACCTTTGTTGGCAAAGTAATGTCTCTGCTTTTTAATATGCTATCTAGGTTGATCATAGCTTTCCTTCCAAGAAGTAAGCATCTTTTAATTTCATGGCTGCAGTCACCATCTGCAGTGATTCTGGAGCCCAGAAAAATAAAGTCAGCCACTGTTTCCACTATTTCCCCATCTATTTGCTATGAAGTGATGGGACCTGGATGCCATGATCTTAGTTTTCTGAATGTTGAGCTTTAAGCCAAATTTTTCACTCTCCTCTTCCACTTTCATCAAGAGGCTCTTTAGTTCTTTTTCACTTTCTGCCATAAGGGTGGTGTCATCTGCATATCTGAGATTATTGATATTTCTCCCAGCAATCTTGATTCCAGTTTGTGCTTCATCCAGCCCAGAGTTTCTCATGATGTACTCTGCATATAAGTTAAATAAGCAGGGTGACATTATACAGTCTTGACATACTCCTTTTCCTATTTGGAACCAGTTTGTTCCATGTCTAGTTCTAACTGTTGCTTCCTGAACTGCATATAGATTTCTCAAGAGGCAGGTCAGGTGGTCTGGTATTCCCATCTCTTTCAGAATTTTCCACAGTTTGTTGTTATCCACACAGTCAAAGGCTTTAGGATAGTCAATAAAGCAGAAATAGATTTTTTTTGGAACTCTCTTGCTTTTTCAATAATCCAGTGGATGTTGGCAATTTGATCTCTGGTTCCTCTGCCTTTTCTAAAACCACCTTGAAATCTGGTTGTTAAAACTAAGGGAACAGAAGTAGAAAGAGAGTGGATGGATATTAGGCAGAGTGATTCTGACTGTGTTGACAGGTTGAATGGGAAATAGGAAGGAAGAGCCAGTGGTGGAGCTTAGGTTTCTGTTTTGGGACCTAGGTGGATTATGGAGCCTGCCTTGTGGTAGAAGCATCATAGGAAGAGGGGATTGGAGTCTCACTGTTTTGGAATGGTGCCTTAGCAACAGTGCAGGGTGATGGAGTTGGAGAGGCTGAGATTTACAGTCTTAAAAGAAGGCCTGGACCAGGGTAGTCACAGCAAGAGTAGAAAGGAGAGCTCAGACCACAAGTGGAATCTATAGGATTATGTAGTGTCCCATTAATTGTGGGGGCCTTCTAGAAGAGACGCTTCTTAGAATTTTGGCAGAATTTTGATTCTACCAAATCAAACGTGAAACTAAACTACATGGAAGTTTAATAAATATTCTGCATAGTTTTAGGTAAATTGATTTTGAGATATAAATGGAACATATTTAGATAACTAGTTGGAAACACTGGAATGCCAAGTTAGTACTTTTAAGTTAGAACTTAGGACAAAGGTAAGGTTAAAGTTGGTTATCAACATGTAGGTGAGAAAGGAGATTGGGATAAGTGAAACTTAACCAAGGAAAGCAGGATGAAACCTGGAAGATAAAACCTGGTGGAACATCAACATCTTAGGGGAAAGTGAAGGAAAAAGAGCTAGGAAAGGAACATGAGAAGGGCTAAGGATGGAACGAAGGAGAAAGTTGTGGGGAGAAATTAGGGAAGGAAGAGAAAGAAGGCAAAGAAAATTTGAAGGTCAGTGGCCAAACTTAGGCTAAGGGTCTGTGAACAGAGCTGATGAGAAAGGGTAGTATTATTCTCCCTCTACCTTTAGCTGCCAGATAAGCCTTGTAAACACAAAGTTCTCCCCAGCTTGACGGTGGCTTACTTTTGTTGCTTTCTACGGGCTAGTGGTTTTTAATGCAGTAGAGAACCACAGGGTTCATTTGTAGTAGTCACACTGGGGTAGGGAGGCTTCTGACCCTCTGGTGGGTAAGAAGCCAGGGATGCTGCTCAGCATCCTGTGATGCACAGGACAGCTCCCTGTCATCCCCACCAAAGCATTGCGCATGAGTGTGTGTTAAGTCCCTTCAGTCATGTCCCACTCTTTGCGACCTAATGGACTGTAGCCCACCAGGCTCCTCTATCCATGGGATTGTCTAAGCAAGAATACTGGAGTGGGTTGCCATGCCCTCTTCCAGGGGATCTTCCAGATCCAGGGATTGAACCCACATCCCTTATGCCTCCTACATTGGCAGTTTTTTTTTTTTTTTAACACTAGCACCACCTGGACTGAGTCCCTTAGACTGCAAGGAGATCAAACCAGTCAATCCTAAAATAAATCAATCCTGAATATTCATTGGAAGGACTGATGCTGAAGCTCCAAAACTTTGGCCACTTGATACGAAGAGCAGACTCATTTGAAAAGACCCTGATGCTGAGAAAGATTGAAGGCAGGAGGAGAGGGGGACGACAGAGGATGAAATGGTTGGATGGCATCACTGACTCAATGCATCTGAGTTTGAGCAAGCTCTGGGAGATGATGAAGGGCAGGGAAGCCTGGTGTGCTGCAGTCTATGGGGGTAGCGAGGAGTCGAATATGACTGAGTGACTGAGCAACAACAAAGTGCCACCTGGAAAGCCCCAACAAAGCATCGCCCAGCACCAAACATCAAGTAAGAAAGCTGAGAACCCACGAGGAAGACTCTGTGTGTTGGGTCCACTCATGTGGCACAGCTTATTAAAGCCTCGGGCGCTGTGCCCACAGGAAGAACTGTCTGTCACCACAGGGCACTGCAGCTCTTTCTAGTTTGTGGTTCAACAGCAGGGCCCCCTTTGAAAGTAAAATTTGAAAGATTCTAGCAAGTCAGCACACCTTTTCAACCAGTGCAAGCAGTACATGAGCACAGTAATTTTAGAAAGAGTTCTTAATAAGTGCCATCAGAGATTTAAGGGAAATATATTCCAAGAACTGAACATCTTAACTTAGCAAGGTCACTTTTTCCTTGGTACTTTCTTGGTACGCCTCTGAGTCTCAGAGTGAGCTAAGTCTTCTCCAAGTTGTGCTTTGAAGCTTTGGCCCTGCTGATAGCCCCCAGGCATGTCAACTCCGGAGCCTTTGAGATCTTTCAACTCAGCTTAGCACTCTGGAGCTTTCTTAATTGAAAGCACTCACTAATAACTCCATTTCCTAGAATCCAAACAGCATTAACTCCTACCACCCAGCAGCTAAGCTTCCTGCTTGTCCAGCTGAATCTTGTTGGTTCTGATGTCTACTCATCAGGTAGAGCTAGGGGAGGAACACAAGATGCTGTGTTCACACTGATGCTGGCCCTTATGTCCATCTCAGTTTCACCTCTCAACTCTCAGAACTCATGGTTGGAGGCTCCAAGTGGGGGCTCTGAAGTGGCACTGCCTGGGTGAGAGCCTGTTTGTCTATCTGACAGCTGCATAACAAATGTGGATAAGTGACTTAGTATCTCTTAGTAAAATGAGAATGACTATCTCCATCTGAAGGCTGCTTTGACGACTAAGTGTGTAAATACATGTACAATGTTCAGAGCAGTGCCTGGCCACAGAGCAAGCTCCCAAAATAACGTTAGCAACATTACTTATTAGATACTCTATTACTTTCCCAGACTTGCTTTAGCAAAGCGCCATGAACTGAGTATCTTCAAACAACAGAAATTTATTTTGTCACAGAAATTACATTTTGTCTGTAATCTGGAATCTGACATCAAGGTGTTGGCAGGGCTGAATTCCCTCTGAAGGTTCTAGGGAGGAAGCTTTTCCTGGCTTCTAGTGGTTGCTGGCAGCCTTGGTGTCTCTTGGCTTGTAGCCCCAGCTTTTGCCTCCATCCTCACTCATTCTCACCTGTATACACCTTTGTATTTTCAAATATCCTTCTCCTTATAAGCACACCAGCAGCCATTGGATTTACGACCTTCTCCTACATAATCCAGTAAGTTGTTGTTTAGTTGCTAAGTTATATCCAACTCTTTTGTGACCTCATGGATTGTAGCCCACCAGGCTTCTCTGTCCGTGGAGTTTCCCAGGCAAGAATACTGGAGTCAGTTGCTATTTCCTTCTCCAGGGGGTCTTCCTAACCCAGGGATCGAACCCTCATCTCCTGCATTGGCAGGCAGATTCTTTACCACTGAGCCACAAGGGAAGCCAGATCCAGCATGTGCTCAGTTGTGTCCGACTCTTTGCAACCCTATGGACTGTAGCTTGCCAGCTTCCTTTGTCCATGAGGATTGTCCAGGCAAGAATACTGGAGTGGGTTTCCATGCCCTCCTTCAGGAGATCTTCCCAACCCAGGGATCAAACCCAGGTCTCCCACATTGCAGGCAGATTCTTTACCATCTGAACCACTAAGAAAGCCCCCAGTCTAGTATAGCTTCATCTAACCAATTACATCTGCAAAGACCCTATTTCCATCTAGAGTCACATTCCAAGATTTCTGGCAGACATGGGTTTTGGGGAACACTATTCAACCCTCTACATTAAGGTTAATTGACAAATTCATTTTGATTTAGCATGTCGGTGAGGAAAATTTATTAATATGTTTAGTTTTTTAAATTCCAGACAAATTTTAAAAACTGTTTTTTTAAAACACACTGCATGTTATAGCCTGAACACCATCCTGTAGAGACAATTTATAAAAAACAATCAAAAATAGTGTTTGACTCAGACTTCCTCTGGTATGAGAGCTGGCGGGAGAGTTGGGGTGGGAGGAGGAGGCTGAATCCAATTCAGCCTACCACCTGTCCACCAACAAGATGACAGACCTCCACGAAATCCACTCAGGCAGCATAATATGTAATGGAAGAGTCACTTTTCTGGTTTGTGCCAAGCAGAATTGGATGTGCGTGTTCAGAACGTTAAGCCCCCAGCATCCTAGTGTGGCATCAGAAAACACATAGTGAGTGAATGGTGCCAGTCAAAGCCCTATTTCTGGGCAGAATATCTATGGGTGCCTCTCCTTCCGTGGGTGTCTCCTTCCCCCAGCCCCCACCTTCCCCCTGGAGGTGGGGGAGACTGCCAGCTATTCAGCAGTTAAATTTGCATTCTGATGTGTGCTGCTTGAAGTCCAAGGCGAGTGCTAATTTCTTTACATTCTTGTCATGTGTGAGAACCAGGTGATGCTTTCCAAGTTAATATCTGAATGTAGTCGTCAAATAAGATACCCCATTTAACTCACAGAATCCACCAGAGAATATTCAACTTCTTTATGTCTGTTGATGACTGCCCTTGTGAGCATGTCTTCCAGAGCAATGGTTTTCAGACCTTTCTGTGCATACAGATCATCCGAAGATCTTGTTAAAATGCAGATTCAGATTCAATATGTCCTGAATGGGCCTAAGGCTCTGCATTTCTAATAAGCTTTCAGGTGATGCTGATACTGCCTGTCCATTCATCCATCACAAGGGCAATGGGGAGCTTAACTAGCAAGGCTTTGTGTGAAATGCCTTCCCCCAATCCTCTCCAACAGGTGTGCAGCCTGAGAAGAAAGGTACTTGTGGAATTAAACCTATGGAGTCTTAAAATAAGGAATACATTCACCTTCCAAGAAAACAATTCCAGACCAGCAAGTAGGAAGCAGGTATTGGCACTTAAGTCCTGGCTTTGCTGCTAAGCAGCTGTATGATGTTGGATACACTATTTAACCTCCTTTATGCCTCAGTTTCTTAACCTTCACAGTAGGAGTGAGAATACCTCCTTTAACTACAGAATTAACAGAGGTGATGCATTTTAAAAAACTGTGAAAAGTGTAAGACATGATTAAAGGCAAGTTATTTTTCCACAGTGTCTGAAGAATGAAAGACAAGTGTTGGCCTATGGAGAAGAGCTCTATGGCATAAAGAGCTTCTCCATCTGTGGTACCTGCCTGGGCTTCTTTGAGAAATGTATCCTTGAGGTCGCTCCAGGACAAAACCAAGTTCAAATATAAAGCTTTTATTAATACTTTCTAATAATTCAATATATTTAGCGTTTACTCAGCTCTTTGTACATGCAAAGTGTCCAGAAGCTATGGATGTATCAAGAAAAATGAATCAGGGCTGTGAAACTAGAGGAGTTTAATTGCACTATGAGAGCTAGTTGGGGGGCTTCCCCAATGGCTCAGCAGTAAAGAATGTGCCTGTAATACAGGAAACATGGGTGATGTGGGTTCAATCCTTGGATCAGGAAGATTTCTTGGAGGAGGAAATGGCAACCCATTTCATTATTCTTGCCCGAAAGAGCCCATGGACTGAGGAGCCTGCTGGGCTACAGTCAGACGTGACTGAACAACAATAAGAATGAGAGCTGGATCACGGACCTGGAGTCCCATACAGGATGGGTTGGATCATGTGTAGTAGTTGGAGGGGTGGTTGCTCTTCATTGCCCTGTGCCCCACAAGTACTGTGATGCTTTATCTTCTGCTTCCCAGATTCTCTGTTTCAAGGGTCTTATGTGGGTCCTGAATAATGAGAGGTGGTATTGAACAGTGGTTGAAACTAGGAATCTGGAGCCAGAGTATCTGGTTTGAAGCTCAGCTGTGTGTGTGTGTGTGGGTAGTTTATTTAACCTCTCTGTTCTAGAGAGGCTGGTCTGTACTTTGGAGATATTATAATAGAGTGCTGTTGAGCAGATTAAATAAGTTTAAATATATGTAATTTATACTATATATAAGTATAAATATATCTATTATATTGGTATATTAGACATACCAAGGGAACACTTCATGTAAAGATAACCACAATAAAGGACAGAAACAGTATGGACCTAACAGAAGCCGAAGATATTAAGAAGAAGTAGAAAGAATACACAGAAGAGCTATACAAAAAAGATCTTAATGACCCGGATAACCATGATGATGTGATTACTCACCTAGAGCCAGACATCCTGGAGTATGAAGTCAAATGGGCCTTAGGAAGTATCACTATGAACAAAGCTAGTAGAGGTGATGGAATTCCAGCTGAGCTATTGCAAATCCTAAAAGATGATGCTGTTTAAGTGCTGCACTCAATATGCCAACAAATTTGGAAAACTCAGCAGTGGCCATAGACTGGAAAAGGTCAGTTTTCATTCTTGTACCAAAGAAGGATAATGCCAAAGAATGTTCAAACTACTGCACAATTGCACTCATTTTACATGCTAGCAAGGTCATGCCCAAAATCCTCCAGGCTGAGCTTCAACAGTACATGAACTGAGAACTTCCAGATGTTCAAGCTGGATTTACAAAAGGCAGAGGAACCAGAGATCAAATTGCCAACATCTGTTGGATCCTAGAAAAAGACAAGATAATTCCAGAAAAAAATCTACTTCTGCTTCATTGACTATGATAAAGCCTTTGCCTGTGTGGACCAAAACAAACTGGATAATTCTTAAAGAGATGGGAATAAGAGCCCATGTAACCTGCCTCCTGAGAAACCTGTATGCAGGTCAAGAAGCAACAGTTAGAACCAGAAATGGAACAAAGGGCTGGTTCAAAATTGGGAAAGGAATGTGTCAAAGCTGTATATTGTCACCCTGTTTATTTAACTTATATGCAGAGTACATCATGCAAAATACTGTGCTGGATGAATCAAAAACTGGAATCCAGATTTCTGCGAGAAATATCAATAACCTCAAATATGCAGAGGACACTACTCTTATGGCAGAAAGCAAAGAGGAACTAAAGAACCTATTGATGAAGGTAAAGGAGGAGAGTGAAAAGCCTAGCTTAAAACCCAACATTTAAAAAATGAAGATCATGGCATATGGCTCCATAACTTTATGGCAAATAGATGGGGAAACAATGGAAACAGTGACAGACTTTATTGGTGACTGCAGCCATGAAATGAAAAGACACTTGTTCTTTGAAAGAAGATCTATGACAAACCTAGATAGCATATTGAAAAGCAGGGGCATTACTTTGCTGACAAAGGTCCATATAGTCAAAGTTATGGTTTTTCCAGTGGTCATGTATGGATGTAAGAGTTGGACCATAAAGGAGAATGAGCACCCAATAATTGATGCTTTTGAACTGTGGTGTTGGAGAAGACTCTTTTTTTTTTTTTATTGGTTTTGCCATACAATGACATGATATCGCCATGGGTGTACATATGTTCCCCCTCCAGAACCCCCCTTCCTCCTCCCTCCCGAGTCCCTCGCCCCGGGAAATCTCGGTGCAGCAGCCCCGAGCAACAAACCTGGGCTGGCGATTGATTTCACATATGATAATTAACATGTTTCAATGCCATTCTCCCAAATCATCCCACCCCTGCCCTCATCCACAGAGTCCACGAGTCTGTTCTATACGTCTGTGTTTCCTTTTGCTGTCTCGCATGCTGGGTTCTCGTTACCATCATTCTAAATTCCATATGTATGCGTTAATATACTGTATTGTTGTTTTTCCTTCTGGCTTACTTCACTCTGGATAATAGGCTCCAGTTCCGTCCACCTGAGTAGAACTGCTTCAGATGAACTTTTTTTTTAATGCTGAGTAATATTCCATTGTGTATATGTACCACAGCTTTCTTATCCATTCGTCAGTTGATGGGCATCTAGGTTGCTTCCATGTCCTGGCTATTGTAAACAAAGCAGCAATGAACATTGGGGTACACGCGGCTCTTTCAATTCTGGTTTCCTCGGTGTATATGCCCAGCAGTGGGATTGCTGGGTCATATGGCAGGTCTATTTGCAGTTTTTTAAGGAACCTCCACACTGTTTTCCATAGTGGCTGTACTAGTTTGCATTCCCACCAACAGTGTAAGAGGGTTCCCTTTTCTCCACATCCTCTCCAGCATTTATTGCTTGTAGATTTTTGGATTGCAGCCATTCTGACTGGTGTAAAGTGGTACCTCATTGTGGTTTTGATTTGCATTTCTCTGATAATGAGTGATGTTGAGCATCTTTTCCTGTGTTTGTTAGCCATTTTTATGTCTTCTTTGGAGAAATGTCTGTTGAGTTCTTTGGCCCACTTTTTGATTGGGTTGTTTATTTTTCTAGAATGGAGCTTCAGGAGTTGTTTGTATATTTTTGAGATTAATTGTTTGTCCATTGCTTCATTGGCTATTATTTTCTCCCATTCTGAAGGCTGTCTTTTCACCTTGCTTATAGTTTCCTTTGTTGTGCAGAAGCTTTTAATTTTAATTAGGTCCAATTTGTTTATTTGTGCTTTTATTTCCAATATTCTGGGAGGTGGGTCATAGAGGATCCCGCTTTGGTTTATGTCAGAGAGTGTTTTGCCTATGTTATCCTCTAGGGGTTTTATAGTTTCTGGGCTTATGCTTAGATCTTTGATCCATTTTGAGTTTATCTTTGTGTATCGTGTTAGAAAGTATTCTAGTTTCATTCTTTTTTTCTTTATTTCAGTATTTGAGAAGTTTTATTTGAAGATTACTGGTTATATACATATAATATTTCAAACCCCTCAAATAGATTAGAAAATGGTAGAAACAAGGACTTCATTGTGAATGTGGTTACCTTTGGTTTAAAGTCCTCAATCTAATCCTCAATTTAATGTGCTCTGGTCAAAATGAAATTGTTATATATTAATAACAAAATAAAACAATTATGTTGAACCATATGAAACTGCCATTTTTATAGGTTAGTAAAAAGGATTGAATGTAGACAATTTCACTTGGTTAAATCTAATAGAAAAAAGTCATCAAAATTGGGTTTAGAGAGCATTACACTTATGAATAACTCATGGGTAAAAGATACATTTATGTAAATTAGAAATACATAAAGTTATGATTATTAATCAGTTCTAAGTACCAAAACTTTTTTTTGATGTTTTATCTCTGTTTTATTCTTTTTTTTTTTTTAGTTTTGCCATACAATGCCATGATATCACCATGGGTTTACATATGCTCCCCCTCCAGAACCCCCCACCCTCCTCCCCCCTCCTCCCTCCCCCCAGGAAATCTCGATGCACCAGCCCCGAGCATCAATCCTGGGCTGGCGATTGATTAGACATATGATAATTAACATGTTTCAATGCCATTCTCCCATATCATCCCACCCTTACCCTCATCCACAGAGTCCACGGGTCTATTCTATACATCTGCGTTCCTTTTGCTGTCTCGCATGTTGGGTTCTCGTTACCGTCTTTCTAAATTCCATATATATGTGTTAATATACTGTATTGTTGTTTTTGCTTCTGGCTTACTTCACTCTGGATAATGGGCTCCAGTTTCGTCCATCTGAGTAGAACTGATTCAAATGAATTTTTTTTTAATGCTGAGTAATATTCCATTGTGTATATGTATAGTTTCATTCTTTTACAAGTGGCTGTCCAGTTTTCCCAGCACCATTTGTTAAAGAGGTTGTCTTTTCTCCATTGTATATTCTTGCCTCCTTTGTCAAAGATAAGATGTCCATAGATGTGTGGACTTATCTCTGGGCTTTCTATTTTGTTCCATTGATCTATGTTTCTGTCTTTGTGCCAGTACCATACTGTCTTAATGACTGTGGATTTGTAGTATAGCCTAAAGTCAGGCAGGTTGATTCCTCCAGTTCCATTCTTCTTTCTCAAGATTGCTTTGGCTATACGAAGTTGTTTGTATTTCCATACAAATTGTGAAATTATTTGTTCTAATTCTTTGAAAAAGACCTCTGGTAGCTTGATAGGAATTGCATTGAATCTATAGATTGCTTTGGGTAGTATACTCATTTTCACTCTATTGATTCTTCCAATCCACGAACACGGCACATTTCTCCATCTGTTTGTGTCCTCTTTGATTTCTTTCATCAGTGTTTTATAGTTTTCTATATACAAGTCTTTTGTTTCTTTAGGTAGAAATACTCCTAAGTATTTTATTCTTTTTGTTTTGGTGGTGAATGGAATTGTTTCCTTAATTTCTCTTTCTGATTTCTCATCGTTAGTGTATAGGAATGCCAGGGATTTCTGTGTGTTGATTTTGTATCCTGAAACTTTACTGTATTCACTGATTAGCTCTAGTAATTTTCTGGTAGAGTCTTTAGGGTTTTCAATATAGAGGATCATGTCATCTGCAAACAGAGAAAGTTTTACTTCTTCTTTTCCAATCTGGATTTCTTTAATTTCTTTATCTGCTCTGATTGCTGTGGCCAAGACTTCCAAAACTATGTTGAATAGTAGTGGTGAGAGTGAGCACCCTTGTCTGGAGAAGACTCTTGAGATCCCTTGGACAGCAGGGAGATCAAACCAGTCACTCCTCAAGGAAATCAACCCTGAATATTCATTGGAATGACTGCTTCTGAACCCGAAGCTTCAATACTGTGGCCACCTGATGTGAAGCCCAGCTCATTGGAAAAGACTCTGATGCTGAGAAAGACAGAAGGCAGGAGGAGAAGAGGGCGACAGAGAAGATGGTTGGATGACATCACTGACTCATTGGACATAAGTTTGAGTAAGCTCTGGGATTTAGAGAGAGAAGGACAGGGAAGCCTGTCCTGTTGCAGTTCATGGGGTTGCAATGAATTCGACATGACAGAACAAATTTATAACTATTTACGTTTTTTCACAGTAAACTCTATGGGTTAGCTATTAGTGTTGAGTGAAAGGGCAGTCCACAGAGAGCAGTGTGGGTGGGGCTCCGCCAGTATGGGACCCAAGGTAAGTGCACGTCTTCCCTCTGGTGGAGAATCCACAGGCAGAGTACAGGTGCCTGAGCTGGAAGGCGCCCCACCCCAGCAACACAAGCTGGACAGTTCATGGGGCTTCCTGCTCCCACAATGTGGCACCTTGAGTGACAAGGAGTGATCCATACCCGTGGCTTGGCTTCTACCTTCTGTTTCAGCTCCCTGTAGATTTCTGTAGCTGCCACCCAGGTCCCGACTCCTGGGCTGCCCTTCCTCTCCTCCCAGCCCCCAGGGTAGAACCTCTGGTCTCTCCTCCCAGATCTCTTCCAGGGTCACATCATTGCATGCACTTCAGGGGACTCTCTCTTGGTGTCCCTGAGGGCAGAAGAGAGTGGAGCTACAGTTTCCTCCTTTCTCTGTCTTCCCAGTTTTCCTGTGGGGTATAGAAAGTATCCCCTATTTATCTCAGGTCTTCGATTTCAAGAGTAAAATACATAAAGAATCCTTCCTTCTTTTGACAACCCTCAGTCTGAAAGCAACTTGGAAACCTCATGCACTGATGTAGGGAAAAGAAAAAAAATTAATTAATTAATAGTTTATTAAACCTCTACCTCTACTGCAGGAAAGTTGCAAATCCAGGAAAGGAGGGCAGAAGAGAGACCAATAATCAGTCATCTCACATATTGATTTGTTGTCATTTTCATACAAAACACTGTGGGGACAAGCAGAAGGCACTGCATCTGCAAAGGCAGGTTTCCCAGTGCTGTGTGGTCAGCGGAAGACTAATCCCTCAGGGGATCTGAGAGCAATGAAAGTGTTCACTGTGCCCGAGGTTCTAAGAAAAGAATGCAAGCTTCCTAACTGTCATCTCTTCCAGGAGGCCTTGCTAGCTCCAACCTTGAGTACACCCATCCATCTATCCATCCCTCCATCCATTTAACAGGAATTTCTGGTAGAACTTGCTTTTCTCCTATTCCAGGCCACCTAAGACTATAATGGGCTTCCCATATGGCTCTAGCAGTAAAGAATCTTCCTATTGCACCTGTAGGAGGTGCAATAGATGCGGGTTCCATCTTGGGGTCGGGAGATTTCTTGGAGTATGAAATAGCACCCCCATTCCATTATTCTTGCCTGGGGAGGAGCCTGGTGGGCTACAGTCCATGGGGCTTCAGAAGAGTCAGATATGACTGAGTGACCGAGCACACGGCTATACAGTGGCTTATACATTTCTCACTATTGTCTGATGAATTATCCTGTCTCCCTTTCCTGTAACAGTGTAGATTACTGTGAATGTGGGTTTCCATCAGAAAGTGAGCTTGGCAAAATGAAAACAGTGTGGAGTGGACCTTTGGCTCTGGTACTTCCTGGCTGTATGATCTTGAGCACGTTATCTTGAACCTTTCTGAGTTCAGTTTTCTAATCTACTAAATAAAGGTGACAATGCCTATACTAGTTAGCTTGGGCTGCCAAATGGAATACCTTAGACTGGGTGATTTGAACAACAAACATTTATTTTCTCACAGTTCTCCAGGCTGGAAATCTCAGGCCAAGGTCCAGCAGGGTTGGTTACTAGTGAGAGCTCTCTTCTTGGCTTGTGGATGACTCACTTCTCTCTGCTGTGTCCTTATCTGGTGGATAGAGAGAGGTAGACAGACAAACAGACGGACACTCATGGAGAGGGCTCCATGTTCTTTCAAGGCTGCAGTCCTATCAGGTCAGGACTCTATAATCTCATTTAACCTTAACTATTCAGTACTTCCTAATGCTCCTGTCTCCAGAGATAGACACAGAGGAGGTTAAAACTCCAACACAAACCTTTTGGTTGAGCAGCACAATTCAGTCCATAAAAAACTGCATGCAGTCATTGCCCACGAGTTTTATTTTCTGTGGAGGAGGTAGGTCCAAAGGGAGGCTTCAAATGCCAGCTCCAGGCCTCCCCAATGAGGAGCAAGATCTGAACTGAATGATGCTCGTGGTCCATTTCTTCCAGGGAGCCCCATCACCCTTTCCTGCCAACTGCTGCCTCAGTCCATGGATCTGTCCAGTAACTTTAAAACCACAGCTGGCAGAGGGCCCTGGTCCTCTTCCCCTTCCTGTCAGGAAGCTCCGAGACCCCAGGGAACATGAGCAGATGCAGATATCCACAAGGGAAGGGCACCCACTGACAGCTGCTGCCTCTATCTGCAGGTCTCCTTGCCCAGACAGAGGTATCTGGGTAGGGAATTTTTCCAGAATGAATGGGCACTTTCCTTCATCTAAATAACTTGGAGAAGCCCCCAGCTCCCTCGTCTCTGAGAAACAGTCTGCTCCAAGGTGGTATTTCTGACTCTGCAAATAGGGAGACCTGGGAACTTGAGAAAGTCTGTTTTCTTCCCAGTGTTCATATGTGATAAAATTTGGCTTTACTGGGCACGTCAATATATTTTAAAATGAAATAAGATCAACTTTTTTTTTTCTGATTGGATTTATTGTACTTCTTTGCTGGAAGCCAATATGAAGACTGAGCAATGAAAGACAAGCTTCCTGCTCTTGAAAAGGCTTCCAGTTTAGTCTGGAAGATAAAGCAGACACGTGAAAAGATTAATGCAGTGTGGGATCTTAAAAATAAAGAAAAATGATGTATTTGACTGCTCTGGGTTTTAGTTGTGGCACTTGGGATCTTCAATCTTTGTTGCAGCATGCGGGATGTTTAGTTGTGGCATGTGGATTCTAGTTCCATCCCTGACCAGGGATGGAACATGGGCCCCCTGCATTGGGAGCTAGGAGTCTTAGCTGCTGGACCATCAGGGAAGTCCCTGCTGTGTAGAATTTAATATCATTTCAGGACCACAATGACCTGCCTGTCTGCTGGTACTTCATAGGGTCATGGTGAAATTAAAATTAATAAGTGAAGGCTGAGGTGGTTGGATAAATGGATGAATGCATGATGGCCAATGAGGGTGGGGTACAGGAGACAAATGGGCCAATAGAATGGGGTGGAGGATGTTATCCTGGCTCTGGACAAAGCCTTGGAGAACACAGACCTGCTGCATGGCTGAGCTGAGGCTGCAGTTGTCAGTCACTCAAGGACCCAGCTTTTCCCAGCTCCTGGGGCACTTGACTCACCTATCCATTCACAGCATTCATAGGCAAGGGAGGACTGGGTCAACGTTGTTGTGCTCTTAGATGTTACAATTTTTTTTTTTACATTCCACTTTTTGCCTTTGGATTGATAGAGCAGATGGAAATCTTGCTTCTCAATTACCCAGTGTCCCCGTTTGATCTGAGTACATCTGGAAGGGGATTATTTACATACATTGTATTTTTAAAAATGCGAGTGAAAACCAGGGTGGAATTTGGGGAGATTTCTATCTTTTTTCCCCCTGTCTTTCCCATCAATATAGTTTCCCAAGAAAAACAAAGAAATAAACTCTTACAGCATTAAGTCACAGCAGGAACTACTTCTGTTCCATTCCTTTCATCTCAAAATAAACTTAATTTATAAGGACTGGGAGGACTACAGTGATATTCTGCAATGCAAATAAAACACAGCATGAACACATACACAGGAAGAAAGTTTTGCGTTGTAAATATACTCAGGAAGTTCAGAGAGGCATAAAAAAGTTGGGGCAGGCACAAGAAATGATTACTTTGGAAATGAATTGCAATTTTCCATTTTTAAGGGAACATATGTCGCTACAGTTTTCTCTTCCAGGATTGACTAGAGGGTGGCCTTTGGCCAGTTTTTTTTTTTTTTTCAAACTGTGATTGATTTGGCTGGCTGTGTTGCATTTGAAATGCCCATGACAATGATGTTCTTTGGATATTTTCATTCCCACCTCTTCTTGGAGCCTGAGCTGTTTAGAGCAATGTCACCACCAACTATAATTCAACCACTTACCATTTATTTCTCTGGTAATTAAAGTGTGTGTTCACCAAGCCAGGACTGACTTGTCAACTGAAGTGTGTCTCCCTCCACCCCACTTTTCTGAAATTTTAGCTATTAAACCAGAAGCAAGGCATGTGCTTGCTTAGTTGCTAAGTCTTCCCCAACTCTTTGAGACTCCATGGACTGGAACTGGCCAGGCTCCTCTGTCCGTGGGATTTTCCAAGCAAGAATACTGGAGTGTGTTGCCATTTCCTACTCCAGGGGATCTTCCAGAGCCAGGGATTGAACTCGCATCTCCTTCACCTTCTGCATTGACAGGTGAATTTGTTACCAGTGCACAACCTGGGAGGAAGCAAAAGCTGAATGCTAAATTTTCCTGCCTGAATTTGCTGTTAAGTCAGAGGAAGATATTTGGACAAAACAGAGACTGAGGACCAGTTCTCAACAAACTTGTGAGGTTTGTCTCTGGGCACTACCGGTCTTCTTTCTCAGCTGCTGGCCCTTTTATAACTTTGTAGGTGCTCCATCTCCAGCATTCTTGTTTCTCTAGCAGGAGAGAGGGCATCTGATGATTGTGTTCAGGCTAAGGTGTTAGAGATGCAATGAGCTATCAATCTTGATAATTTTTGATTTATGAAACAATGCCTGCAAAGGGCATGCACTACTTAACTGAAAGGCAAATTCACGATGGGATTTCAGACACAGTAGATCTTGGGGAAAATATGTGGAGACATGAGAATTTCTTGATGCTGAAAAATAGATAGTAGGTATTTACTTAGTTTCCTATTTATCTCCCTAACCCCCTACATCTGCCCACCTATCGATTATCTCTTTCTCTATCTAACCATCCATCCAGCTTTGATGCTGAGAGTTTATTATTTATAATAACTAGATGCTATGCTCAGATATTTAAGAGCTTTGGGTCTCTCTTCAGACCAGATCAGAGTTCTCCATACAATACCTAAACTCTCATCCCTGAGTGTAAGAGCCTGGTCATCAGTAAAGTACGGATGGAAAAACAGTGCTGATTATATCTACTTTCTCTTTTCAATTCTTCTCTTCCCTATGTTCTCTTTGGAGACACAGGGATGCTTTTTTTTTTTAATTTGAGGCAAAATTAAGGTTACTCAGTGATAGTATTCAATGATCAAAAGTTTTAAATAGAAGCTGAATCCCAAAAGTAAAGGGGAGAAAATTATCATTGTACAGAATCAGCAAAAGAGAGACTCACAATTCAACTTAATTTCTTAAAATTGTTTGAATTAATTTTAAGGACAGTAAGACATCTTAATGAAGCTTGAGCTTGTTGTCCTGCCTTGTGATTGTGGAGTGGTCTCTTAAGTGATATGATTATAGGGGTTGGTCTCTGGAAGTAAGAGCCATCTTTCTCCAGAGATCTTCCTAAATCACTAGATGATACACCAAATGGTTTGGTTGACAAGAAGAAGATTGCCCTTCACCAGCTTTCTGTTCTGTCTTTTTGGGGACTCCCCTGTAAGAGAATGAAAGGGCCACCTTCTTCACTCATAAAAGCATGCCGAGTGTCTGAGAGTGCTCCATGGGCTTTATCTATGTTAACCCCTTTAGTCATTGTAACAATTCAGTGATGTTGGTACTGCCATTAACCTGGCTTTATGAAGGAACTGACACACAGAGAGGTTAAGTGACTTTCCCAGAGTTACACATTTTGTAAGCAGTAGAGTAAGCATTTGAGCCCAGGCAGTGGTATGACCCTGAACCAAGTCTAACCACTTCACCCCTCTGCCTCTCATCTTGCCCCTGACTTACCCTTTTCATCTATCTCGTAACCTCTGGTCCTGCATTGTAGCTATGTCAACTCTTGCCTCTTTCCCCATAGCAATACCATGAACTTCCTGGGATTGGGAATGACATCTTCTATTTGTGTTTGTGTTCCTTATCATGTATTGCTGACACAGAGCATAGTGGGTGAACAATACATGGTTCTAATTTTATTGCCAGACAACTTTAGAACAGTTCCCTGGAGGAAGAGAATGCTGCTCTAGACCCTGGATCTCTGGCTTCAGTTGTCTTCAGACCCAGGGACTGGGCAGTGAGCTGGCCCTAGGCCTTTCCCACTAATCTCCACTGGGGAACCTGCTGGACTCTGAAGAGGGGCCCCCTACTGGGCTGTGGACTGAACTGGGCATCTTGGGTTTGTTAACTTTGTCCTGAATAATCTTAAAGTTGCCATAATGACTAAGGTGCAGATGAAATTGTTGTAGGACAGAACAGAATCCAACTTCATGTTGGATCTATTTCTTTTGCTTTAATCTTTACTCTCTACTGCTTTTATTACTATGATCACTGAAAGGATGCCATCTATAGCTATAAGGGTACATAATGGCCTGCCTGGGGTAACCCTTCCCTTCTGCTTGAATGTTAAACTAAAGTACCTTTGTTCAGCTCACAGGGAAACATTCTGACCCTGCCCACCTGTGAATGGCTGCAGAAAAGGAGAAATCAACACACCCCCTCCCTGATGCTGGCCAAGCCACGAGATATCTTGCAAGTTTTACTTCCTCCCCTCCTCCCCTCTCTGTTCTATAAAAGAAACTGGCATCCAGATCCTGATATGTTGGTACTTTAGGGCACTAACCCACCCTTTTCTTGGATGCCTGGCTTTCTGAATAAAATTGCTATTCCTTGCCTCAATATCTCATCTCCCAGTTATTGGCCAGTTGTGTGGCAAGGATACCAAGCTTGGATTCAGTAACATAAATCCAATGAATTTATGTTATGAGAGTTGAAAGAGATCCCTGGAAAATCCCTCTAGGTAGATGACTGTCTGACCTGCAGGACAAGTGTTTTTTTCTTCTGAAAGATCGCTTAGTCACTCATGACTGATACCTCCTTAATTTTTAATTCCTTCTTTTTGAAAATATGAGCTCTCATATAAAATTCAATCTGATATAGAGGAGTCAAATTAAAAATAGCAGTAGTGCTCATGCTTCGAAAGGAACAAGAATAGATGTTCCCAGGCACCTAGGATGTGCTAATTTAACAGTTTTTTCCCATTGATCTTGGCTCCAAAAAGTGAAATAAAGTTGCATAATTTTCTTGTAAGATTAAAAAAAAATCTTACAAAATTTTGATCGATGACAAATGCTCCGTGGGACTAAATTCACAGTGGAACTTATCCTCAAGGTCCTTCTCTGAGGCATATCTTATCAAAAGCTCTTATTCGGTGTTGGGAGATCAATGTGGTGGTAGCAGATCATCTGAAGGTACTCAGAGCATGTGTACAAACTTGAATGATCACCTCGCTCATTACAAGAACCCTCTAGAAGTCAGTCAATAAGATGATTGTCCTTATGTTTCATGACAAATTAGTGTTGGACCTGGGACTTGGAGCCAGGGCTCCTACCATGAATTCTTCACACTACTATGTATAAATGCAAGTTCTTGGCTTTCTAATCTCAGAGAAGGCAATGGCACCCAACTCCAGTACTCTTGCCTGGAAAATCCCAAGGATGGAGGAGGCTGGTAGGCTGAAGTCCATGAGGTCGCTAAGAGTCAGACACGACTGAGCGACTTTACTTTCACTTTTCACTTTCATGCATTGGAGAAGGAAATGGCAACCCACTCCAGTGTTCTTGCCTGGAGAATCCCAGGGACTGGGGTGCCTAGGGGGCTGCCGTCTATGGAGTCGCACAGGGTTGGACACGACTGAAGTGGCTTAGCAGCAGCAGCAGCAGCAGCAATTACCTAATCTAATTACCTAATAAGGAGAGCCTAATAGTTGTTGTTCAGTCACTAATTCATGTCCAACTCTTTGTGACCCTATGGACTGCAACACGCCAGGCTTCCCTGTCCTTCACAATCTCCCAGAGTTTGCTCAAACTCATGTCCATTGAGTTGGTGATGCCATTCAACCATCTCCTTTGTCCTCCCTTCTCCTCCTGCCCTCAATCTTTCCCAGCATCAGAGTCTTCCACTGGGTCAACTCTTTGCATCAGGTGGCCAAAGGACTGGAGCTTCAACAGCAGTCCTTCCAATGAATATTCAGGATTGATTTCCTTTGGGATTGACTGGTTTTATCTCCTTGCTGTCCAAGAGATTCTCAAGAGGCTTCTCCAGCACCACGATTTGAAAGTATCAATTCTTTGGTGCTCAGTCTTCTTTATGGCCCAACTCTCACATCTGTACATGGCTACTAGAAAAACCATAGCTTTGACTCTAGAGAGCTTTCTTGGCAAAGTGATGTCTCTCACTGTCTAGGTATATTATAGTGAAAGCTGAACATCAAATAATTAATGCTTCTGAACTGTGGTGTTGGAGAAGACTCTGGAGAGTCCTTGGACTGCAAGAAGATCCAACCAGTCCATCCTAAAGGCGATCAGTCCTGGGTGTTCATTGGAAGGACTGATGTTGAAGCTGAAACTCCAACACTTTGGCCACCTGATGCGAAGAGGTGACTCACTTGAAAAGACCTTGATGCTAGGAAAGATTGAGGGCAGGAGGGGAAAGGGACGACAGAGGATGGGATGTTTGGATGGCATCATTGACTCAATGGACATGAGTTTGGGTAAACTCCGGGAGTTGGTGATGGACAGGGAGGCCTGGTGTGCTGCAGTTCATGGGGTCCCAAAGAGTCAGACATGACTGAGCAACTGAACTGAACTGAACTAGGTATATTACAGCTTTTTTTTTCTGAAGAGCTAGCATCTTTTAATTTCATGGCTACAGTCATTGTCCATGATAATTTTTGAAGCCCAAGAAAATAAAGTTTGCACTATTTCCAATTTTTCCCCATCTATTTGCCATGAAGTGATGGGACTGGATACCATGATGTTAGTTTTTTGAATGTTGAGGTTTAAGCTAGTTTTTTACTCTCCTCTTTCACCCTCATCAAGAGGCTGTTAGTTCTTCTTTGCTTTCTTCCATTAGAGTAGCATCACCTGGATAGCTGAGGTTTTTGATATTTCTCCCAGAAGTCTTGATTCCAGCTTGTGATTCATCCAGCCAGATATTTTGCATGATGTTCTCTTCATAGAAGTTAAATAAACAGGGTGACAATATACAGCCTTGACATACTCCTTCCCCAGTTTTGAGCCAGTCCATTGTTCCATGTCCAGTTCTAACTGTTTTCTTGACCTGCATACAGATTTCTCAGGAGGCAGATAAGGTAGTCTGGTATTCCCATCTCTTTAAGAATTTTCCAGTTTGTTATGATCCACACAATCAAATGCTTTAGCATAGTCAATGAAGCAGAAATAGGTATGTTTTTTGGAATTCCCTTGTTTTTTCTATATCCATTGGATGTTGGCAGTTTGATCTCTGGTTCCTATGCCTTTTTAAAATCCAGCTTGTACATCTGGGAGTTCTCAGTTCATGTACTGTTGAAGCCTAGCTTGAAGGATTTTGAGCATGACCTTGCTAGCATGTGAAATGAATGCAATTGTGTGTTAGTTTGAACACTTTTTGGCATTGTCCTTCTTTGGGATTGGAATGAAAACTGACTTTTTCAGTCCTGTGGCCACTACTGAGTTTTCAAAATTTGTTGGCATATTGAGTGCAACACTTTAACAGCATCACCTTTCAGGATTTGAATTAGTTCACCTGGAACTCTATCACCTCAACTAGCTTCACTGGCAGTAATGCTTCCTAAGGCCCACTTGACTTCAGACTTTAGGAGATATGGCTCTAGGTGAGTGACCACACCATTGTGGTTATCTGGGTCATTAAGATCTTTTTGTGTAGTTTTTCTGTGTTTTCTTGCCAACTCTTAGTCTCTTCTCCTTCTGTTAGGTCCTTTCTGTTTCTGTCCTTTATTTGTGCATTGCCCATCTTTGCATGAAATGTCCCCTTGGTATCTCCAGTTTTCTTGAAGAGAATGCTAGTCTTTCTCATTCTGTTGTTTTCCTTTACTTCTTTGCATTGTTCACTTAAAAAGCCTTTCTTATCACTCCCTGCTCTTCTCTGGAACTCTGCATTCAGTTGGGTATATCTTTCCCTTTGTTCTTTGCCTTTCACTTCTCTTGTTTTCTCACTTATTTTTGACAAATAGATTCAAGGGATTAAGATCTGTTAGGGCACCTGAAGAACTGTGGACAGAGGTTCTTAACATTATCCATGTTATGTCCATGTTATTGTCTATGTCCCTGGTGACCAAAAGCATCCCAAAGAAAAGGAAATGCAGGAAGGCAAAATGGTTGTTTGAGGAGGCTTTATAAACAGCTGAAAGAAGTAGAGAAGGAGAGCCTAGAGACACTAGGAAATCATCTGGTTAACTTGTTTATCCAGTCCATTGAGAATCAAATTGCCTAGCAAATGGCTTCAGCACTGATTCTTAGTATTATGGAAATTCTACAGTGTTGGCTAAAATGATTGGATAGACAGAGTCCCCATTCTGTTGAGAGAGTGACACATTTTAGGTCCTCACAAAATCGCCCTAAATGGCAAATGGACCTTATTTCCTACTATCTTAAAAGAGCTAGGGTAGCTGTCTTCCTCTGGGCTGAAAAAAGTCTGAAGCTGCATTTGAACCCAGCAGATAGGACTGGTGATATCTGATTGGTGGGTGGGAGTGGAAGTAGAGCCAGCACATAGATGTATATTATTCAAACCTGAGACAGTCAGTTTTTACCTAAAAGGAAAAAGAGATTCAGATGTCACAAAATGATGGCAAAAGTACATAGTTTAGTCTCAAAGGTCTGTATCATTTATTATGAAAAAATTCAGGGCGGATATTACTAGCCAAGGGCTTCATTCTCAAAGACTCTTACTATAATCCTTGTGAAACTTCTGACTTCTTTGTATGTCTACCGCTTTCTCTCTCTTTCTCTGTAGATTGACTTTCTCTTCTTATCTATTCCACAAGGTATAAAATGTTTCCCCTTCCAGTGTGGAGTAGGAAATGACCACCCACTTTGGTATTCTTGCCTGGGGAATTTAATGGACAGAGTAGCCTGGCAGGCTACAGTCTATGGGGTGGCAAAGAGTTGGACAGTACTAAGTGACTAACACTTTCAGTTTTCTTTCACCCTTCCAGGTACAGAGTCTGATGTGATTTTCAGTCTAATTCTTATTCCCAGTAGAATAATATAATTGGCTCATCTTGAAAAGATGTCAGCCATGGTTAACAAGTGACATTACCACACAGACATGGCTATTGGGGTCCATTAAGGGGAATGGGGATGAACTTCCAAGAATTGGGAAATTAGGCCATTGGAATAGACAGATAATTCAAAAAGGCTTCTACTATAATCTCCACTAGTGTGTGAGGACCTCAAGAGTACAAATTATATTCTCTTCTTTTTTTCATTTTCTCCAAACTCTTATTTTTCCAAGGCCTAAATATGTCTAGTCTTATAGGGGGGTGTGTGATGCTCAGTTGCTTCAGTTGTGTCTGACTCTGCTACCCCATGGACCATAGCCCGCCAGGCTCCCCTGTCCATGGAATTCTCCAGGCAAGAATAATGGAGTGGGTTGCCATACCCTCCTCCAGGGGATCTTCCCATCCCAGGGATCTAACTCAGGTCTCCTGCATTGCAGACAGATTCTTTACTTGCTGAGCCTACTCAGTACAATAAGGCAATTTTGTTAAGGATAATACATATAGAAGAGTAAAAAGTTGTTAGATGTTTCTGTTATCATAACAGCTTGTCTCATATTTTTGGTGATGATTCCAAAGGCTGAGAACAAATTGACTACTGCCAAGTATCCACACTCATCAGGCAGGCCGCATGTTGGACAAGACCACCTGGGCAGAGCTCAAGAGATGGTGAACTGGTTTGTCCTTATTAGCTCATCATCCACTTCCAGCTTAAACAGGGGAGGAGAAATTGAAGCATTGCAAGAGGGGAATTCTTTGGAGGGAGTTGAGAGAGTTATATGCATTTCTAACACCCCCATCAGGACTTTTCACTGATTTTAAGCCAAGTGAAGGGGCGTTTCAAGAGAACTATTCAGAAAGACTGGCTGCATAGCTTAGAATTTAGGAGACTTTGAGGTTGGTGTCTGAATTGGGCTTAAAGTGAAGGCAGGCAGGTGGCTGAGGCTGTGGCTAGCCAACAGGCCGGGACAGCAGAATTAAGAGGTGGTAATGAATGACTGTGCTACTCAAACTAATGGGTAAAGGTGAGAAAAATAAAGTCAGTTTTTCTTTGCTTCTTGTTAAGTCTGGTCGATTCAGTAAAACATGATTGACACTCAGAAGGAGAGATCTCTGTGGGCAAGGATGATCTAAGAATGTATCATGAAATAGGAAGCACTTGAGCTGTGTTTGTCTTAAAAAGATAGATGGATGCAGATAGGTGTTTGACCTTGTTCTTCCCTGTGAAACATTTATTACAAAAACTCATTTCCTGTGCTCATTGGTTCTTGGAACCTCTGAAGTTTCTGACACCACTCAAATTGAGTTGGAGCCAATGAACTGTGCAAATCTTATGCTATTTACTGACCACTGGACAGAGAGCTTAGCCTGACAGAGACTTAGCAGTGACCTCACAATGTCACTTGAAAAGCTCAGTCTGCATTTGGAAATGTCTTGTTAAAAGGCAATGCTTGTGAAAACTCTGGGGACAGGGCAACACCCAAGGCAACATATCTCTGCTAAGTGACTCAGTATTGATGCCAGACATACAAATGATTTGAATTAAGATATCTCAGGTTGATCAGTATGATATATACATCACTTAAGGAGACTGATAGAGCACATTTTTTCCAAAGAGTTCTCACATCTGATCTCATAAGATCTGTATGAGAAAAGGAAATATGAGGATGGGTTTTCTCTTTTGATAAGGAAAAATGACTTGTTTGTATTGACACTGCACTATGTCATAGCCCACAGTGTGAATCTCATTACACTGGAAGTTATTTTTCTAGAAAGGTGTATCTGAACTCTACCCCTAATGGGGTGAAGCTCTTCAAGGGTGAGAGTGAACTAATTATTATCTGTTTCCATCACAACATGTTGTAGCCTACAACAATGGTCACAAATTATTCCCCTCCCTCTATCCATGTCCTAAAGTGCATGCTAAGTCACTTCAGTTGTGTATAACTCTTTGTGATGGTAGCCCACCAGGCTCCACTGTCCATGGAATTCTCTAGGCAAGAATACTGGAGTGGGTTGCCATGTCCTCCAGGGGATCTTCCCCACCCAGCAATCCAACTTGTGTCTCTTAGGTCTCCTGCATTGGCAGGCCAGCTCTTTACCACTAGCACCACCTGGGAAGCCGTGTCCTACAGTAGTGCCACCCTACACTGACTTTGGCCTTGAGACTACATTTGACCAATAAAACTTAAGCAAGTACAACAGAAGCAGAGGTTTACAAAGCACGTGTATTGGGCTTTTTCCTTGCTGTGCTTGGAACCCTGAAGCCACCATGTGAATGAGTCCATGAGATGAATTGTGTCCATAGGATGGATTGTGCCCCTCCAACCCCTACCCCCCCCCATTCATATGTCAGAGTCCTCCAGGATCTCAGAATGTGACTATATCTGAAGATAGAGCTATCACAGAAGTAGTAAAGGTTAAATGAAATCAGTAGGGTGGGCTCTAATTCAGTATGAATAGTGTCCTTATAGGAAAAGGAGCTTAGGACACAGACTCACACAGAGGGAAGACCATGTGGAGAGCCAGGGACAAGATACCATCTAGAAGCCAAGGAGTGAGGCCTTCAGAAGACACCAACCCTACTGACTGCTTGAGCTTGACTTCTAGCTTCCAGAAATGTGAGGAGGTAAATTTCTGTGTTTAAGCCCCCCAGTCGGTGGTATTTTGCTATGGCAGCCCTAAAACACTATTGTACAAGCTTAGTGGAGGGTGAAAGATCATATGGAACAGAACTGGTTCTCTATTTAAAATTCGACCAACTTTCAGATGTGTGAGAGAGGCTATCTTGGATCACCCAGCTTCCAGCTGACTGTAGGTGCATGAGGAAGCCTAGCAGAGACAAACTACTGGGGTTGGCAAGTGAAGACCATGGGAATGGTTGTGCCTTCAACTGGGAGCACTGTTGCTGCAGGAAACTGAATCTTGGTGTAGGTGCTCCCATCAGGAGAAAAGTCTACACAGGCTCCTTGTTTGGGAAACCCAGGGTAAACTCCAAGGATTGTTTTTATATAATTTTCATCAAACCACACTTTGTCTATGAAAACCCAAACAATACCAAAGAGGAAAGAGGAGCATTTTAGATTCTCATTGGGGTTTTCTATCATCAAAAAGTAAGTTCTTGTTTTCCTGGGCAACAGATGGGAGAACCAAAGATAATGTCATGGAACTGAGCCATCCCTCATATATAAAGGTGATTGATTTTTCCCATTAGTGCCGTAGATCTGCCCTGAGCCTTTTACTTATTCTCACTACATTTCCCTATTGTTCAGGAGAATACATTTTCTAAAATGGTTGGTTGGATTTAGCAATGCTGTCAGTGGCTGGAGAATAGAGGGTAGTGAACTGTCTTACATGGAGATCGTATTAGTTCACCTTGATCTTACTGTTATCTTTTAACAAATTGAGCTAACCTGTCTCTGTGGGGCTTTCCTGATCTCCACATGGATCATCAAGTCTGAAGTTAATTTTTTAATTTGCCCTTTCACTTTTAGACTCAGACTTGGAGAGAGAGAGAGAGGAAAAAAAAAACAAACCTCCTTTGAACTATTTCTACTGAACAAATTAGCTTAACAACAAAAAGAATTTTATCTCATAGGAACTGTTTCTTCTTTCCTTCCCTCACTCTTCTCTTTCTTCTATCTCTTCCTCCCTTCCCTTCCTTCTGTATATTTTAAAGCACCATAGGATCACAGTTCTTCATATCGGTTCCATTCTGATTATCTGCTGGAAACTACCAACATTTCAGTTTCGGTGGGAGTCCTTGGAAACCTGCTTAAAGATAATCTGTCTGAAGCCTTTGATTTGGAAAAATGGAAAAGGGGAAGCGAAGTGACTAGGTTTTCAGAAGTTTTTGAGATCAAAGGATTTGGTTAATCCTTTATGCTATTTGCTGTAACTTTATAAATTCGGGAGTGCAAGACTAGTTTCCAGAAGTCATTACTCTGCCATTGTGTGGATGGTGTTCCCAGGGTTATAGAAAACCCACAGATTTCCTTAGTTTTGGTTAAATTCAGTGGTTTTCAGCCTGGACAGCCTGTTAGAATCACCTGGGGAGCTTTAAAATTTACAGAAGCCCATCCTTAGAGTAAGGAAATCATATTTTCTAGAGGCCGGATGTAAGAATCAGCATTTTAAAGTTTCCAGATTATGAAAGGCCATCAAGATTGAAAATTGAGACAATTGAATCAGAGAAAACAGAAAGTTCGATCACACCTAACCATTCTTTTAAAAACAAACAAAAAGCATGATGTTTGGCAGAAATCAACACAATTCTGTAAAGCAATTATTCTTCAATTAAATAAATAAATTATTAAAAATGATACTGGAGCTTCCCAGGTGGCTCAGTGGTAAAGAATCCTCTGCGGTTTGGATCCCTGGGTCGGGAAGATCCCCTGGAGAAGGAAATGGCAGCCCACTCCAGATTCTTGCCTGGAGAAGTTCATGGACAGAGGAGCCTGGCAGACTACAGTCCATGGGGTCACAAAAAATCAAACACAACTGAGTGACTGAGCACAGCATAGCATTAACATACTAGTCTAAACAGTACCTTTAAGTAAGATGTAAAAATTAAATTACATTGTTAAGTTTAAAGCAATATAAAGACCTATGCACAATTAGGTGCCATTTTAATGGAATGGTCTATGATCTCCAACTCTTGCTTGATCTTTTCTTTAGTAATATTCTATGATTTTTCACTCTGCCTTCTTCAGGTTTGAACAGGTATTGTTCACTTAGACTCTTTTCTGTTTATAATCAAGCGTAATCCCTCTCTGTGAATGTGTCCTGATATTTAAGATCTCTCAGTGAACTTGTGTCTGCAGGGAGAGAGATTTTTTTGCCACATGGTCAATTTAACCTCTCATCAGATAATGTTAGTTAAAGCCTTGCTATTGGAGGTGTGGTTTTGGATCATCAGCAGCAGCACACCTGGGAGCTTTGTTAAATATGCAGGAAATCCAGACCCTACTCTGCCTCCTGTTGAATCAAAATCTGCAGTTTAACCAGATTCTACATAATTCATCTACACATTAAGTTTGAGAAGCACTGAACTCAAGAAACTGTTTTTTTACTGTTTTTGCATATGCTTTTACCTCTGGCCTTTACCTGCCTTTCCAATGCAGGAAAAATAAGAAAGATTTTTATTAAGAACTTACATGTATATGTATAATTCATTCTTTCTCTTTGAATTAAAATGGATTTTAATATATGGGAAAATAATCTGGAAAAGAATAGATATATGTAAATACATAAGTGAATCACTTTACTGTGTGAAAGTGAAAGTGTTAGTTGCTCAATTGTATCTGACTCTTTGTGACCCTGTGGACTGTAGCCTGCCAGGCTACTCTGTCCATGGGATTTCCCAGGCAAGAATACTGGAGTGGGTTGCAATTTCCTTCTCCAGGTGATCTTGCCAACCCAGGGATCGAACTTGGGTCTCCTTCACTGCAGGCAGATTCTTTACCTTCTGAGCTAGGAGGGAAGCCCAGAAACTAACAAAACATCATAAATCAATTATACCTCAATATGAAATAAAATTTTAAAAAATGTATATCTCTCATCACTCTTCTTGGCTGTATTTAAAAAAATTTAGCTTTATGAATAACTGTAGACAATGGATTTTCAGAGGTTGATGGTCACTTTTCTAAAAGTTAATTGCTTACTCTTTAGAAGTCATGTCATTTCCAGGTGATCTACTAATTAAGTTTTACTAGTAAAACCAAAATTAATCTGTGGCTTGCTTGATATCAGTTGTTTCAATCAAGATTAAAGGATCTATGTTTTAGATCCATTCGAGGATCCTATAGATCCATTTGAGGATCTATGCTTTAAGGAAAAGTACCTTGGCTCCAGAGTCAAAGCCGTGTTCCTTCATAATGCCACTCTTGTCTTCCCAGCATCGGGTACAGTTGCAGCCATCTGCCACTAGAATTTCCTCATTCAGTAAATGGAATGATGACCTGCAGTTCCCTTTGTCTTGCTAAATTTCCTCTTTACCATTTTCAGCCAACATGTTTGATTATATGCATTGGGCATTTGGTTGATCTGTCAATGTTGGACATTAAGAGGTCCAAGATGTCCAATAAAACCTGGTTCAATTTGTCTTTTTTCATTATTCTAGGAGGTGGGTCATAAAAAGATCTTGCTGCCATTTATGTCAAAGGTTGTTCTGCCTATGTTTTACTCTAAGAGTTTTATAGTGTCAGGTCTTATGTTTAGATCTCTAATCCATTTTGAGTTGATTTTTGCGTATGGTGCCAGGGAGTGTTCTGATTTCATTCTTTTACATGGAGCTGTCCAGTTTTCCCAGTACCACTTGTGTAATCTATAAAAACGGTACAAGTGAACCTTTTGCAAAGCAGAAATAGAGACACAGACATAGAGAACAAATGTATGGACACCCATTTGGGGGAGGTGGGATGGGGTGAATTGGGAAATTGGTATTGACATGTATACACTGTGTTGTTCTTTAGTCATGAAGTTGTCCCTGACTCTTTGCAATCCTATGGACTGTAGCTCACCAGGCTTCTCTGTCATGGCATTTCCCAGGCAAGAATACTAGAGTGGGTTGCCATTTCTTTCTTCAGGGGATCTTCATGACCCAGGGATCTAATCTGTGTCTCTTGCACTGGCAGGCAGGTTTTTTTTTTTAACCACTGAGCTACCAGGGAAGCCCATATATTCACTGTAGTTGTTTAGTTGCCTCCGACTCTTTGTGTTCTCATGGACTGCAGCATGCCAGGTGTCCCTGTCCTTCACCATCTCCCAGAGTTTGCTCAAACTCATGTCCATTAAGTCAATGATGCCATCCAACCATCTCATCCTCTGTCGTCCCCTTCTTCTTTATGACCTCAATCATTCCCAGCATCAGCATCTTTTCCAGTGAGTCAATTCTTCTCATCAGGTGGCCAAAGTATTGGAGCTTCAGCTTCAGCATCAGTCCTTCCAAAGAATACCCAGGGTTGATTTCCTTCAGGGATTGGCTGGTTTGATCTCCTTGCATTCCAAGGGACTCTCAAGAAGAATAAAATTGATAACTAATGAGAACCTACTGTATAGCACAGGCAACTCTATTCAGTGCTCTGCAGTGACCTAAATGGGAAGGAAATCCAAAAAAGAGGGGATATATGTGTACATATGGTTGATTGACTTTGCTTTACAGTAGAAAATAACACAACATTGTAAAGCAACTATACTTCCAATAAAGTTTTTTAAAAATTGATGTAGAAATCATTGATTTTTTTCATACCGACAGCTCAAGAGAAAGGTGTTCTAAAGCTTCTGACAATAAACATTTCAGAAGGCCCCACCGACTACATAACCCTCCTGTTTCTCCTGTTTGCACTGCTGCTTATCACAGGGATGGTTGTTCCAGTAATGAGAGGAGTGCTGGGACCATAAGGGGACAGTGAAATGTGATGAAAACCCCAAGGTTTTGTCTTTGCAAGTCTTTGCTCCTCTTTCTACACCCACTCTCCCTCCAACTAATGGCTTTAAGTACTATTTGTATGCTGATTCCTAAATTTTCATTTCACACTTATTGCAGAAGTCTAGTCTCTTGGATGTTCAACAGGCATTCCATTTGTCACAAGTTCCAAATCAAACTTGGTTATCGTGTCTGCAAACTTTTAACTCTGCTCTTCCAGTTGCTCAGTCCTAAACAGAGATGTTCTTGACTTTTCTCTTCCCTCCCACGCACATCCAGTTCATCAATGAGTCCTGAAGACTCTTTCTTCAAAATATACCCTGAATCCACCACTTCTCAGAAGCCCTTTTCCCATCACTGCTGTCTGGTGCAGACCATCATTTCTCCCCTGGACTGGGTTATCCTCTCCCTGCTTCTAACCTTCTCTTCTTCCATTCTCTTTACAACACAGCAGCTGGGGGATCCTTTTGAAATGTCAGACCAAGGCAACTCTGCTCCACATACCACAAAGCCCTCTTCTTACTCAGTAAAACCAAAGTCAAGGTCTCAGGTAACTTCCTGAACTTATCTCCAACTCCCCTCTTCCTGGCTCACTCTGTGGCAGACTGGATTTTCCAGAGACAGGCTCTGGATACAGAGTTGGTGGTGGTGTACAGTTGCTAAGTCATATCTGACTTTTTGTCATCCCTTGAACTGCAGCATGCCAGGCTTCCCTGTCCTTCACTATCTCCCAGAGCTTGCTCAGACTCATGTCTGTTGAGTTAGTGAAGCTATTTAATCATCTCATCTGTTGGTCTGCATATTTATTAGGGTTTAACACCCGTGGAAAGAAGTAAGCTGAAGTAGGATGGGGAAAAGAGAGACAAGTAAGAGAGAGAGAAGTCTAACTGTGAAGCAGCTCAACAAAGCTCCAGGCAATCCTTCAAAGAGCTGGGGAGAATTCATGGCCTGCTGGAGGTGCCTCTCCAGAGGCCAAAATAGCTGCCCCTTTACACCTGCTTCATTAGCCACTGGATGAGTGCTGCTGTGAGAAGGGTGTGACCTGGTGCAGGGTGGCTCTCCCGGCCTGTAGCTGAGGCACACCTTGAAGGAGCTACTAGTAAGAGGTTATCTTCTGACCCCATAGGCTGTGCTTATCTATGTCCACTGCATCCACTGCATACTTCCTCAGCCATGTTTACTTTCTTAAATCCTGCCCACCTGCCTCAGGGCCTTTGCATTTGCGGAAAGGCAATTTCACTACATACTTTTAATACATTTTGCTTCCTCCTGTCCTTCAGACCTCTGCTTAAATGTCACTTTATGAATGAGGTCTCCCCTCCCCAGTTATTCTATTATAAATTAAAAACATTAACCCTTTACTTTTCTACATATAATGTATCACTGTTTGATATACTATATATTTAATCCCTGACTTACTTTCTATTTCTCCAGGTAAAAGGTAAACCCCAAAAAGGTATGTAGTAGGTGCTCAAAAAATATTTGCTTATTGAATGAGTGACCAAGGTTTTGTTTATGTGGGCTCAGATCACAAGGTATCTCCTTGTGATTATAAGAAAAAAAAAAACAACCTTAATCTCATGATATCAGTAAAATCTTTTGGAACCACATTTAATAAGGGAGATTTCCAAAACTGATTTTGAGACAAGAGAGAAAGGGCAGAGCACAGCCTTTAATACATCCAGAGCCATTGAGGATTGACAGAGACTGATTAGAATTGGTTAGACCCAAGATAGGAGATCTGACTTTCAGTGAAATTTAAGCCTCATTTTATGCTCATCATAATACATTAGCTAAATGACACTAAATGACACACCCACCAGCACCATGACAGTTTTGAGTTTTGCTGTTGTTGTTTAGTTGCTAAGTCGTTTCTGACTCTTTGCAACCCAATGAACTATAGTCTGCCAGACTCTCTGTCCATGGGATTTCCCAGGCAAGAATAGTGGAGTGGGTTGCCATTTCCTTTTCCAGGGGATCTTCCCGACCCAGGGATAAATCTCCGCCTCTGTGCTTCCTGCATTGGCAGGTGGATTCTTTACCACTGAACCACTAGGGAGGCCTGTTCCAAGACCGAACATAAAAAGCCAGAAATGCTGTGGTACATATACACAATGGAATATTACTCAGCATTAAAAAAAAATTCATTTGAATCAATTCTACTCAGATGGACCGAACTGGAGCCCATTATCCAGAGTGAAGTAAGCCAGAAGCAAAAACAACAATACAGTATATTAACACATATATATGGAATTTAGAAAGACAGTAACGAGAACCCAACATGCGAGACAGCAAAAGGAACGCAGATGTATAGAATAGACTCGTGGACTCTGTGAATGAGGGAAAGGGTGGGATGATATGGGAGAATGGCATTGAAACAAGTTAATTATCATATGTCTAATCAATCGCCAGCCCAGGATTGATTCTCGGGGCTGGTGCATCGAGACTTCCCGGGGGGGAGGAAGGAGGGAGTGAGGAGGGAGGGGTTTCTGGAGGGGGAGCATATGTAAACCCATGGTGATATCATGGCATTGTATGACAAAAACAATAAAAGGGAGGAAAAAAAAAAGCCAGAAATGTGAGTGGTGCCCAATTCCTGGAAATTTCCTGCTCCTCTCCCCAAATAGTTAGAATAATCTTTCCACTCATTGTTCAGTACTTAAGCTGTGTTTGACTCTTTGAGACCCCATGGACTGCAGCACACCAGGCTTCCCTGTCTTCACCATCTCCCGTAGTTTGCTCAAACTCATGTCCATCGAGTTAGTGATGCCATCCAACCATCTCACCCTCTGTTGCCCCGTTTTTCTCTTGCCCTCAATCAGGGTCTTCTTCAATGTGTCAGCTCTTTGCATCAAGTGGCAAAGTTATTGAGCTTCTGCTTAGCTTGAAGGTATTGAGCTTCGGCATCAGTCCTTCCAATGAATATTAAGGGATGATTTCCTTTAGGATTGACTAGCTTGACCTCTTTGCTGTCCAAGGGACTCTCAAGAGTCTTCTCTAGCACCACAATTCAAAATCACTCACCAATTTGTGGTGCTCAGCCTTCTTTATGGTCCAATTCTCATGTCTGTACATCACTACTGGAAAAATCATAGTTTTGACTATACAGACCTTTGTTGGCAAAGTAATGTCTCTGCTTTTTAATATGCTATCTAGGTTTGACATAGCTTTTCTACCAAGGAGCAAACGTCTTTTAATTTTATGACAGAAGTCACCATCTGCATTGATTTTGGAGCCCAAGAAAATAATATCTATCACTTTTTCCAGTTTTCCCCCATCTATTTGCCATGAAGTAATGGGACTGGATACCATGATCTTAGTTTTTCGAATGTTAAGTTTTAAGCCAGCTTTTTCACTCTCCTCTTTCACCTTCTTCAAGAGGCTCTTTAGTTCCTGTTTGCTTTCTTCCACTAAAATGTTATCATTTGCATATCTGAGGTTGTTGATATTTCTTCCAGCAATCTTGATTCCAGTTTGTGCTTCATCTAGCCTGGTATTTCACATGATGTACTCTACATAGAAGTTAAATAAGCAGGATGACAATATACAGCCTTGTCATACTCCTTTCCCAGTTTTGAACCAGTCCATTGTTCCATGTCCAGTTCTAACTGTTACTTCTTGTCCTGCATAAAGGCATCTCAGGAGATTTGTAAGGCAGTCTGGTATTACCATCTCTCAAGAATTTTCCACAGTTTGTTGTGATCCACACAGTCAAAGATTCATTAGCCTTTGAAATTACCCACCCCATAAAAACTAACAACCCTGTATTCCGGGGCCACTCTCATATTCTAAATTTGCCCACATTCTATCTGTGGAGTGTGTTTCTCCTAAGGATGCTTTTGTCTTTTGAAACAGACTGCATTCTGCCCATGGAATATGAATCCCTGCTTGTACTTTACTGTGGCTAACAGTTTAATTCTTTCTTGCATGAAGCCAAGGACCCTCACTTAAGAAGGAACTCACCTGAGACCTGGTTCATGACCATCCTTCTCACACCCCATTTTCCTGTAACATCTTTACAAAGATTATTAATAAGTCAACTTCTTGCCTGTCACTTTGTCTCTTGCTGTATTCCTTCTGTGCTAAGACACAGAGTCTGAGCTTCATGAAGTCTCGAGATCAGGTATGCAGTTTCAGCAGTGAGACTGTGGGTTTGAGTCCCCTTCTAAGCCAGAGATTGTGGGTTTGAGTCCCATCTGAGGTATGATTGGTTTGGAGTCCATATCTGAGGGGTGTGGTTTCAATTCCATTAATTTATATCTGATCAAATTCAGAATTCATGATATTTTGAAGTGTTTATATTTTTCCCTGTAAAATAATACATCTAAGATAACAAATAATGTACATGTTTTAAAGAGATTGATGTTTAAGCTCTTAAAGAAAATAAATGTTCCAGAAGTATTTATATCTTCTCTTTGATGTGTTGTTTAAAAATTATTCTCTTTCATCAATTAAAATTTTCTAATTCTGCTTGGTGAATAATCTGGGAAGCACTCTATAGATCTTGTTGATGTTACTATAATTTCTGGAGAAAGTAAAAATGTACTTAAAATTCTTTATATTTTCCTTCAATATTCTTTTCATAAGTAGTTCATTTGCTTCTTTGTTGTTTTACTGAATTTAACGTTTCTTGGGGAAGGGGTGACTCCTGTCTGCAGAGTTGGGAATGGACTGAGGTCCATTCGGTTTGGTGTCACATGCTCTTTGCAAGATTGTTATTGGATTTTTTAATTTATTGTTCTTTTTAAAATTGCATTTGTTATAAACTGGGGGAAATTATAGCATTTTAATTAAAAGTAATTTAAAGACTTTTCAATGTGTATCTAATTTCCACCCTCATTTCCTGCTTTTCCTCCTCATCATCTATTTTCCTTTGTGCTGCTTTCTTCTTACACTAGCCAAACCATTTTGCTGTGTAACCCAAATCACTCTCCCAAGGGAATAAAAAACTCAAATCCAAATGTTTGAAAACTGCCCACCTGATGGTCAACTCAAGCTCTGATTGCCAAGGTGGTTCAGTATTGTCTTTCTTTTCTTCTCTCTCCATTGGGAATCCTCTTGTTTCTAGCATGCCTTTTTCTATGAATTTCATCAAGACCTCTTAAATGTTAATTTCCTAAGGTTTGCTAATTGTTCCAATGCTAGCTATATATATTCATAATTGAAAAGAAAAACTGACTATTTGGAATCCAGTGTTTTTCAACATCACCTCCAAAACCAGCAAACATGAGATGTTTGCAATGGGGAAAAAGGGGACCTGGCACTTGAATGCTACACAGCACATCTACTGGGATAATTTTAATGATAACCTTTAAGTCTCAGTTGACAGTAATTTATATATATATCTGAAAGTCTGAGAAAGAATAGAAGAAACCATATACTCACACCATATGTCTCTTAAAAGTCTTGCTCATTCTTATCTTCCCATATCTACATAGTGGCTGGCACAAAAAGGCAGTAACAATGATGTAACATCAAGATGGATGGTATGTGAACATCATGCTATATATAAAAATGTTCAGAATTCAGGAAGTGCAGAACACCTTTAAAAATGCTGGAGAGGATGTGGAGAAAAGGGAATCCTCTTACACTGTTGGTGGGAATGAAAACTAGTACAGCCACTATGGAAAACAGTGTGGAGATTCCTTAAAAAACTGGAAACAGAACTGCCATATGACCCAGCAATCCCACTGCTGGGCATACACACTGAGGAAACCAGAATTGAAAGAGACACATGCACCCCAATGTTCATCTCCGCATTGTTAACAATAGCCAGGACATGGAAGCAACCTAGATGTCCATCAACAGACGAATGGATAAGAAAGCTGTGGTACATATACACAATGGAATATTACTCAGCCATTAAAAAGAATTCATTTGAATCAGTTCTACTCAGATGGACGAAACTGGAGCCTATTATACAGAATGAAGTAAGCCAGAAAGAAGAACAAAAATACAGTATACTAACGCATATATATGGAATTTAGAAAGATGGTAACGAGAACCCTGTATGTGAGACAGCAAAAGAAATGCAGATGCATAGAACAGTCTTTTGGACTCTATGGGAGAGGGCAAGGGTGTGATGATATGGGAGAATGGCATTGAAATATGTTAATTATCATATGTGAAATCAATCTCCAGCCCAGGTTTGATACTCAGGGCTGGTGCACTAGGATGACCCAGAGAGAGGGAGTCGGGAGGGAGGTGGGACGAGGGTCCTGGAAGGGGAACATATGTATACCCATGGCAGATTCATGTCAATGGATGGCAAAACCAACATGATAATGTAAAAATAAATTTAAAAAAAACCCAAACATATAATGATTTTAAATATAAAAATGTGTAATTGTAAAACATAAAGCATAAAGTAAAATGTAAATAATAAACATATAGCCATTCTAATTTAATATATTATCAGATAAAATGAATGCAATGAAGTGATATTGAAAAGGAATCAGAGATTTCCCTGGCAGTCCAATGGTTAAGACTGCACTTCCACTGCAAGGGGCATCAACGCTGCAAGGTTTGCCAAAAGAGAAAAGAAAGGGAGCCAGAATTCTTATTAAAGAGGAAAAAAATACATAAGAAAGCTTAATTTTAAAATTTAAAATTAAATGATGGAAATATTTTTTAAAAGGAACACCTTAAAAAGAGACAAACTGCAATCATCATGTCATCATTAAGTCATTGACAAGTGAGTTTTGTGCAAAATTTTCCATCTAGTAATGGACCTTTTGACACCCGCATTAGATGGGGAAGTGAAGAGGAGTTAGTTACAAGCTAATGCCAGGTATTTTCTTCTGATTTCTTCATCTTTGAACAGTTCTTTTCCTTCATTAAACATGTTGATATCTCTGCATTTTTCTTGTTAAAGAAATGCAATCTTTTTAATTCCTACCAAGCTTAAGTTTGTTTCAAAGAAGACTACACTGGTTTGTCCTTGTTTTATTTATTATGTACAGAGAATTTACACTTTGGAGGAAACTATCAGTTTTAAAGCCATCATGCACATTTTCTGTTCACATAACAAGTCATTATTCTAGGGTGGAAGTTTCTGTAATAGAACCTTTGCTTTGTTTATTGTCATTTCCTTCTACTTAGGGAGGGAGAGAAAAATAATGCTTTCTAAATTTTTCAAATTAACAATTTAATGCCTTTTATCACTTTTATCACTTTCCAGATATATTTCAGATTAATTTTTCTCATTTAAAAAATGAACATTTTTGGCATTTCACCAACAAAGTACTGCTATTTTTGGCCATTAAAGATAGCATAGAACCCAGAATGCCAGACATCAACCACAATCCTTAGTCAATAACTGTTGAGTGAATTTGGTAAATACTTAACCATTAGTCTGATACTTTAATTCTCATATGATTTCACTTGCATTTCACAAAGAGAAAAAGAGAGGGTCTGGGAAATTATGGAACTTGCCTAGGGTCACACAACCAGAAAGTTATGTACTTCACGTTCTTTCTTAAAAAATTAATTTATTTTAATGGGAGGCTAATTACTTTAAAATATTGTAGTGTTTTTTGCCATACATTGACATGAATCAGCCATGGGTATACATGTGTTCCCCATCCTGAACCCCCCTCCCACTTCCCTCCCCATCCCATCCCTCTGGGTCATCCCAGTGCACCAGCCCTGAGCACCCTGTCTCATGCATCGAACCTGGACTGGCAATCAGTTTCACATATGATAGTATACATGTTTCAATGCCATTCTTTCAAATCATCCCACTCTCACCTTCTTGCACAGAGTCCAAAAGACTGTTCTATACATCTGTGTCCCTTTTGCTGTCTCGCATATAGGGTCATCGTTACCATCTTTCTAAATTCGATATATATGTGTCAATATACTGTACTGGTATTTTTCTTTCTGACTTACTTCACTCTGTATAATAGGCTCCAGTTTCATCCACCTCATTGGAACTGATTCAAATGTATTCTTTTTAATGGCTGAGTAATGTACTTCACATTCTAACATAGCTCAGTCTGCTGGCTCCAAGGACTCTTTCCTCTACAGTGAGTGTAACCCTGCACTAAGTCCCACTACCTGTGGGCAGGTGTCCACAGGGAACAGATGACTATCTTACCAGGAGGCAATAACTAACAGTCAGATGGAAGTGGGGGATTCTATCCCTGTTGGGTTTCCTCCTTCCTTCCTTCTCTATCCTCCATTCACTCTGGCTTAATGACACAAAATTGCCCCAAGTGGTCAAACCTGGCCACCTTTGCCCACTGTCTCAAAAGTTGATGATGGGGATCTAGTTCTTCCGTGATCAGTGATGGCCTTTCAAATGTCTCAAATGGAACATCTCCAACAACAAACTTTTCTTTAGCTAATGATTTCCCTTATGGCATAACTTTGATGAGTTATTATACTTACACATGCCCACCCCCACCACACGCCTATGTGGCTCATGTGGACCTTCTCAGTGACTGTCCTTTCCCTCTGTCTCCCCCAGAGCTCTGTGCTTGGCTCATGTGAAGGCTGAAACAAGCTCAGAAGGCTTTCTCCTCCACGTTCCAATAGCTTGCAGGTCTCAGTGTATTGCAGGATTCGAATGAGAAGGTGACAGGTGTCTAATACTGATTATTGTTTTAAGAGAGAATGTATTTCACATAAGCGATATCTTGGATGATAACAGCTTTGGCCAAGCAGGCTGGAAAATTGCATTTTGTAGGCAGGCTTCTGCAGCTACGTTTATTAAGAGACAATGGCTGATGCTGCTCTGTTCAATCACTCTTCACTTTGAAGCTGAGTCCCTTTGGTGAGGAAGAAAAAAAAAATCTCTCAGCATTATTTTTAAGCCATCTGCCTGGATGATTTGAGCCTGCCAGGAGGATTCCTCTGTCCAAATCTAAAACCCTATATTTTGGTGCAGTGAAGTTAGTGATCCTTGTCACTGGGTTCAGCATTCTCTTCCCTTAAGGATGTTTATTTTTTCAATTCTTACCTTTTCTGCAAGGATAATCATGCTAAACTCTCTGTCTTTCTCTGAAGGATCTTTTTCAGAGTGTTTTCTTCTGTTATAGGAGAGAAGTGAAAGCAACAGGGGGCAGGATTCTGGGAGGAAAGACTTAGTTGAAGTGTGGAAATGGCTGTGGAAAGAAAGAAGTGAGGCACCAGCGGGGAACACCTATCTCCTCGGCTTACCAAGGACTAAGGCTGCCTTTTGGGGAACACTTGAGAGTGCTCCAATGGCTGGGACTTTCTTTGATCTATTCTTGAGGAGTTTTTCTTAACAATGATACCCATTTTACAGATGAAGAAACTGTTGCTCAGAGGACCCAAGTGATTTTCTCAAGTTCACAAGGTAACTCTGCCAAACACTCTGGAGCAGAATCCAGATTATTAATTGCCTGCTTCAAGACTCTCTTGAACACTCTATTCTTCATTATGCTTAATTTATGTGAAGGCATTTTAAAGATCAATGAATTTTTGAATGTAATCAATGGCTTCTATAGATAAGAAAAGACAAAACCCTGAATGAGAATCTTTAAGAATCGGGAAAAATAATTCTAACATATTCAGATTTTAAATCTATCATTAGAAAAATAGGGTCCATTGTCTAGTCCATCTCCCAGGATGTGTAGTCACACGTTGGTCATCACAGATGTAGAGCTATTTTCTTTTGGTTTCAACACAGTCAGTGATGGTCAGCCTACTCCTTTTCTGGACAGCTGGGATTATCATAATTCCATATGAAAAAAAATATCGTATTTTTTTCATCCTGAGCTGAAATCTGTTTTCCTGTAAATTCTTCTACAGACCCCATTTCTTCTCTGGAATTAGTAAAGCACTCAGTTAATTTTCCATGTAGGCCTTTAACTATTAACAGAGAGTTACTGGATCATCTCTTTTCTAGGTGGAAGGTTCCAAGGGCCTTTGGTTATCTCTCGATTGCATATTCTCTCACCTCAGTGACCTCTGACAGTTTTCAGTACTCCAGTTGACATATTTCAGTTTTGACATTCTGCTTACAGAGTAGAGCTCAGAAATGAAGGGAAGACCAGTAGTTTGACTATTTATCTTTACCAGACTGTGCAGAGGAGCCACATCAAACAGTGCGCTCCTTGTATTCAAGCAGGGTCTCCTCTTCTGTTCATTTGAGCCTTTGTCTTGTTCCAGATGAATAGAGGTCTCCTTCAGTGTACTCATGAAATGTCAGGTCTGAAGGCTCCATGGCACAGCTCCTGGCTCATCTTTCTCTGCACTGATTCTTATGGATAAGTTTCTTCCACTGGGTTACCTAAAGATGCGGCTCATGGTGCCTTTGCCTTGAGAGAACAAATGACTCTGCCAAAGGTGCTCATTTGCAGGGCTGGACTATGTAGGTGACAAGAGAAAAGCTTCCCTTGAGGCTCGGTCACTGGTTTCCTATTCTGCTGGTACCCAGAGCACCCCAGAAAGACTCCTGTTACATCAGGTCCTCCAGCATCTGAACTTCCCCTTCCGACAAGTATAATTCAGTACCAGTCTGAGGGACCATGTAGGGGCAGCCATCAGGCAACCCTTATCAGGCAAACTTCATCCCTAAATTATCTCTTTTCTCTCCCCTTGGCCTCCTTCTGCTCTATCTTTCCTCCATTTCCTCATCAGAAAATAACAAAGACTTCAGGGTAGAGGCAGGCAAAGGACTGTGATGGGGGGAGAGGATGCTGTCCACCTAGATAGTGCTGAAGCTCTGGCTTAACATGGAAAATTTCAGTGATTAATTATAATTTTTCTAAACTGTAAAGTGATTATAATTATAGTGCTCATCTCTTAAAGTTATGGGGAGGATCAAATAAACTTGTATATTCAGGGCTTTGAACAGTGCCCGGTATATGACAACTTCTCAGGGTTTTTCATACAATGATTGTGGTGATCAGCATTACTACCAATGCTTTTTTTTTTTAAATTATTTATTTGGCTGTGCTGAGTCTTGGTTGCAGCATATGGGATCTTCAGTCTTCATGGCAGCAGAATCTAGTTCCCTGACAAGGGATCAAACCTGGAACCCCTGTGCTGAGAGTGCAGAGTCTCAGCCACTACCAGGGAAGTAATATCAGTGCTTTTGAAAAGCAAGCTGTGAGGAACCCTAACAACAAATGACATTCCCAAGTTCATATTCTTTCATAGTTATAATGAACATAAAAATTTCTGAAGACTTCTTTTAAATTTGAAATTTCCAGATTCTCCTATAATTTTCTAGTGTGCTTGTAGGCTTTTTGTTTTTATTTTTACTTTCCATGGGAATATTTTAGGAAAATAATGATTCCCTTAAAATACTGCTATAAAGCTTTAAAAAGTATTAGAACATTCACTTTCATGACTATTCCAACAGAAGGGGAGATTTTTTAAAAATTCTTACTAAAAATACCATATTTTATATTCTTTATATTTTGAGTTTAAAATTAATTCAAGAAACACATTGATTAAAAAGTCAAAGTAATTTTTCATGTTTTCCGTAACTTTATTCTCATAAGCACTAACCAGAATAAATATTTTTTCTTTGCGTCTTTTCTCCTTTCTTTCCTACCATTCAAGCATTTGACCAGATTAGTTCTCCTATCTTGTATGAATGGGAAGTTGTCTTGTGGAGTAACTTGTACAGAATTCCTCGTTTTTGTTTTCAAAACGCGAGCCTCTTGTAGAACCTGGAAAGTTTACAGAGATAATAGAAGAAAAGTAAAGAAAGGAAGTGCTTCTGGGGGTAGTTCTGGGGTTGCCTGGGGCTGGGAGTGACAACTGGGAGTGACTGCAGGTGTTCCAAGGAATCTTACTAGGATGATGAAAATGTTCTAAAACTAGATCATGGCGATAGTAGAACAAATGGTAACTACTGAAAATTATTTTTCTTCATAAAATGGGTGTATTTTATGGTATGTTAAAAAGGCTTGAAAGTGAAAGTGTTAATCGCTCAGTTGTGTCTCTTCGCCACCCCGTGGACTGTAGCCTGCCAGGCTCCTCTGTCCATGGGATTTTCCAGGCGAGAATACTCCAGTGGGGTGCTGTTCCCTCTTCCAGAGGCTCTTACTGACTCAGGGGTCAAAACCAGGTCTCCTGCATTGTAGGCAGATTCTTTACTGTCTGAGCCACCAAGGTCTATTTTTTTTCCCCAAGATCTATTTTGGTATGTAAGCTGTATCTCATTTTATAAGAAATTAAAAGTTATACAGTTGTTAAAAAATTGAAACAAGAAGACCAACTTTTTGTCCTGCTTATTTTGCAGAATGCTGTAATACAGAGCTCTTCAAACTTATTTGATACAAAATATGTTTTCCTTTGCACTAATGAATTTTTTTTAGCATCTATTAAAAGTCACTTTTTTAAGTTGTCCATTACTTTTTATAGTTTTTAAAGACAATCTAGATAAAGCAAGAGAACATTATTTGCTATTGTTTGCCTTTAATTGGGAAGTGGGATATTCTTCATAAATCTTTAAAAAATTAATTTTAATTGGATAATTGCTTTATAATATTGTGTTGGTTTCTGGCATACATAAGCATGAATCAGTCATAGACATACATATGTCCCCTCCATCTTGAATCTCTCTCCCACCTTCCACCCCACCCCACCCCTCTAGGTTGTTGCAGAGCCCCAGTTTGAGTTCCCTGAGTCATACAACAAATTCCCATTGGTTATCTAGTTAACACATGGTAAAACAGATCCTACCTCATCCCACCTTCTCCTCCCCCGACCCTCTATGTCCATGAGTCTGTTCTCTATGTCTGTGTCCCCGATGCTGCCCTGAAAATAGATTCATCAGTACCATCTTTCTAGATTCCATATATATGTGTTAATATACTATATCTGTTTTTCTCTTTCTGACTTACTTCACTCTGTATAATAGGCTCTACATTCATCCACCTCATTAGCCCTGACTCAAATATGTGTTTTTTTTTTATGACTGAGTAATATCCCATTGTAAATATGTATCACGACTTCCTTATCCATTCATCTGTTCATGGACATCTAGGTTGCTTCCATGTCTTAGCTATTGTAAATAGAGCTGCAGTGAACATTGTGGTACATGTATTTTTTCAGTTTTGGTTGCCTCAGTGTGTATGCCTAGTCATGGGGTTACTGGGTCATATGATAGTTTTATTCCCAGTTTTTTAAGGAATCTCCATACTGTCTTCCATAGTGGCTGTATCAATTTACATTCTCACCAACAGTGCAACAGGGTTCTCTTTTCTCCACACCCTCTCTAGCATTTATTATTTGTAGATTTTCTGATGATGGCCATTCTGAGTGGTGTGAGGTGATATCTCATTGTAGTTTTGATTTGCATTTCTCTAATAATGAGCAACGTTGAGCTTCTTTTCATGTGTTTATTAGCGATCTGTAATACATCTTTTTTTTTAAACTTTGCACTTTCTTTATATAATAGTTTACTTCTGGGGGAAAGAATTTTCTCCAGACCATGAAGGAGGTGGAGGAGGGATTTGTGCTAGAACACTAGGAAACCAGGCCCTGTTCCCCAGCAGAGAGATAACAGTTTGGAGAGATCCAGAGAGAAGTGACTGCAGAATATGCCAACACTGAAAGATAGAGATTCAGGGCAAAGGGTCCCTGCCCTTGGAATAGCGAGTGTCTGAAGCCGATGGGGTGACAGCATTGATGGTGTGTGGAGCCAGTGTGGACAGGTACCTGAGGCTCAGCTTCTTATTCCTCCCGCAATTCATTTCCCTGACTTACATAAGATCCCATAACTGGGGCATAAATAGGGTAGGGAGGCACTTCAGAAAGTCACGTTAGAGGAATATCCTAGTCCCATTCCCGTGGTTCTAGATACATCAGTGTATGTCTTTATCTTCTGTAAGCCTGCCTGCTCCATTGCTCAGTTGTCTACAACTCTTTGTGACTCTTTGAGCTGTAGCCTGCCAGGCCCCTCTGTCCATGGGATTTCCCAGGCAAGAATACTGGAGTGTGTTGCCATTTCCTCCTCCAGGGGAATCTTCCTAACCCAGGGATCAAACACAAATCTTCTGCGTCTACTGCACTGGCAGGCAGATTCTTTACCACTGAGCTGTCAGGGAAGCCCTCTCTCTGTAAGCCTACTTAGATTCAAATTTGAGCCTGTCTCCCATAAGCTGGTGGAAAAAAGAATATTATATATTTGTTAAAATATATACATAGACAAATTAGATCATATTTATATATCTCTTGGCAATGTGCTTTTCATCTTAATAATTTACCTCTTTCTGTGACATAAACAATTTCGTCTATATTTTTTCCAGATATGTAATATCCTAAAATATGGAGGTATTTTAACTATCTCAGGTTCTTAAAGAATTTGACAAAATCAAGCGTGAGCCAATACAGGTAAGCTGACTGGCAAGAATCAGCTTCCCATTTGGCTCAGTGGTAATGAACCCTCCTACCAGTGCAGGAGACATAAGAGCCATGGATTCGAACCCTGGGTTGGGAAGACCCTAGAGGAAGACATGGCAACCCACTCCAGTGTTCTTGGCTTCAGAATCCCATGGACAGAAGAGCCTGGCAGGAATCCGTGGAGTCACAATAGAGTTGGACACTACTGAAGCAACTTTGCATGCATACACGCATGAGTGGCAAACACGGGACCCAGAGGAGACTCTGGTGAGCCCTTGGCTGGCAGGTGACCCTCAGAGAGAAGCCAGAGCCCAGCTCTGTTTCAGTCTCTGCTGTGACTTTCCCTCACAAACCACTGTGACTAAGGGCTGAAAAACAGAAAGTACAGAGAGCTGTGCAGACCTTCACTGTAGCCACAGGCTCCTGGCACAGGCTACAGGCTGGAGTAGCACAGCCTCTCTAACTCCCTGGCGCTGCACTTTTGTTTTTGTGATTAATGTCCAGTGCAGGGGCGAGTAATGTAGCAATTCATTGTAGTAATTCGAGTTATAGAGAATATATGGACTCCTTCGCTCAGCATGCCTCTCTCCAGCTCCCTGTCACATGAAAAGAATCATTACATTGAGAATACATTGCCATCAACCCCAGGGCCAAACAGAGATGAAACTCACACATCCCAAATATCTCTACTGCCTGCAACTAAAATGCGACTCTTAGAGCCCTTCTTTGCTGAAATGGAAAAGGCTAACTGGACCCAAAGGGTGGCCAGATTTTCTTTGGCTTTACTAGTTTTGGTTGCTACTTAAGAATGACAGGTTAGGATTTCCCTGGTGGTCTAGTGGTTGAGAATCCACCTGTCAATACTAGGGGCACGGGTTCAATCCCTAGTCTAGGAAGATCCTACTTGCCAAAGGGCAGCTAAGCCTGTGGGCCACAACTACTGATCCCGTGCACCTTAGAACTCGTGCTCCCCAACAAAAGAAGCCACTGCAATAAGAAGCCCAAGCACTGCAACTAGAGAAAACCTGGATGCAGCAACAAAGAGCCAGCACAGTCAAAAAAAAAAAAAAAAATGACAGGTCAAGTATGAATGACTCACAAGAGCTACTAAATTAATTTACTTAGGAGCTGTTTAGTTTCATACTGTATCCTTAACACTGCAAAGTAACTGTTGGAATCCTGGGAGAACTTGGGGAGGGGAGATAGGGGAAGTGCTGGGAAGACCTCCTATTCTAGTAGGTCCAGGATGGGGTGGCCACTGTCACCTGGCAGGGGTGGAAAAGCAGAGGAGTAGATGAAATGCAGATGTGATCCTGGCTACAAGGGAAAAGGTGGCATGCCTGTGAGGTGAGGACCCTGAACTTCACCAGCTTCAGAAGCCAGCCAATGCTAACACACCTTAGCATTCCCAAGACTATGTAGGAAATGGGGGTAAGGTGCCTTAAATCTGGATTTTTCTGCTCTCACCTGTGGGGCTTCAATCATGTCATTTTGGCTGTCAATATTATGAAAATGTTTCTGAATTTATTAGTGGGTAGAGTTCAAGACCTTAGGTTCTTCTTTTACTAACCTGAGATAGACAGAATAAAGTTAGAAGTATTGAAGCATACTTGGATGGTTTGAACAGTATCACAGTCTTTCTTGAAAAAAATTCCCTGTTGGTGGAGAAATTGTGCAAATGTTAGGAAAGAGAGGAACTAGCTCAGGTCCTATTATTAACTTGCATTTTGGCAGGTGATTCCCTCCAGGTGCGCTGTGAGTGTGTGCAAACCTCTGAGTGTGTGTGTGTGTGTGTGTGTGTGTGTGAGAGAGAGAGAGAGAGAGAGAGAGAGAGAGAGAGAGAGAGAGAGAGAGAGAGAGAGAGAGAAGAGATGAGAAGAAAGGGCAGGAGAAAAGAGAAGAGGACATGCCTGTCTAGCTCTCAGAGCCTGGTCTCACAGAAATCTCCTGCCATATCTGAATGTCTGCCACTTTCTGTCCAGCCGCTAACCTTCTGGGTGGGAGCAGGTTTAAGATGAGATAGGCGAGGAACCCGAATTCCAGCTCCCTCCATCATTTTCCTCTCACTTTCTCAGAGCCTGGGGCTCCCCATGCAAATGGTTCCAATACATCGCATCCTGAGCCCAGGTTATTATTCTCCGAGATGTATAAACAACATTATCCAACTCCAGTGAGCAGTAGCATATGTTATTTTTACAATGTTCCTGTTCAGTTTTACAACACCTAAATTTCAGGAAGAAATGTTGTGTGCAATCTCTTCGCTCTGTGCACTGCACACCCCTCACCACATCGAGGCTCTCTCCATCCAGTGTGTGTCTGATTGAAAATTCAATTCAGCTCACTTCAGATATGTATTGAACACCTTCATGTCGGCAGCAAAGTGGTAAAAGCTACAGGGGATACAAAATAAGTAGAAAGCACAGTCTCTACCTTCAAAAAGTCTGCCATGCTATTGGGACCGAGATGGAAGAACAACAAGAGACTGACATGAGACAGAATATATTTATTTATCAAGATGTGCTGTTCTGACATTAAGTGCACTGAATGTCCAGAAAATGGAACTCTTGGTGAAAGCTGGAGTTGTCAGGGCAGAAAGGTTTCTTGGAAGGACTGAGGGCTGGCACAGGGCTTTGAAGGATCAGGAAGATGAATATGTGGCAGGATCCCATGCAAAACTTTCCTTGTTTCAGATTTTCTACAGACACCTCAAAGCTGAAACAACACAACCTAATTACTCCTGCCGTCTGCAAATCTGGCCAAGGAGCTGCCGGACAGGGCTTCCTCAGAGGGGGCTGGGTCATCCTGTGATGCTCGAGGCTGCACTTCTGTGCTTCCCACACCCTCCCACCAGTTTATAAAAGTGGAAGATTATAAATGGGAAAGGAAAATCTTGTTGGGATGTTTAGTAGAATGTGGTCTGCCTAGTGAAAGTGGTGGGTGTTTTCTTTCTCACGTGAAGGAGGAGGATGGGATGTCCCCACATGTTCCCCAAGACAAGAGAGAGCCTACCTGCACTTGATGCTTGAGCTGTTGAAGCTGTGGACCTGCTCTTGAAGTGCCCCTAGGACAGAGCATGGAGGAGAGGTCTTGGGAGAACTTGGCACAAGACCTTGGAAGAGAAAAGGCATTGTGAGCATATAGACTGGTACCTGCTGCTTGCAGGGGACATCTGGAAGGTGGGAGCGGGTGGGACCAGTCTGTGATGTCAGGGCTGTGGGCTGCCTGCATCTGCACTGCTTAGCCTGCCAAGGATGGGTGAGTTTCCTGTGGACCAAGTGCATGCTGTGGGACAGAACATCTGGTTGAAGAGGGTGGCTGGCCAGGGGAGGACTCTCAGCCACGAAAAGCTATGGGTGAATTAAAGGGCAAGAAGTGAGAGGAAGGAAATTATAGAAAGTCTCTGGGGAGTTCTTCCTTCATGGAGGCCCTCCCTGGGATCATGCAGCCACAATGGGGACCTCTGACACATCAAAGCTGTTGCTGATGAAGGGGAGCAGCCCTGTTAATGTCAGAATGTTCTCCTCCTTTCCCTCAGGCTGCCTGCTGACTCCAACTCTCAAGGAGGGGATGGGACCAGGAGAGGGGTGGAGGGTGGGAAGGGGGAGTGAAAGGACAACCAGGTGCTTTCTCTCTCAGACTACAGTTCAGGCCTTAGCTGGGAGAAGGGGGATGACCTTCCACTGCACGTGAGATGGGACTTTGATTTATACTAGGCAGGACTTTCCAGTTCCAGAAAGGTGAGCTGAAATGATTCAGATGAGACACTTCTTCCAACAGAGTGGCTGGACAGAGTGGGACCTGCTGTCCTAAGATGCTTCCAGAGCCATGAAAAGGAGATGACACGAGTCTCTGTCCAAGAGTGTCTCCCCTGGCAACCTACAAGGGTGCCCCACCGATTACAGAGAGATGGAGGCACCAGGAAGTGGCATTCAGGAAGATGAAGGGGCAGGGCAAGTCTCAGTGACTTGAGCTGGTGGGGGGCAGCAAGTGACAAGCCTTGAAGTAGAACATAAGTGTTTTTGAGAGGATTAGCGGAAGAAGGAGTCAAAGCCAATAAACACTAGCACAAGAACTAGCCCACTAATCAAGCCTCCATCCTGGGAAGAGCTCATTTTCTCTGAAAGGCCTCCTCCTCCTTTGTAGCAGCCAACCCACATTTCTCCCTGACACATGCTAATCGGTTTGCTGTTGCCCCATGTGTTTGAGAGTGTGTCTTCTCATAACATTCCCATGATGGGTTTTCTGAAAAGAGGGCCACTCTGTCCTTTTCCCCACTCCCAGTGTCAGCAGGAAAGACCCACTGAGCCTATATTGGTGTAACTGGACTTTGGTCGACTTGGACCCAGACATGGTAGTTAATGTCTTGTTCACAAAACAAATGAGGAGCGAGGAGGAGAGAAGAGGTATGTTTTTGTGGGCAGGGTGTTGGAAGAGGTGACCCACCATCGTTCCCTGGAGAGTAAATTTCCAGAGAATTTTAATCATAATCTTTGAGCTGGCACTTGGGGTTTACCACTGCAAAAAAGAAGCAATTGGTGGCTGTCTTATTCATATATTGCTATCTGGCTGACTTGGATTTGCCTCTATAGGAGTTAAAATTTTAATTCACACTCTCAGGGGGCAAGAAATGTCTTGCTTTTACAAGTCAAATGTATTCTGACTTAGAGTTTTAACTCTTTAGAGAGTGAGAGATCATATCTCAGTCCTCTTTGCAATGTCGCTCTGTTTCCATGCATGCATACAAGCTTAGGGCAGCAGGGATGGCAGTGGGATCTCTGGTTCATCCCATTATTAGGTTGATCTAATCCCATCATTAGGATGACTTGAGATCCTTGCTGTTCACCCTCACATGGTCCATTTCAAGGTGGATTGAATTCCTGGTTCCTCGTCAAGCATTTGTATGCCATCTTTGCCTGCTGTTAGCAAAGCTGCCTCTTTTAATGCTTGGTCTCTTCAATATCCCTGAGCCAACTCTGATTCTTAAGGGGCTGCAAAACCTTGTCTCCTTTCTAGGTTCTTTCGGAAAGAGATGCTGCTGCTGCTAAGTCGCTTCAGTTGTGTCCAACTCGGTGCGACCCCATAGATGGCAGCCCACCAGGCTCCCCCGTCCCTGGGATTCTCCAGGCAAGAACACTGGAGTGGGTTGCCATTTCCTTCTCCAATGCATGCAAGTGAAAAGTGAAAGTGAAGTCGCTCAGTCGTGTCCTACTCTTTGTGACCCCATGGACTGTAGCCTACCATGCTCCTCCGTCCATGGATTTTCCAGGCAAGAGATACCAGTTGCTTTTTTTTTTTAAAGTTAATTTTTATTGGAGTATAGTTGCTTTACAATGTTGTGTTAGTTTTTGCTATACAGCAAAGTATATGAAAATCAGCTGTGAAAAGTGAAAATGTTAGCTGTTCAGTCATGTCCAGTTCTCTGCAATCCCATGGACTGTAGCCCACCAGGCTCCTCTGTCCATAGAATTTTCCAGGCAAAAATACTGCAGTGAGTACCCATTTCATTCTCCAGGGGTTCTTCCTGACCTAGGGATCAAGTTGGGTCTCCTGCATTGCAGTCACTTTCTTTACCTTCTGAGCCACCAGGGAAGTCCATAAGTCTGCTATCCATATACATCACCTTCTCGTTTTCTGGATTTCCTTCCCTTTCAGTTCACCACAGAGCATTGAGTAGTGTTCCCTGTGCTATACAGTAGGTTCTCATTAGTGATTTATTTTATACATACCATAAAATAATAATGTATATATGTCAATCTGAATCTTCCAATAGTTCCACCACCTCCTTCCCCAATTGGTATCCATATGCTTGTTCTCTACATCTGCATCTCTACTTCTGCTTTGCAAATACAGTCATCTATATCATTTTTCTGGACTTCAGATATATGTTAATAAATGATATTAATTTTTCTCTTTCTGACTTAGTTCACTCTGTATGACAGTCTCTAGGTCCATTGCATGTCTCTACAAATGATCCAATTTTGTTCCTCTTTATGACTGAGTAATATCCCATTGTATATATGTTCCACATCTTCTTTATCCATTCCTCTGTTGTTGAACATTTAGGATGTTTTTCATGTCCTGAATATTGTAAGTAGTGCTTCAGTGAACATTGGAGTTGAATTATGGTTTTCTCCGGGTATGTGCCCAGGGGTGGGAGTTCTGGTTCATATGGTAGTTCTATTTTCAGCTGCTTTTGAAATAGCTGCTGCCCTACCCTCTGCTCAGCCCCACTCCATCGCCTTGGGGCCATTCATCCTAATTGCATCAATGAATCATGGGTCTTATACACAACAGTCTAGATGAGGGAAGGGAGTGTTAACTCCTGGGTGCCTTCCAGCTTTTGCTTCTTGCAACACAAAGGCACACAAGAGAGGCAACACTAGGCCTGGCTCCCTTTGTATATTTGCTGGAGTGGAAGGGAGATTCCTATAGTTAGAAGTGAGAAACCACAAATACAGTAGTCCATCTAGTCTTTCACAAATAGTGAAAGTGAAGTCTCTCAGTCACGTTCGACTCTTTGCGACCCCGTGGACTGCAGCCCACCAGGCTTCTCTATCCATGGGATTTTCCAGGCAAGAGTACTGGATTGGGTTGCAATTTTCTTCTCCAGGGGATCTTCCAGATCTAGGGATTGAACCCGGGTTTCCCACACTGCAGGCAGACACTTTACCCTCTGAGCCACCAGGGAAGCCCCACAAATAGTGAATAGGTTGAGACAATTCCAAGCCAGAGACTTGCCTCAGCTGTCCCTGAGACCACTCAGCAGCTGATGTTCTCAGTAAGAAAGTGTGAGTGAGTGAGTGTAGTAGTCCTGGGATGGGATCCAGCTGAGCACCGTGGGCTTCTCTAGGGCATGTGCCACCAAGCATCTATCATCAGCCCTCACTTCCATGGCCCAGCTGGTAGTTGTTACTCAAAATACATGAAGGGGACTTCCCTGCTGGTCAGACTCCACACTCCCAATGTCGGGGACCTGGGTTTGATCCCTGGTCAGGGAACTGGATCCCACATGCTGCAACAAAGATCAAAGATCCTGTGTGCTGAAACAAAGACTCAGCACAAACAAATAAATAATAAATAAAAAAAATTTAATGACTTAAAAAATACATGACACTCTACCCACTGTCAAAGACAAAAATGGAACAAGCAAGGTGATGAATGTATCCAGCCTGCCACAGTAGAGAGAATGCCCCAAGTCTGAAGACCCACTGGAATTGCCAAGTGACTCTTCATAGGGAGGGGTAAAGTGCATTGCAGATGGGGTGCTTCATAGTTAGGGTTCTTTTGTAAGCAGAGTAAGCGTCAGATAGTTATCTGCATAGGCAATGGTTAGCTGCATCCAGGGGTCCAGAGGAACAAACAGCTTTAATCATTCTTGAGATAAGGGACCAGAGAAGGCAATGGCACCCCATTCCAATAATGTTGCCTAGATAATCCCATGGATAGAGGAGCCTGGTAGGCAGCAGTCCATGGGGTCGCTAAGAGTTGGACATGACTGAGCGACTTCACTTTCACTTTTCACTTTCATGCATTGGAGAAGGAAATGACAGCTCACTCCAGTGTTCTTGCTTGGAGAATCCCAGGGATGGAGGAGCCTGGTGGGCTGCTGTCTATAGGGTTGCACAGAGTTTGAAGTGATTTAGCAGCAGCAGCAGCAGAGATAAGGAACAGGAAGTTGGAGGGTTTGTGTTAACTCCCAGTATTTGTGAATGTGACCTTATTTGAAAATAGGGTCTTTGCTGATGTCATCAAGTTAAGATGTCATTGAGTGTTAGTTGCTCAGCCTTGTCCATCTTTTCGATGCCATGGTCTGTAGCATGCCAGGCTCCTCTGTCCATGGAATTCTCTAGGCAGGAATACTGGAGTGGATTGCCATTCCCTTCTCTAGGGGATCTTCCCTACCTAGGGATTGAACCTGGGTCTCTTGCATTGCAGGCAGATTCATTATAGTATGAGCCACCAGGGAAACCCAAGATGTCATTAAGGTGGGCCTTAATGCAATATGACTGGTATCCTTCTGTGAGGAGGTGAAGATAGAAACATACAGGGAGAAGATCATGTGGTGACAGAGGCGGGGGTTGGTGTGATACAGTGACAACCACACCAGAGGCAGAGAGAGAAAGCTCAGAACAGGTTCTCCCCTACAGTCTTTTTTTCTTTTTTCTTTCCTTTTTTGGCCTCAGTACAGCATGCAGGATTTTAGTTCCGTGTGTGTGTGTGTGTGTGTGTGTGTGTGTGTGTGTATTAGTCATTGAGTCATGTCTGACTCTTTGCGACCCCATGGATAGTAGCCCACCAGGTTTCTCTGTCTGTGGGATTCTAAAGGCAAGAATACTGGAGTAGGTAGCCATTCCCTTCTCCAGGGGATCTTCCTAATCCAGGGATCAAACTCAGGTCCCTTGCATTGCAGGCAGATTCTTTACCATTTGAGCTACCCAGGAAGCCCTTGATCAGGATGGAAAGGATCAGGATGCAGTCCTGCAGTGAAAGCACAGAGTCCTAACCACCAGACCACCAGCAATTTTTCCTCCCTCCATTCCTGTATGAGCAAGTCCTTGCCAACACCTTGATTTCAGGCTTCTACTTTCAGACCTTCAAGATAATAAATTTCTGCTGTTTAGAGCCACACCATTTGTGGTACTCTGTTAGGGCCACTCTAGAAATCATGTCTTCTCTTGTGGCTTAGTGGTAAAGAATCCACTTGCAATGCAGGAGCTGTAGGAGACATGTGTTTGATCCCTGGATTGGGTAGATCCCCTGAAGGAGGGCATGGTAACCCACTCCAGGAGCCTCGTGGGCTACAGTTCACAGGGTGAAGCAACTTAGCACTCATGCACACGGTAATCTAATACAGACAGTATTAGACCTCAGCAACAGTGGAAGCAAAAGGGGAAAATTGTGTTCAGTCTCATCATGGGTAAACAGGGGAGGCACCAATGGTCTGGGAATTATCCCAAATAGTGGATAGCAAGCCCAGCTTAAATCATGTGGTTAAGAGGGTGGTTCTTTCTGGGAAAACATTTCAGGAATGCAAAAGGATAAGTTTTCTTTAAAACTTCTCTTTTCCAGGAGCTCAGCACTGTTCGACCCACTTAAAACCTATTTGTAGATTTTCATCCCAACGTGTTAAATTCCAGTGTTCCTAGTCTGATATGTGGGGGATGACCTCATCAGCCTCGCTCATTCTTCCAGCAACCTTCCATACATCCCACACTCCATCCTCTGTGCTCCTGCACAAGCTTGGCTTTCTGGTCACCAATGTGTGTTTTATTTTATTATTATTATTATTTTGGGGGCCAGGCCACATGGCATGTGGGATCTTAGTTCCCAAACCAGGGATCGGACCCAAGCTCCCTATAGTGGAAACACAGAATTTTAACCACTGGACCTCTAGAGAAGTCCCACGGATGTGTCTGTGTTAGTGCTTTCCTGGGACACTTCCTCTCTCCTATTCTTCTCCTTTAGCTTCACCCCCCTTGATATCCACATCTCTTACCTGCTTCCAAACCTCTCCTCTGGGGTTGCGGGGAAGTCAGTGCCCATATCCACAGAGAACTCTACTGGATGCACTGAATTCATTCGTTCCCATTTCTCACTCTCCTGCTGGACCACAGATTCCACATGGCTCTCATTCTCTATCTTACTGTGATGCTCAGTGCTTGTACAGGGCAGGTGATAAATAAGCATTTGCTGAGCTGAAATGAACTCTATCTCCTTCAGACACCTCTCCCTGATCCTTAGAAATGTTTCCTCTTCAACACTTCATGTTATCTCTCTCTCTCTCTCTCTGTCTCTCTCTCTCTTCCCCTGGGAGCACCTTTGCTGCTGTGATTTCAGGCCTAGCAGAGAAGTCAAGTCTGTATTTTCAGGTTTCAATGCCTTCTCCATATAAGCATTGCATTGAAAGTTTTAGTATTCTACCCACAGCCAGAAAATATATCTTCTTTTTTTGCAAAAGCTTGAAAAAGTATATTTTTTCTCATCACAAAAATGTTGCATACTCATTGAAAAAAGTTTTGAAAAATACAGAAGGGAAAAAACTCCAAGAAAATACAACTGTGTACAACTTTACAATCCAGAGTTGACTATGTATTGATGTCTTTATTTCCAAATAAAATGACTATCATGTTATACATTTTATTTTGTAATCTGCTTTTTTTTCTGAACATTTAAAATCAATATGCCATATTAATACTTATTTGTGTGAAAAGCACAAATGTTTTTCAGGAATGAACTTTTCAGCATAGAGACAGTTTCACTGTTTTGCTGAGAAAATCCCTTCCTTTCCTCTGAGGACAAACATATTTGGCTAACTGCCCCACCATGGCTAACCTGCATGCAGTTGGGAATTATTAGAAGTCTCTCTTACAGAAGGTGATATGGAGATTGGTTGCTATAAGTAACAACTAAACTAAAAAGTAAAATGAAGAAATGTCTAATGTATAAATCTAGTTTCTCTTTTCAGCTTCCATGATTGTCTTTTAATGTACTCAAGTAGGTTAAAAACCTGGACTTGCCAGGTGACTCAATGGTGGAGAACTGAACTGCCAATGCAGGAGATGTGGGTTTGATCCCAGGGTTGGAAAGATCCCCTGGAGAAGAAAATGGCAACCCACTCCATTGTTTTGCCTGGAGAATCCCATGGACAGAGGAGCCTGGTAGTCTACAGTCCATGGGGTCACAAAGAGCTGGACACGATATAGTGACTGACAACAGCAACAACATGTTAAGAACATAGAAGTGCACACCACCCATTGTTTCCTTCACACTGACACCATCATCATCACCATCCCCAGCACCATTTTCACCAGTCATCATCACCACTGCCATTTCCTCCTTCTCTTCCTCTTCCTCCTACTTCCCTTCCTCCACTTCTTCCCCCCCCCCCCCCAATCTTCTCTTTCTCCTCTTCTCTTCTATTGTTTTCATCATCATAATTTTCACTCCTATTTCAGCTTTCACTGTTTGGAGATTTGGAGGTTATATGAATATTGAAGTACATGAGAGCAGAAGAGACAACTAATACAGCATTGTAAAGCAATTATACTCTAATTAAAAATACATATAAAATCATGAAAAAAACTGGTGGAATTCATTTAGGACTTTTCCCTAACTATTTAAAACTCTAGGGCCAATTTAATTTTCTGATGTGGGAACATGACCTGTGAGAAATCCTGATGTAAGAGCTTTCATTTCAATCTCATCAGTTAAAAATAATTACAAAATAACATTAATAAAGACGAGCCAGAGAGAGTATCTTTTGACTCATCTGCATTTATATCTATCAGATTCACGCACCTGCTTGATGTGTAAAGGTCAGGCTTTTAGACAGGAATTTCTGTGGATCTCCTTGAATTAGGTAGAAATTTACCTGGCCAGATAATTTGTATTTTTTTTTTTTCACAGAAAGTGTAGAGAATGCATTCCAAGTCATAGTCTACAGATTGATGTTTATACGTTCCCCTCCGGAGAGGGCTGTAACCCTGAGAAGGATGTCAGGGCTGATACCGTGGAGCAGACGTGAGTAGGAGCACCTGGCATCTCCAGTGATTGAAATGATATATTAATGAGTTCTCATCCTCAGTGACATTTTACCAGGAGCCAATTAACCGTAGTAATTACATCTTTTCCATTTCATGCTTTGAAATACGAAGTGCCTGAGTGTTGGGTTGCTGTGTTTGTTGAGCATTGTTTTCCCATTTAAAGCACTAAAAGTTTGAGTCATTTATTATGTTCCCTTTGCCTTCTGGGTGTCTCAGCATGGCAGTTTTTTTTTTTTGCAAAGGATGAGTTTTATAACCACACAGATACTGCTGCATATAAATTAATATAATCCAATACAACCACAGCTGTGCTTTAAAAGGTGGCAGAAAATATGGTGGGGAGACTGCACACAGCTAAGAAGTGGAAAAGAGTTAAAGCTTCATGCTAAATAACAGATTGCTTGGTAAATGAGAGACTAAGTAAGAGGTCCTGGTTAGTTGGCTCTTCTACATAATGGGGTTAATGCTGGTGAATGGAAAACATTTGTTTCTGTTTTTTAATATTGTTTCAAAACTGTCAAAAATTTTTCTAAAATATCAGTTTGGTTTTCCAAAGTAGACAATATTTTATGCTTCACTTTCCTCACCGTAGGATTTGGATGATAATTATACCTGCCTAATAAGCCTGTTGTGAAGATAAGTTAATATATGTATTTGGATGGTACAGGGTATATTATAAACGCTCAATAAATGCCATTTCAGTTCAGTTCAGTCACTCAGTCCTGTCTGACTCTTTGCAGCCCCATGGACTGCAGCATGCCACGCTTCCCTGTCCATCACCAGCTCCTGGAGCTTACTCAAACTCATGTCCATCGAGTCAGTGATGCCATTCATCTTATCTTCTGTCATCCCCTTCTCTTCCTCCTTCAATCTTTCCCAGCATCAGTGTCTTTTCAAATGAATCAGCTCTTCGAATCAGGTGGCCAAAGTATTGGAGTTTCAGCTTCAGCATCAGTCCTTCCAATGAGTATTCAGGATTGATTTCCTTTAAGGAAATCAGGTTGGATATCCTTGCACTCCAAAGGACTCTCAAGAGTCGTCTTCTCCAACACCCCAGTTCAAAAGGATCAGTTCTTCAGTGCTCAGCTTTCTGTTATTATTCTATTAAGTTTAATGAATTAGAATTTATATTTTGCCATCCTAAAATTTGAAACTTACAGAGTTGTATAGTTAGTTTAAAAAAATAACACTAGTTTGTTTATGAAATAGTTAATTGGGTAAAAATTAAAACAGTATAAAAACAGTATAAAAGAAACTGAAACTAGCTTATCTCACAAGTTCAATGATAACCACTGTTAAAATTGTTTGGGAAATCGTTTAAATATCAGTCTCCCTGTATTTCAAGCCCAAGGATTGAACAGGGTCTCCTGCATCGCAGGCAGATTCTTTATCATCTGAGCCACCAGAGGAGCCCAAATATGAATATATTCATAGATAAATACACCTAATTTTAAATTATTGAATTGTAATATATTCTTCTGTAACTGACCTTTATCCCTTATGTGGTATGCTCGGATGTTTTTTAATCAATTGCTATGACCTCTGTCATCACTTTTCATGGCTGTGTAATATTCTACAGAGCATACAAATCAGAAATCATTTTGCTGGTTTTCAAGTGATGAATATTTGGGTTGTTTTCCTTGTACATGCCTTGGGTTTCACTTATATATTTATTTCTTTTTATTTGTTTTAAATTTAGAGGTATAAGATGGTTGGGTTCAGTGGTTATACATTTTGTATTTTAAATTATAGTTTTCTACTGCTTTTCCCAAAAGTTAAAGCAAATTTATAGTCAACAAGGGTAAGATTTACTAGACAGAGATAAAGGGTTTATGTCAGGGAGAAAGGATCTTTTCAGTGGAATGCACAATGTGAAGAAAAACTGTAGGGAATTGGGAAAATACATACTCCACTGGGGAAGTCTTCATACTTTTCTTGAGCTTGCTATTTTTTTACCCAACATTTTATGGAAACTCCTTTATATCAATTGGTATAGGTGATATTTATTCTTTCAAAAAGTGTGCTGTGGGTGAATCCTACCTTATTCAGTCTTTTCACCACTGTTGGTAATTTACTTCTCTTTTAAATACCAATGTTGACTACTATGGACAATTCTGTAACAACCAGTTCTTAAATTCTGAAAATTTTACTTATTTCTGTGAGATAGATTTCAAGGACTGGGTTTGCTGAATTGAAGAGTACATGTATTAAAAACTTTAATCTTTATTTTAATATGTGTTACCAGATTGCTTTTCCAAGAGGCTGTAACATTTCATGCTTCCACCTAACAGTTCAGTTTCTCCACACCTCAGCCTGCTGTAGGTATGATATTTCAAAATTTATACTAGTTTGATGGGTGCAGCATAACTTCAGTTTACATTTTTTTTTTGGCTGCACTGGGTCTTTTTTGCTGCGCATGAGCTTTTCTGTAGTTGCAGCGAGTGGGGACTACTCTTCCTTGTGGTGCTCTGGCTCTCATTGCAGTGGTTTCTCTTGTTGCAGAGCAAAGGCTCTAGGGTGTGCCTGTTTCAGTAGTTGTGGCATAATTTTGCATTTCTTTGGCAAGAGTGAGTTGGAGAACTACGCACATGTTTGTGCCTATTTGAATTTGCTAATCTGTGAATTAGACACACAGCCTCATTTCTTTGGCTCATTACACATTAAAATGGAGAAAATTCTATTCAAAGTAATGCATACACAGAGCAAAAAAATAAAACAATACAGAAGCCTTGGTAAGGGAAGCCATAACCATGTGTTCTTATAACTCTTCACTCTTAATCCTCAAAGGCAGGCAACAGAATCCATACTAGCTTTACTAAGCAGAAAGGACTTTGAACATTAAAGTGTTAGTTGCTTCAGTCATGTCTGACTCTTTGTGATCACAGGGATTGTAGCCCATCAGACTTCTCCGTCCATAGGATTTTCCAGGCAAAAATCCTGGAAAATCCTATGGAAGACCAGGAGGTCTTCCCAGCCCAGGAATTGAACCCAGATCTCTGGCATACAGGCGGATTCTTTACCATCTTAGCCACTAGGGAAGGCCTAGAAAGGCCTTTATGTCAGGGTAATAGATGGCTTATAGATTTTCTAGTTCTTCAGAGATGTGACAGAGCCAGGAATGAACAATTTATTCAGCAGAAACACCCAAGCACATGATGGTAAGTTTTGGCAGAAACTTCTTTGCTTACAGCCTGATGCTCAGTACCGAGGAGGTTAGAACCTGGGGAGCAGGAGTTAGACTCTGGCTGCCTTAGGATAGCAGTCCCCAACCATTTTGGCACCAGGGAATAGTTTTGTGGAAGATAATTTTTCCATGGATTGGTGTGTGTGTGAGGATGGTTTCAAGATGATTCCAGTGTGTTACATTTGTTGTATGCTTTATTGCTATTATTATTACATCAGCTCCACTTCAGATCATCAGGCATTAGATTAGATCCAGGAGGCAGAGGACCCCTGCCTTTGGAGACATCATTTCTCTACCCATAGCATCTAGCTGCAAATGAGTCAGACAAGAGGAGGTTTTTACTTTCCATGCTCAGGAGCATCCAGGCACATAGAAAGGGAGTTGGCACAGATGTTGGGTAAGCTACCTGCAGCATCCACTCTGGATGTATGCCATCTTCCCCTGGCTTCCTCTTTTATTTCCAGGCATACCTCCCAAGTTCATTACAATAAGCTTGCAACTTGCTGAATGCCTTTCCTGAACAAACGTCCTGAAACCTGTCAGAAAATGTATTGATTTCTCCCTTGTTCACAATGGATAGTTTGAAGATTCAAATCTTAGATTCAATATTATAATTTTCTACAGGACTTGGAAATCATGGCTCATTGTATTCTAAAGAATGTTGCTGTTGAGGACAGTTCTGCCTTCCCTTGTAGATTAGATTTTTAAAAAAATCTCTTTGGAGACTTTTGAGTCTTTCCTCTCTTCATGGTGGTTTATAATTTTGTGAGGATATGAATAGAAATATTCACCCTGTTCAGTTCTTAGCTGGCCCTCTTGAAAGAGAGTTATTTCGCTGTGTAGTTCAGGAGTATTTTCTTTTATTTTGTTGATTAATTATGCTCCTTATGAACCGGATGTTTTCTCAGATTTATCCAGGCTATCGTATTTTTTCCCTAAAAATCATTAGCTTATTTTTCAAGAACTTTATTGTAATTGCTCCCTTTTCATAGTAGACTCTTCTTATTTATGAATATAATAAGTTTAGAATCTTTGTGAGGATACCTGTTAGAATTTTTAAATCTCTTTTCCCCTCATCTCTCCTCTTCCACTCATCTCTTTCCTTTAAGATCTTTTCTTTTGTATGGGTACCCAAGACCTTCCCTGGTAGACTGTTCAATTTTGTGGAGAGTGTTTATCCAGCTTTATTCTGGAGTAAACATTTCTGTTGCCAATTGTTCTGACTGCAGTATACAGAGCCAACTTTTGTGGCTACTTTGAGCTATTTTGCATTTAAAGCCTTATTTGTTACCCTGCTTCTTACTTTACTTTCTGTATCTGCTTACCAAGCATGCCTGGCAGAATAACGACAAAAATGTCCACTTCCTAATTCCTAGAATTTCTGGTATGCTGCTTTACATATCCGAAGGGACTTTTCAGTGAGATTTAAACATCTTGAAATGGGAAGGTTATCCTGGATTATATAGTGGACCTATTATAATCACAAAGTCTCTTAGAAGAGATAGATAGCTGAGTCAAAGTCAGAGAAGGTGGCATTGCAATGGAAGCAGTGGTAGGAGTGATGTGGTCACAAGCCAAAGAATGTGGATGGCCTCCAGAAACTAGCAAAGGCTTGGAAACAAATTTCTCCCAAGAACCCCAGGAGGAACACAGTCTTTGATTTTAGCTCCATAAGACCCATTTCAGACTTCTGAGTGCCAATATTGTTAAGATAGTAAATTGGTGTCTTTAAGTCGTTGGGTTTGTGGTAATTTGTTACAGCAGCAAAAAGAAAGTAATAAAGTCATGAAAAACCTGCAAATCTACAGGGAAGATCACCTCCCACCATCGCAGACTTCCCTCCTCAGTGTATGTGGGGCTGTGCCTTCCTCCCTCTGCTGCTGCTGCTGCTAAGTCACTTCAGTTGTGTCCAACTCTGTGCGACCCCATAGACGGCAGCCCACCAGGCTCCCCCATCCCTGGGATTCTCCAGGCAAGAACATGGGAGTGGGTTGCCATTTCCTTCTCCAATGCATGAAAGTGAAAAGTGAAAGTGAAGCTGCTCAATCCTGTCTGACTCCTCGTGACCCCACGGACTGCAGCCCACCAGACTCCTCCGTCCATGGTATTTTCCAAGCAAGAGTACTGGAGTGGGTTGCCAGTGCCTTCTCCATTCCTCCCTCTATTTATTGTCAAGTATGATCCTTTCCCCTTTGTAACTTCTGGAAGACTGTGAACTTTTCTGATCTGTCAGTGGTCCACTCTTTCCTGTACCTGGCGCCGCCACGAGCTGATTTCCTTTTCTGTTTCTTTATTGTCACACAGTGGGTTTGGGAAGGATGAGAAGTTTTTGGCATTCTTTTAGAATCAGTGACACTCTGATGAATGCAGAATGTTTCCAAAAGTCTTATTATTTTAAAGGCACAGCTGTCAAAGATGGTCCATCAAAAGTTATTCTTCTGGCATGCTCTCAGGCTCCCTGAAGCTGCATTTGAGTCCAACACTGGCCTGTGTGAGACAGCTGGTAGAGATGAGCAGGGCAGACTCTGGAAATTGTGCTGTTTCTTTTTACAGAAAGAGCTGGAGTGAAACAGTAGCATTGGCCTCAGAAGTATCAGTCTCCAGGCCACAGTGCCAGCCGTGCAGCCATCTGATATGAATTCCAGCCAGGTATTGCTTCGCCTCTGGCACTGGGCACCACCTGGCAATGAGGAGGAACATTGCATTTCTCCAGGAATCTTTGGGGAAGGAATAGAAAGCTGGGCAGGACTGTGTGAGAGCCTGTGTTCTGGAGCAGCCCCTGCCATCTCATGGTCTTCTGTGCCCCTGCAGGCAGTGACCTTATTTCCTCGTTAAGGCTCATTACTTGATTGCTAAACTCAGCTCCCATACTTTCCCAAGTTCTGAAACTTTCCTGTGCTTCGCAGAGAGAAGTCCTGTGTCCAGGGTGTTGGCAGCCCTGGCTTTTCAGAGAGAAGAAACTTTACTTTCTTCCTTAGCACAGGCACAGTCTGCAAAACACAGACGTTTTCTTTCCCAGTCATTTCTGAGTCTTGGAAGGTAAAATATCACTTTAATGATTTCATCGTTTGGTTCTTTCTGCCAGTGGAGAAACAGTAGAAAGTGTCCAGGTTGTGAAAGTCGGACAGAACTCTACCACTTTCTAGTCATGTGATTGTGAATTAACTTCTGAAACCTCCATAAATCTCAGTTTTTTTCCCCTCTCAGTTAAAAAAGGTGGATAACATAGGCCTGTTGTAAAGATTAAATGAGATAAAGAACATGAAAGCTGTTAGAATGTAAGTGTCCGTTCCCTTGTCTGCTCCGATCATAAGAGCCAGCACAGTTATTTAGAGACACTAACAAGAGCTGATAGTTCTCACATACTTTTTAAAATCATCAATTTACTCTTTTTTCCTGATTATAAACATTGTAAATGTAGGTGAATGTAGAAAATTTGAATCAATAATGAATACTATCATAAAATTCTCATAATCAGTCTAATCCTCTAGGGATAATTATTATTAGCATTTTTGTGTTCTTTCCATTGTTTTTATAAACAATGAGAGAGCAGTGTTCACTTCCTGTTCCATGGACACTCATCTGCTTAAGGAAGGAATTTCCTCTCCTAGCAGCTGGGGGAAGAACCCAACTTCTTTGTGTCTAGACTTGATAACATCAAATACAAGGAAGATTAGACTGAGGAGCGGGGTGGCTAAATCAAAGCCAGGAAGCAATTTGACCCCTGAGGGCAGTATTTTAAAGCAGTGAAGTGTAGTGAGTTGGTTTTGCAACCTTATATAGTAATTATGCTGATGTTTCAAGATAGCATGCTTGGAGCACTAGAGGTTTAGCATGGTGTTTTCTGGCCTGCCTGGACTTCACCCTGGAAGGCAGGAAACACCATCATCAACCTGAGCTGGGAGACCACACTCACCAGACATCCTCCTGTCTGTATCTCCTTACACACTTTGGGGAGAATGCATCATCTGGATCTAAGTAACCCACAGCTTCTGCAAGATGCAGGCATCAGCGTGCTTGTTTCCATCAAGCCTCAACCCTGCAGGAACCGGACAAGGACCCAGCATGTGACTGGGAATGTGTTCTTACAGAGGCGAAGTCCAGTGGTGCAAGTACAGTCACTAGGAAAAGGCATTTAGTAACCAGGGTTCCCTCAGGAATCCATAATGAGACTTGAGGGACTGTTAATGAATCCTCTAAAATTTTGTGTATATATGTATCTTCTAGGAAAGGGTTCATAGGTTTCATAAGATTTATAAAAGGGTCTATGCCTGCATCTTAATCATTAAGAGCTATTGATCTCAAAGAAGGAGTAGAGTGTATATTCTGCAGGCAGTCTCCCAGGAAAAATGATTTCTTCTCACTGAGCTAAGGATCAGAGAATAGAGAATTTGCAGTTATGTTCTTTGGCAAGAATTGGAATGCAAATATTGAATATTGCTAAGCAAGGGGCGATTCATATGCTTTTCCATGAATCATTATATCTTCCTCCCTCCCTCTCTCCCTTCCTGCCTTCTGGTTTATCTAACATTTGTCTCTTAACATCTATTACCATTTCTTTTGAGAGACTAGTTTGGCTTTAGACAGACTCATAAGTAACTTATCTTTTTGTTGCTTTCTTCATTGCCCATGTAAAATTGGGGCTTCCCTGATAGCTCAGCTGGTAAAGAATCTCCTGCAATGCAGGGAACCCTGATTTGAGACTCCTGGGTTGGGAAGATCCACTGGCAAAGTTGAAGGCTACCTACTCTGGTATTCTTGGGCTTCCATGGTGGCTCAGCTGATAAAGAATCTTCCTGCTTTGCAGGAGATCTGGGTTTGATCCCTTGGTTGGGAAGATCCCTTGGAGAAAGGAACAGCTACTCACTCCAGTGTTCTGGCCTGGAGTACTCTGGTCGCAAAGAGTTGGACATGACTGAGAGACTTTCACTTTCATGTAAAATTGGGATAGCTTTTTACCTCATAAGGTTATTTTAAAGATTAAGTGAGATATTTTTGTTGTAAAACATTTAGCACAGTGGTTAATATATTGCAAGTTATTATTAAATATTTGCAATTATAATGATACGAACTATTAATTGTAGCTATATTACAAGCACTCAGGCCATTATATACTCAGAGGAATTTCCAATACTGTCTCACACTGGCCTGCTTTCTTAGAATACTGAGTGTTAATGATTTTGTTTTTATCTGTGTTTCATTTCTTTAAAAGTATGCTCTTCCCTAGAGTTAATTTGTTAATTGGTTATATATTCATTAGTGGTAACAGCTGAGCTAGAAACTGCCTTTAAGGGAAACTCAATGACTCGTTTTGTTGGAGTAACTGTCAGACTCCCATTAACAATTGATCTCTTGAAGTGGTTAGGGGCCTCTGCTTCTGTATCTTGACCTTGGTTGGCAGAGCAGCTGCCATATTTGGAGAAAAAGAGCTCTGGAAGTATCTGATTGGCACTTGAATCCTCTGGTCTTGGGAGTACCTGAGACTTTTAGGGGCTACTCATTGGTCAGAAGCTGTCACATCGCCATACCCAATCATAAGGAGAGGGAATAAGCAGTACAATCCTATATGTGCCTTGAAGGGTGGAAAGCCAGAAATATTTGATGAGTTTATCCATGAATAACACAGTAATGATAAGATTTTAGGTTATGTATAGTAATCAATTTTGAAGACACAGGCCGTTTCGCCTACCTGATGGATAACCACCTAGAACAACTTCCAGGTAAAAGATGTAAAAGCTTTGGAGGCCTGTGCTGATACCTGGAATATTGGAGAAGGAACAGGTCTCTCTTCCCTGCATTATTTTTCTTTCAACTTGAGTTTGGGTTGAGTATGTCAGGACTGGTGTTGATATCCCTACAGAAAAGTGGTCTTTGAGCATAATATTTTCCTTGTATGGTGTCTAAAATGACACAAGGAAGAGCCTGTGCTCATAGCCATGGAATGTACCTGTTCAGAGGCGAGAGTTTTAGCATAAAGCTGAGGCAATATATTATTTTATTTTTTATTGGAATATAGTTGCTTTACAATGTTATGTTAATTTCTGCTGCACAACAAAGTAAATCAGCTATACGTATAGTGGCTCTGGGTGCTAGACTCACAGGAAGGAATTCAGAACTGGTATCACTACCCTGGTGCTTGTCAGGTGGTGCAGTGGTAAAGAATCTGCCTGCCAGTGCAGAAGACACAAGAGATATGAGTTCGAGCCCTGGGGTGGGAAGATATGCTAGAGAAGGAAATGGCAACCTACTCTGGTATTCTTGCCTGGAAAAAATCCTGTGGACAGAGGAGCCTAGTGGGCTACAGACCATGGGGTTGCAAAGAGTTGGAAATGACTGAATGACTGAATGCACATGTGTGATACATATAATATATCCCCTCTTTCTCAGACCTCCCTTCCTGCACTATGGGGTGATATTATTGAAAAGGAGATGTAGAGGATTTCTTTTCCTTTTGGTGAGCAAAAGGTATCTTCTGTGGAGTTTTAGGAGGTAGCATATATTGAGATAATTTGGGTTAATTTTCAATTGTACCTATATTTTACGTGAGCTGAAAAATGTTCATTTTCAAGGCATTTTATCTTCATCAGTTATATCTTGAATATTCTTAGTTATCATTTGAATTTGATTTATATGTGTGTGTGTGTGTGTATGTGTTTGTTTTAGAGATAATAATATTGATACATGAAAGAGGAATAAGGAAAAAAAACTCAAGTTATTCATTGAACACCTGTTGTATGCTTGGCCTTCTGTTAGGTACTTTCATATGTGTGATTTAATTTTAATCTCCCAATAGCTGTATAAGTCATGTATTATTATTATATTAATAAGAAGAGTGAAGCTCAGAGCATTGAAACGGATTCATTCGGACTGCATTAGAACCAAGTTTTCCTAATTGCTAGCATCTTCTTCTCAAGGCATGCAATCTCTTTTCTCTGCTTCACTTGGGATTGTTTGGACTGAAGACACGTTTTTGAATTAGTGCTGCCTCTATTCATAGTATTTCTCCTTGACACATTCAATTTGACTAAAATGATTAAAGTAACATTTCCATTTTGTTTGGTGAAGTTATTATAAGAGCATCATAGAGAGGGCTCCGTGTTGAGAGGGTTGATTTCACTGACATTCTAAACACTCCAGTGCAGTGTTAAGATTTTCTACACCAGTGAAGCAAGATAAAAAAAAAATTATCAGTGAATCTGGCCTGATATTCAAAAATGGCTACATTGATCAGTCTTCTTTTTCCAGTTTCAGTTGGATTTAATACATATTACTTCAATAATGTGTCCAAAATTTCCAAGATCCCTGTTTACAGATTAATGGATTGAATACAATGGCATCAGCAGTAACATTTTTTTTCATGGTTTGAAATCTACATATGTCTGTTTTTCTTAATTGGAGGATAATTGCTTTACAATGGTGTGTTGGTTTCTGCTGTACAACAATGTGAACAGCAATAATATGTTTAAAGATCGAGATGACAAAATTTGTTTACTCAGCTTAATACATACATACATGTCTTATGCTTTTACTTGGGGTTTTAGTTTTCATTATTTAACAGTCCCTTGGGATTTTCTATCTGACATCTATGTCTTCGATTATGTGCCAGGAACCTCCAAGGTCTAAGACACATAGTAATTTGACATTTTGTTGAAGCATGAATTTGAACTGCAGAGTTGGTGAGAAATATGATTTGTGGAGCAAATTATATATTTAAAAATGAGCTCAGCCTAGAGCCTAGCATTTGTATTTCATTCTAGCTATGCTTCATACTGTTTGTCTTTGTGTATAGAAACAACAAAGCAAATTATATTCTGCAGTAGTAATCAGAAATTGGTGAATTAAGAAAAGTCTAATCATACTCCTTCTTATATTCTTGGGCACTGGCCTCGAGTGGGTAGGAGAAAAACATATTTGGAGTTTTGCTGCTATTTATGTTTCGGTTTAGGTGTTGGCAAAATATGGCCCATGGCTGAGTCCAGCCCACCACTTGTCTTTGTATAGAAAATCTTATTTGAATATAGCTGTGCCTGTTTGTTTACATATTGTCAATGGCAGAGTTAAGTATTTGCAAAGAAGACCATATGGCATGCAAAGCCCAAAGTGTATCTGGTGATTTAAGAAAAAGTTAGTTGACCCCTAATTTAATTTTATCTTTAAATATTTTTTTACTGTTATACTGTACTTTATATAGTATAATAGTAGTCATACATGTACACAATTTATAAATAATCATACACATATACTGGTGGGATATTTAAAAATCACTTACTCAAATGAGGGCACATTCAAAAAAATTTGATGATTGCAGTTTTAGGGCTTGCTATTTAAGAAGCACCCACAAATGATTGCCCTTTTTTTGTGATTATTGTCATTAAAGGCACACATCTTATCTTGTTCTGAACAAAGTTTGTATATTTTTAGTTGGATCATTTTTAGTCTTTATTGAATTTGTTACAATATTGCTTCTGTTTTGGTTTTTTGGCCTCCCTGACCAGGTATAAAACCCATACCCCCTGCATTGGAAGGTGAAATCTTAGCCACTGGACTGCTGGGGAAGTCCCAATGTTTCTATTTTTATTATGCAAATTGTATGGGAGAAAGTATGAGCACAGTGACACATGAAAAGAGGAATTGTGACCAAATATGAGGCAGAGAGGAGGAAAAGGAGAAAAAATGGAGGAAAAAAAGAGTGGAGGCAAGAAATAAAAGAGGCAGGCTTCCTTGTAGCCAGCCATGCCTGCTCTGAGCTGGTCTATTCTCTTGAATTAGGTTAGACATCAAAACCAGCTTTAATCTGATTGCAGTAGACAGACACCTGTATGGTGTGATGTGAAGTATTTGAAAAGCTCCTCCCCTTAACCAGGAAAGAAAAAAAAATTCTCCATAGATTTTTCTCGAAACCTGAAATTGTCACATTAGTCGACCTCTCAGTTTATGAGATTTTGATCCTCTCAAATTACGAGCCTCTCAGATAAAGAGGCTCTCTATATTTCTGTCCCTATGTTGTGGGGCAACGCACTGCACCATCTTTTGCCATTAGCTCTTTTGTTCATAAGCTCATCGGATTAATTAGTACTCAGCTGCTTGGTTGAAAAGTAGCTGAGGAGACCTTGAACAGAGGATAATTCTTTCGTTTTGGCAAGGGCAAACCAGTGCAGAGATGGCAGAGATGGACCAGAGTTGCTACGGCCGAGGGCAGAGGGTCTAATGGGGAAGCCTGCTCCAGGCCGCTCTGATCCTGGTCCATCTGCAGAGAACATGCATGATCAGAAGTTCCTCCTTCTGAGCTTGAAGGTTCATTAGTCAGCAAAGTAATAAGGACTATATATTACCAAGGACTCAAGGCCTACTGAGAATTTCTTGTGTGTGTATTAATCTCGGCAGAGCAAAGCTATGCCAAGCTTAAAACTAATCTGCATTAATGAACAGCCTCCTTGATTTCCATTTTTATGATGTGTGCAGCATGGTGATTTGTTTCTCCACGGCTCGTAATGGGATGGCTGACTGATGAATCACCTTCCCTGAGAAGCTTGTCTGTGAGGAGTAACGTTGCAAATGGGTGCAAATCAAAAAATCTGTTATTATTTCATTAAAGGGATGACACAGGCTCCTAGTTTCCAAAATTATCCCCTCTCTTCACACGGCCCACTCAAGTTTCTGTCTTGTTATGTGGGTGTGTGTTGAAATAGTCTCTGTGCTCATGCTGTATAGAAAGATGCAGGCTACTTGGGATGATTTTGACATATTCTCACTCTGCCAGTCAAGCAGGAAAAAAGGCTGGAGAAGATTATTTGAAGGTCAGATACAGGTATTTGGGGTGAGTTGAATAGAAGAATTTTGAACCAGGACCAGATCTAGGAAAGCTGGAAAGAGTAGGGTGAGAGCATGGAAAAGAAGAGGAAGAGAAAAAAAAAATAAAGCAGGGTGCAGATCGGTGACTCTTGGGTTTCAAATTTAGGCCTTAAACCTGTGAGCACAAGGTACTTTCCAAGATGATAGCACCATCATCATCACCGCCACCACCACCACCATCATCATCATCACAATCACCATCATCGTCATCATCCAGGCTGGCACTATGCTAATTGCTTTATATGTCTTTATCTTTAATGCTCATGGTAACCTTTTGAGAGAGATGTTACTATTCTTCTCTCTTTTCTTTGAAAAAAAAATTGAGATAAAATTCATAAATCATAAAATTCACCGTTTTAAAGTGCACATTTCTGTGGTTTAGTGTCTTTAGTGTCTTTCGAGTTGTACAACCTTCATTACTATCTGATTCCAGAATATTTCATCACTCAAAAGAAACCCTGCAACTGCTAGCAGTCACTCGTTATTCTTTCCTACCCCATAGCCTCTGGCCACAACCAGTCTACTTTCTGTCTCTTTAGATTGAATATTTTGGACATTTCCTATAAATGGAATCATACAATATGTAAACTTTTGTGACTGGCACCTTTCACTTAGCATAATGTTTTCAAGGTTTATTTATGGTGTAGCCTGTATCAGTTCTTCATTCCTTTTTGTGGCTGAATACAACAATTCCACTGTATGAATACACCATATCTTATTTATGCACTCACTGATGGGTATTTTCTTTGTTACTGTGAATGGTGCTGATATGAACTTTAATGTACAAGTTTTTGCATGGATGTTTTTGCTTTCAGTTTTCTTGGATATATACCCAGAAGAGGATTGCTGAGTTGTACAGTAATTCAATGTTTTTTTTTTTTTCATGTGCTTATTAGCTATAGAATGGCTTCAGAGAAATGTCTATTCAAATAATTTTCCCAGTTGGTAATTGGATTATTTCTTTTTTTATTGATGAATCATGTTTCTTCATATTTCCTGTATACCAAACCTTCATCTGTTATGTGATTTACAGTTATTTTCTTCTATTACATGGGATTAAAAATTTTTTTTCTTTATAGTATCTTGTGAGCATTTTTCTTGTTGTTGTTTGGTCACTCAGTTGCTTCGGCCTCTTTGCGATCCCATGGACTGCAGTACGCCATGCTTCCCTGTTCTTCCCTATCTCCTGGAGCTTGCTCAAACTCATGTCCATTGAGTCAATGATGCCATCCAACCATCTTATCTGTCGTCCCCTTCTCCTCCTGTCTTCAGTCTGTCCCAGCATCAGGGTCTTTTCTAGTGAGTCAGTTTTTTGTGTCAGGTGGCCAAAATACTGGATTTTCAGTTTCAACATCAGTCCTTCCAATGAACATTCAGGACTGATTTCCTTTATGATTGAGTGGTTGGATCTCCTTGCAGTCCAAGGGACTCTCAAGAGACTTCTCCAACCCCACAGTTCAAAAGCATCAGTTCTTCAGCACTCAACTTTGTTTATACTCCAACTCTCACATCTGTTCATGACTACTGGAAAAACCATAGCTTTGACTATATGGACCTTTGTTGGTAAAGTAATGTCTCTGCTTTTTAATGCACTGTTTAGGTTTGTCATGACTTTTCTCCCAGTGAGCAACCATTTTTAATTTTATGGCTACAGTCACCATCTGCAGTGATTTTGGAGCCTAAGAAAATAGTCTGTCACTGTTTCCATTGTTTCCCATCTATTTGCCATGAAGTGATGGGACCAGATGCCATGATCTTCATGTTTTTAATGTTGAGCTTTAAGCCAACTTTTTCACCCTTCTCTTTCACTTTCATAAGTGGCCGTTCAGTTCCTCTTCACTGCATATCTGAGGTTATTGCTATTTCTCCCGGCAATCTTGATTCCAGTTTGTGCTTCATCCAGTCTGGCATTTTGCATGATGTACTCTGCATGTAAATTAAATAAGCAGATAATATACAGCCTTTAAGTACCACTTTCCCGGTTTGGAAACAGTCTGTTGTTCCATGTCTGTTTCTAACTGTTGCTTCTTGAACTGCATACAGAGTTCTCAGGATGCAGGTCAGGCAATCTGATATGCCCTTCTCTTAAAGAATTTTCCACAGTTTATTGTGATCCACACAGTCAAAAGCTTTGGCATAATCAATAAAGCAGAAGTAGATGTTTTTTCTGGAACTCTCTTACTTTTTTGATGATCCAGTAGATGTTGGCAATTTGATCTCTGGTTCCTCTACCTTTTCTAAATCCATTTTGAACATCTGGAAGTTCACGGTTCATGTATTGCTGAAGCCTGACTTAGAGAATTTTGAGCATTACTTTCCTAGTGTGTGAGATGAGTGCAATTGTGTGGTAGTTTGAGCATTCTTTGTCATTGCCTTTCTTAGGGATTGGAATGAAAACCGATCTTTTCTAGTCCTGTGGCCACTGCTGAATATTATTCCAAATTTGCTGGCATACTGCATAGTACAGCACTTTCATAGCATCTTTTAGGCTTTGAAATAGCTCAACTAGAATTCCATTAGCTCCACTAGTTTTGTTTGTAGTGATGTTTCCTAAGGCCCACTTGACTTCGTGGTCCAGGATGTCTGGCACTAGGTGAGTGATCACACTATCATGGCTATCTGTGTCTTTAAGATCTCTTTTGCATAGTTCTTCTGTGTATTTTTGCCACTTTTTAAAAATATCTTCTGTGTCTGTTAGGTCCATACTGTTTCTGTCTTTTATTGTGCCCATCTATACACGAAGTGTTCCCTTGGTATTTATAATTTTCTTGAAGAGATCTCTAGTTTTTCTCATTCTATTATTTTCCTCTGTTTCCTTTGAGCATAAAAGCTTTTAATTTCATTGGTATTATTTCATCATTTTTTTTTCTTTTGTTGCTTGTATTTCAAAAGTCATGTCTAAGAAACATTGTCTAATTTGAGATTACAAAGTTTTATTTCTACGGTTTTCCCTGTTTCATAGTTTTAACTCTTATATTTTTATCTTTGATTTATTTTGATGTATTTCTAAGATAATTGGTATGCAATTTTTGTATATAGTATGAGGTTAGGCTCCAGTTTCATTTTTTTGTATAAGAATATTCAGTTGTCTTATCATTATTTTTGAGAAAATCTTTTTCCCATTGAATAATCTCGGCAGTGGTTGAAAATCAACTGTCCATAAATGTCTGTGTTGATTTCTGGATTCTGAATTCTATTTCATTAATTTATCTGCCCATCATTATGCCAGTATGAAGCAGTGTTGATTACGGTAGCTTTGTCATAATTTTTGTAATTGGAATGTGTGAGTCTTCTGAATTTGTTCTTTTTTAAGATTGTTCTGGCTATTCTAGATCCCTTGCATTTCTATGTGAATTTTAAGATGAGCTTGTTAATTTCTCAAAAAAGCAAATGAGATTTTGCTAAGTGTGTTGAATCTGTAGATCATTTTGAGGGTACTGCTGTTTTAGTAATATTGTCTTCTAATCTATGAACATGGGATGTTTTTATTTATTTATGTTCCTTAATTTCTTTAATTATATTTTGTAGTTTTTGGTGTGAAAAATTTTCACTTTTTGGTTAAATTTATTTTTAAGTAGTTTTTGATGCTATTGTAAATGGAATTTTCTTCATTTCTGTTTTAGATTGTTCATAGCTAGTGAATGGAAATGCAATTGATTTTGAACATTGATCTTATATTTTGTAACCTTGTCAAACTCATTTATTAGCTGTAGTAGTCTTTTGATTTTGAGAATTCCTTAGGATTTTCTATATACAAAATCATGTAATCTACAAAAGGAGATAGTCTTACTTCTTTTCTAATACCGATGACTTTTATTTCTATATTTGCCTAATAGTCTTAGCTAGACCTCCAGTGTAATGTTGAATAGAAACAGTGAGAGTTGACAGTCTTGTCATTCTTACCAAAACCTTTCAGCTTTGCCATCCAGTCATACTTTGTCATAACTTACAAGTTTATATATATATATATATATATATATATATATATAACATATATGCCATTGCTGAATTATTATTTTATACACATATAATGATATATATATATATATATATATATATATATATATATGTCATCTTTGTATTCTTGACTCCAAAGAGCTCTATCAACTTGGACAGCAATGTGTTTTGTGGGAAAATAAGCTTACTTTTCTATTAATAGTGAGCAAGAATTTTCTCTAGCTCCAAATTGCTGGTGATAAGACTCATAATGACTGAGGACTGGGGTTTAGGAATACGACAACTGGGAAGTGTATTTTTTTAATTATATACATATCATGTATCATGTATATATACAGCTGGGTGAAATTATGTTACTTGTTGCATTGTATCACTAGCTTATTAGATATGTTTTTTTAAATACATTCACAAAATCATCTGTTTCTCTGTTAAAACTCTATTGCTTCTCTTCTTGTTCTTCCACGATGAAGTCTGAAACATGGAGGAGAAACTGTAAAGAACTGTACTCAAGAAAACATATGAGAAAACTGTGATTGCCTTTTATATGAACAGTGACCATGTAATTTCATTAAATGAGCACAATTCTGAGAGTGAAAGGGAAAATCATTAATAATTAAGAAGAGGCAGCAAAGTTGAGCCTGGCTAAGGAAAACTGAGATATAAGTTCATGCTACTTAGAAAAGAAGATAATAAAATATGTCTTTTAACATCTACCATATGATTTGAACACCAAATGTCATCAATATATAGCATGTGTCCTATTATACTAATTTCTGTTGTCTGTTGAAATACAAGTCTAGAATTACATTCTAGCTCATATAATTCTAAAGAACAGGAGTGGTTTGATGTGCTCTTTTGCAAACAGCCTTAGCCACAAGTGTATCTTTCAGGAAATGTGATGCATTGACATCTAAGTCAGTGACAGGAGGCACTTTCCTCTTTTTTGAGGAAATGTCTTGTTTCGGCCAAAGGCTCATGTAGTGCACAGGCCTCTGCTAAGGCAGATGGTTTTTCTGGACCAGATCACAAGCCGGGATTAAACTTTTGAAAATGAGTAATGATTTGGCCTCCTGCATAGCTGGAGTCCAAACTGATAATTCTCATTTAACCATCAGCACAAATCACAGGGAGTACCCAACTCACCCTTGTGAGGAGTTCCGAACATTCATTAGAAAGTTGGATGTTTGGCACTAGAGTTTATTTTCCTCAAAGAAAACAAAAACAAAAACAAAAAACCCAGCAACAATTAGTTTCCAGGCTGGCCAACAGAGCCCTTTAAAACCCCAAGTCTGCTGTATTATTGGCCCCACAGAACTCTGCTGGCCCCATCTGGACAACAGAGTTTTCTGTGAAAATGTGAGCAAGAATTTCCTCTAGTTCCAAGTTGCTGATGATAAGGAACATGGTTTGGGCCTGGGGTTTTGGGAAGTCTGGACAGTGGAGCCTAGGGTGTTGTTTAGTCACTCAGTCATGACTGACTCTTTTGTGACCCCATGGAATGTACCCTGCCAGGCTCCTCTGTCCATGGGATTTCCCAGTCAAGAATACTGGAGTGTGTTGTCATTTACTTCTCCAGGGGATCTTCCTGACCCAGCGATTGAACCCATGTCTCCTGCATTGGCAGGTGGATTTTTTATCACTGAGCTGCCAGGAAAGCTGCTAGGATGCTGTGTTAGTTTCCTTTTGCTGCTATAACAAATTACCACAAATTTAGTGGCTTAAAACCAAACAAATTTACCATCTTTCAGTTGCAGAGATGAAAAGTCCTTCATGGGTCTCAAGGGGCTAAAATCTATGTGTCTGTAGGGCTGCCTTCTTTCTGTAGAATTTGAGGAATCTATCACCTTTCCTTTTGCAGCTTCTAGAGGCCACCTACTTTCCTTGCTCATGGCCCCTTGCTCCTTCAAAGCCAGCAACTGCTACTAAGTCCCTCTCATGCTGTCATTGGGCTTCACTGGTGGTTCAGCTGGCAAACAATCCACTTGCCAGTGCTGGAGACTCAATCTCTTTAACAAGTGTTGCTGGGAAAACTAGCCAACCACTTGCAAAAGAATGAAACTAGAACACTTTCTAACACCATACAGGAAAATAAACTCACAATGGATTAAAGATCTAAATGTAAAACCAGAAACTATAAAACTCCTAGAGAAAAACATAGGCAAAACACTCTCCGACATAAACCACAGCAGGATCCTCTATGACCCACCTCCCAGAATATTGGAAATAAAAGCACGAATAAACAAATGGGACCTAATTAAAATTAAAAGCTTCTGCACAACAAAGGAAACTAAAAGCAAGGTGAAAAGGCAGCCTTCAGAATGGGAGAAAATAATAGTAAACAAAGCAACGGACAAACAATTAATCTCAAAAATATACAAGCAACTCCTGCAGCTCAATTCCAGAAAAATAAACGACCCAATCAAAGAGTGGACCAAAGAACTAAACATATTTCTCCAAAAAAGGCATACAAATGGCTAACAAACACATGAAAAGATGCTCAATGTCACTCATTATCAGAGAAATGCAAATCAAAATCACAATGAGGTACCATTTCACACCAGTAAGAGTGACTGCCATCCAAAAGTCTACAAGCAATAAATGCTGGAGAGGTTGTGGAGAAAAGGGAACCCTCTTACACTGCTGGTGGGAATGCAAACTAGTACAGCCACTATGGAGAACAGTGTGGAGATTCCTTAAAAAACTGGAAATAGAACTGCCATATGACCCAGCAATCCCTCTGCTGGGCATACACACTGAGGAAATCAGAACTGAAACAGGCACATGTACTTCAATGTTCATTGCAGCACTGTTTATAATAGCCAGGACATGGAAGCAACCTAGATGTCCATCAGCAGATGAATGGATAAGAAAGCTGTGGTACATATACACAATGGAATATTACTCAGCCATTAAAAAGAGTACATTTGAATCAGTTCTAATGAGGTGGATGAAACTGGAGCCTATTATACAGAGTAAAGTAAGCCAGAAGGAAAAACAACAATGCAGTATACTAATGCATATATATGGAATTTAGAAAGATGGTAACGATATCCCTGTATGTGAGATAGAAAAGAGATACAGATGTATAGAACAGTCTTTTGAACTCTATGGGAGAGGGCAAGGGTGGGATGATATAGGAGAACGGCATTGAAACATGTAAATTATCATATGTGAAATCAATCGCCAGCCCGGGTTTGATGCATGGTACAGGGTGCTCACGGCTGGTGCACCGGGATGACCCAGAGGGATGGAATTGGGAGGGAGGCCAGAGGGGGTTTCTGGAAGAGGAACATATGTATACCCATGGTGGATTCATGTCAATGTTTGGCAAAACCAATACAATAATATAAAGAAAAAAGTCTTTCTTGAATTTTTTACAATAAAAAAAAAGGTTAAAAAAAAAAGATGTGGGTTTGATCCCTGGGTAGGGAAGATCCCTGGAGAATAAAACGTGAACCTACTCCAGTATTCTTGCCTGAATAGTGCCATGAACAGAGGAGCCCTGAGGGATATAGTCCATGGGATGGCAGAGTCGGACATGACTGAGCACATGTGCACGCATGCGTGCTGTCATCTCTCTGGCTCTCTCTTCTGCCTCCCTCTTCTATTTCTAAAGACCAGTGTGATTACACTGGGCCTGCCTGGATAATCCAGCTTCACCTCCTCATGTCAAGGTCAGTTGATCAGCAATCTCAATTCCATCAGCAATCTTCATTCTCCTTGGCTGTGTTAAATAATGTTTTCACAGGTTCCAGAGAGAAGGTCACGGATGTCTTCAAGGGGCCATGGCCACAGGTAACCAGGAGTAAGGAGGCCCATCTGAGTATCACATTCAATTAATTGCTAAGTTTTATTGATAGTATTTTGGAACTCCCAACAGAAACATCCTTATCTTTTTATTTTTTAAATTAATTTTTTATTTGGCTGCTCTGGGTCTTAGTTGTAACATGTGGAATCCTTTTTTTCTTTTTCTTCAGTTGCGTATGCAGGATCTTTAGCTGCAGTATGTGACTTCTTTGTTGTGGAATGTGGGATCCAGTTCCCTGACTAGGGATTGAACCAGAGCCTCCTGCATCGGGAGCATGGAGTCTGAGCCACTGGATTACCTGGATGGTCCCGAAACACCCTTATCTTTTACATCTCCCTAGCTTTTTTCCTTACTGCCTTTCAATTGACAGTTGCAGAAGTCCAGCTTTTAGAAAGCAAAAATGATTGAGCCCTGAAGTGACCTGGGCCAGCCTCATGGAAGGGCCTAGCCTTAAGAAGAATGATGAATGTGCAGGAGAGGTTTCCAGAAGGGATATCTTGGGACAGATGTAAAGATTTCAAGTTGTTAGGAATGGCTAGTAATGATGATGAGATGAAAGGGGAAAAGAAGAAGCCATGTCAAGTTAGGAGATGATTCCAGAGGCTCCTGAGTTCTGGCCTGATGATAGGTTTGTGTAAACATACAGAGTGGCCATTTGGAAGAGCACAAGATTGGGCCAGCCTGATCCTTCTGGTAAAGAGGAACTTTGAGGCCCTGATACTCCTCTGCTCTGCTTCTCAGACATGGAACGGAAATGAATTGTGAATCTTCAGCTTCACCAAGAGCCTGCTTTGTCAGCCAGTCTAATTCCCACCTTCTTTGCAGCATCTCATTCAAGGAAGTTACAGTCTAGCGTCTTATAATACTTGAAAAGCAATTTAAATCTTCATTTCAATCTTGAGAAAGTGCCAATGAGGGATTACCTTCAATTCACAGAGCCAAATTTTCAAAGCCCATGTACAGTGCGGTGGGTAGAGGTGGTGGTTTGGGGGTGATTTAAATGCGCTGTATCTACTGTGCACTTTATTTCTATTATTATTATGTCAGCTGCATCTTACTTTAGATCCTGGAAGGTGGGAACCCCTGCTCTAGAGACTCTTTCAGGCCACGGGAACTTCTTTGCTTCCTTATCTATTTCTTTCTCTTGAATGTTTCTTTTTCGATTTGGTGAAAATTCAGCTAGACTATTGCTTATTGATCAGGAAAGCAAAGCCAGGTTCTCCTTTGTGGGTGGCAAAGGGCCAGGCTCTTGATCCTCATACAGTAATATGTTTTCCCCACCAAATTTAATTCTTTCAACCAAGGTAGAGAAGAGGGAGGCGAGGGCTGGCGGACACAGGGCCATGGGCAGGTCAGTCCCAGGCAGCTGTGGCCTTCTCCCTACTAATGGAATCAGCGTCATGAGACAGTGAGTCTCCATGAGAGCAGAACTGAAGCCTGCACCCAGGGGGCTGCAACAAGAGGCAGAATCTTGCTGGGGTTTCATTTAAATGGATTCATTTTACAAATATTGGATTTTAACTCACTCAGGAAACAATGAAACACCAACTCTGGTTATACATATTAAATTATAACAGTGGTGAGGCAAATGAAGAGGTGCTTAGCAGATTTAAGTAAAGAATTAATAGAACAGAATTGGTAGCGTGAAATTAGCACCACGTCGATCTAATCTAATGGTGCATTACCCTGCACCAAAATAGATACAGTCGGCACAGCACTTATCTTTCTTGTGGCAATGATGGCTAGAGGTCTTAACGAACTTTTCAAATTACCCTTCAAAAGTAATTAAATCTCTGCCTGGAAGTAGGGGGAGAAAGAAGAAGCTATCTGTAAAATAAAATGCAAAGACTCTCGCGTTTCCTGTCCTTTCTAATGCTGGCAGGCTGGTTTTTCTCTGTTCCTACATGCATCTTTGTGGAGCTGACAGGTGACCTCTAGCATTGGGTTGGTCTTCATTGGGACCACTGTCAATTCCACCATATCTGTGGATCTTGCCCACAAATCCTTCTAGAAGTGACTGCCTCTTCCAATCTACTGAAATCCTTAATGTGCATGCATGTGTGCTAATTTGCTTCAGTTGTGTCTGACTCTTTGTGACTCTATGAACTGTAACCTGCCAGACTCCTCTGTCCATGGGATTCTCCAGGTAAGAATACTGGAGTGGGTTGCCATGCCCTTCCCCAGGTGATTTTCCCGACTCAGACTGAACCAGCATCTCTTACATCTCCTGCAATGGCATGTGGATTTTTTACCACTAGCACCACCTGGGAAGCCTGAAATCCTTAATAAATGGATGTACCCCGTGTTATTAATAGACAGCTCTGCAACTGGGTTTTTGTCTTTGGGGGAAATATGGGCCATATTTTATATGTCTTTCTTTTTTTCCTGTGGCTCTCAGCACAGTATTTCATATGTAGCTGGTGCCAGGAGGAATATTAAAAATATTTAATAACTACTTTAACTGGGGCACCAACTGATCAGAACATATATCTAACACACAGTACAGGCAAACCACCATAAACCCATTAAACAACAGCCCTGCAGGGGCTGGAAACATTGATTAGCTCATAAGATAGATCTAGGTTGTGACCAGTTTCTTCTTCTGGAGCAAAGAATATTGCCAATATGACTAATATAATTGGAAAGTTATAGCATCTTTATTTTACAAATAGATAAAACATTTTAAACTAACTTCCTGGGTGATACTGAGACTTGCAAATTGCATTTATGTTTTGTAAATAATGACAATACAATGACATTAATAATGACAGTGCCATACATTTTTATGGTTCTTTATAAATTGTTAAAAGAATGTTCTCATTTGTGGTCGCATTTTATTTCTTAGCAACTTTGAGATATGACAGGTATTTTCAAATTATAAAGAAACTGATCATCAAAAAGATTATGCCTTGGATATTGCATCATGTAAATATTCACATGCATGCCCCTAGGCAGACATATATACTTGAAGAGACTTACATGTAAAAGGAGATGCCTGTGTTTGGGAAGCACCTGGTTCAGAGAGATGAAAAATCATGGTACTGTTTGAGAATGCATGCAGGGCAATATACTGAAAGTTTGGAGGATGAACAGGATCATTAGGGTTCATCTCATATGGATGAAGCTTCTCACCAGAAGTGTTCAGAACAGGAGTTTTGAGAAACTCAAAGATTGAAGCAACTTCAGGAGTTTGGGGTATATACTTATGATGGTGGGTGCATGGTCAGCCATGTCCGACTGTTTGTGACCATATGGACTGTAGCCCACCAGACCCCTCTGTCCAGAGTGAGTTGTCATTTCCTCCTCCAGGGTAACTTCCCAAGCCAAGGATTGATCCTGCATCTCCTGTGGCTCCTGCATTGCAGGTGGATTGTTTACTGCTGAGCCACCAGGGAAGCATATACTTGTATAACTAGTTAAAACTTCTCAGTCTAGTACAGGGAGCCATATCCTGAGATCCAATGATATACTTTCAAAAGGGTCTTTGAATACTCTGAAATTATATGGGGCACTTTATATGTATAGACGTGAACTTATCTAAGGAGTGAATTCAAAGCTTTAGTTGAGTTTTCAAAGACTCTGTCATCCAAAATAGTTTAATAATCTCTGCGTCAGGGAGTTTCAGTTACTTATCTTAAATGATAAATTATTGCTGTTGTTTAGTCGCTAAGTCGCGTCTGACTCTTGTGACCCCATGGACTATAGCCATCCTGGCTTCTCTATCCATGAGATTTCCTAGGTAAGAATACTGGAGTGGCTAGCCATTTCCTTCTCCAGGGAGTCTTTCTGATCTAAGAATTGAACCCTAACCTCCTGCACTAGAAGGTGGATTATTTACCATTGAGCCAGCAGGAAAGCTGAAAAGATAGCATAGCATAAATTATGGTTTAGGATTAACACAAATAACTTGCAAACTTATAATGATGTAGTCTAAGTTGTTTCTTAACGTGTATACTCTCATGGCTTTGTATATTATAATATATTAATATATTATCTTATATCTTAATATATTATCGAAGTCATCTTTTCCATATTGCTTTGCTATTTCTATTGCCTGCTTCCTCAATCTCCTTTCTTGAAAGCCTTAATTTTACAATCTTCCGCACCTCTAGGCAATTGCCTCTTATTTCTTAGGGTATACAAAGAGCTTGAATGACCCCAGGCTCTAGAGAAGGACTGTAAGTTTCTACCACAAACGTCTTCCTGAATACGTGCCATCACTCACACCCTCAGATTCTCACTTGGCCTTTTCTATCCATATTATGCCCAAGAGTATAATGGTTTGCACACTTCTTTCTATATTACCCAATCCATTAATTTTCTGATCAAGAGTAACTGCTATCAAATGATTGCCTTGTTGGTGACAGTAACATATTGATTGGCTTAGCTTTCAAGGGGGAAGTAATAGAGGTTAATGGCCCACATTTGATTATGCCTTGTTAATAGGTGAGGCTGTGGGGGATTGTGGAAAGGACTGGAAATCAGGGCCTCTGGATTTCCTACATGATGCATGATGCCCTCTGCCTAACATGTAACCTCTTCTCATCTCTGAAATGACCTCGGGTTGTAAAAGGTCCTTTCTGATATACTGTCATACAATTCCTTAATAGGCCACCTAAGCAGACACAATCATTTTGGAGAGAGCTCCAACAATCAGAGATACTTGAACATTTCCAAAATGCTTGCCTCATCTATTGCTTAATCAGTGGTTTGTAAGAAATCATGGTGATTATTGAAGGACAGGGCACCATTTTTACAGCTTCCATTAAGGAGTGAAGCCAGGCTGTGGCCGGGCTGGCTCAATAAATCATTTGTATTGGGAATATATTTGTCAGTTTTTCTGCAGATTGTGTAATTATTGCATCGTTTTATTTCCAGTGCTCATAAGTGGGGATTAAAGCTGACATTTGGTAATTGAAACAGTGTTCTCCCTTTCATAGCATAGTTAGCAGGAATTGTTAAGAACTTTATTTCTCTCCAAAGGGTTTTCTCTTTCTGGCTGCCTCTGAGCTCCTAGGGTTTCATACATTTTGCACTGGCTAGGCTGGCCAAGACATCAAGGACCACCACCAACAGCTGCAACAAGTTTAAATCCTTTAGAAGAAGGAACAGATTGCAGTTTGCTCCTAGGGGGTTGTTGGGTTTAAATTTCTGAAATATTAAGAGACACATAGTATAAGAATTTTGAGCCTTTTAACTTTTGCCTTTATTTATTTTTTTATTGAAATATAGTTGATTTACAACATTGTATTAATTTCTGCTGTATAGTAAAATGATTCAGTTACCCCTATATATACCTTATTTTTTATATTCATAAAATTTTGACATTTTAACTGAGTAGAGTTTTTCCTCTTTCAGGTCTGAGAGGAAAGAGTTCTCTTCCTTCCATAACCCTTCTTGCTTCCCATCCAGCCTCCTACAACACTCAAGACCAGAGGATCCCGGAGCTGTGTGACAGACCCTGTCAGTGTTTGACACAATGACCCTAAGTGGTTGTCAAAATAAGAGTATGCAGTTTATCTGAGTGTGAGCTGATTGACTCCAAATCCGGAATCTGCCTTCCCCTCTGACACCCCATTGCTTCACACATTCCCATCACTTTCAGAGGAATTTTTTTTCTCATTATCGTTAATACTTTTCTACCTATAATAACATTTGAGTCGATAGCTTTTCCCAGTGCCCCTGTATCTCACCCTAATCACAAACACACACATACACTCAAACACAAGGACACGCGCACAATCCCGCACACATAGATAAAAGTACAGATACGTGTGCACACAGAATATCAGAGGCTCTGTTGCATGCATATGCACTCACATTCATACACGTTGCAAGTGAAACCCCCAGAGACTCCATGGTGCAGTTTCCTGAGACTCCTGCTTTCCCTGGACCTGGACTCTGACTCCAGATGCTCTAAGCTGCCAACTCCCACCACTGCCTCTCTTTTCCTGAACAGCACAGCCAGCTTTCTGCATCTTCTGCCTTCTGCTAAGGAAGAAGGTGTGGGGCTGAGAGGTTACAATGAAAGGCTCTGACTGCATACCTGTGGGAGTTTTTGTCAGATAGATGGTTGGGATCCCGGGCAAGTTTGACTCTGGGACCAGGTAATGGAGTCCTGTACTGCTGCTGGCTGACATCTGGGCATAAAATCTTCCCCTTAAGAACTCTAGGAATAGGACTACCTCAGCAACCTGAGGTGGGGTGCAGACCTAGGGAAATATGGGAAAGGACCCTTGGCTGCTCTTTCTTTTTAAATTAATTTTTATGGGAATATAGTTTCTTTACAATGGTGTGTTAGTTTCTGCTGTATAGCAAAGTGAATTAGCTATATGTATATGTATAGCTCCTCTTTTTTGGATTTCTTTCCATTTAGGTCTGGGGCTTGCCAGGTGGCTCAGTGGTAAAGAATCTACCTGTCAATGCAGGAGATGCAGGAGACTCAGGTTCGACCCCTGGGTTGGGAAGATGTTCTTGCCTGGGAATCCCATAGGCAGAGGGGCCTGGTGGGCTTAAGTCCATGTGTCTGTCATGGAGTCAGACACAACTTAGCAACTAAACAGCAACAGCAGCATCCCATTTCAGTCACCACAGAGCACTGAGTAGGGTTCCCTGTGCTATACATGAGTTTTCATTCAGTTCAGTTCAGTTGCTCAGTTGTGTCCGAAGCTTTGTGACCCCATGGACCGCAGCACGCCAGGTTTCCCTGTCCATCACCAACTCCCGGAGTTTACTCAAACTCATGTCCACTGAGTCAGTGATGCCATCCAACCATCTCATCCTCTGTCATCCCCTTATCCTCCCGCCTTCAATCTTTTCCAGCATCAGGGTCTTTTCAAATGAGTCAGATTTTTGCATCAAGTGGCCAAAGTATTGGAGTTCCAGCTTCAACATCAGTCCTTCCAATGCGTATTCAGGATGGATTTCCTTCAGGATTGACTGCTTGGATCTCCTTGCAGTCCAAGGGACTCTCAAGAGTCTTCCCCAACACTATGGTTCAAAAGCATCAATTCTTTGGTGCTCAGCTTTCTTTATAGTCCAACTCTCACATCCATACATGACTACAGGAAAAAACATATCTTTGACTAGATGGACCTTTGTTGGTAGAGTTAATGTCTCTGCTTTTTACTATGCTGTCTAGGTTCATCATAACTTTCTTTCCAAGGAGTAAGCGTTTTTTAATTTCATGGCTACAGTCACCATCTGCAATGATTTTGGAGCCCCTCGAAATAAAGTCTGCCACTGTTTCCACTGTTTCCCCATCTATTTGCCATGAAGTGATGGGATGAGATGGCATGATCTTTGTTTTCTAAATGCTGAGCTTTAAGCCAACTTTTTCACTTTCCTCTTTCACTTTCATCAAGAGGTTCTTTCGTTCTTCACTTTCTGCCATAAGGATGGTGTCATCTGCATAGCTGAGGTTATTGATATTTTTCCTGGCAATCTTGATTCCAGTTTGTGCTTCTTCCAGCCCAGTGTTTCGCATGATGTACCTTGAATATAAGTTAAATAAGCAGGGTGAAAATATACAGCCTTGATGTACTCCTTTTCCTATTTGGAAACAGTCTATTGTTCCATGTCCAGTTCTAACTGTTGCTTCTTGACTTGCATACAGATTTATCAAGAGGAAGGTCAGGTAGTCTGGTATTCCCATCTCTTGAAGAATTTTCCACAGTTTATTGTGATCCTCACAGTCAAAGGCTTTGGCATAGTCAATAAAGCTGAAGTGGATGTTTTTCTAGAACTCCCTTGCTTTTTTGATGATCCAGTGGATGTTGGCAATTTGATCTCTGGTTCCTCTGCCTTTTCTAAATCCATTTTGAACATCTGGAAGTTCACAGTTCATGTATTGTTGAAGCCTGGCTTGAAGAATTTTGAGCATTACTTTACTAGCATGTAAGATGAGTGCGATTGTGCAGTAGTTTGAGCATTCTTTAGTGTTGCCTTTCTTAGGGATTGGAATGAAAACTGATCTTTCCCAGTCCTGTGGCCAGGTTTTCATTGGTTATCTCTTTTATGCATAGTAGTGTATATATGCCAATCCCATTCTTGCTTGACCCCTGCCTCTCCCAAGGTGCTCCATATTGACTGAGCAGTAGTAATACAAGATTCATAATAGTTTGGTTTTAGAGGCAAACACTTCTCCCATCCAAGGACTGATGTCAGGAATTCCCTTTGAAATGAACAAAGTCTATGCTTCTCCAAAGTTTAAAGAAAAATGCTGGCAAGGGTGTGGAGAAAAGGGTACCCTATTACACTGTTGGTGGGAATGCAAACTAGTACAGCCACTATGGAGAACAGTGTGGAGATTCCTTAAAAAATTGGAAATAGAACTGCCATATGACTCAGAAATCCCACTGTTGGGCATACACACGGAGGAAACCAGAATTTAAAGAGACACGTGTACCCCAATGTTCATCGCTGCATTGTTTACAATAGCCAGGACATGGAAGCAACCTAGATGCCCATCAGCAGATGATGCATAAGAAAGCTGTGGTACATATACACAATGGAATATTACTCGGCCATTAAAAAGAATACATTCAAATCAGTTCTAATGAGGTTGATGAAACTGGAGTCTATTATATAGAGTAAAGTAAGCCAGAAGGAAAAACAACAATGCAGTATACTAATGCATATATATGGAATTTAGAAAGATGGTAATGATAACCCTGTATGTGAGGCAGCAAAAGAGACACAGATGTATAGAACAGTTTTTGGACTCTATGGGAGAGGGCAAGTGTGGGATGATATGGGAGAACGGCATTGAAACATGTAAATTATCACATGTGAAATGAATCGCCAGCCCAGGTTTGATGCTTGATTCAGAGTTCTCATGGCTGTTGCACTGGGATGACCCAGAAGGACAGGATGGGGAGGGAGGTGGGAGGGGGTTCTGGAAGGGGAACACATGTATACCCATGGTGGATTCATGTCAATGTATGGCAAAATCAGTACAATATTATAAAGTAAAAAAAAATAAATACAGGAAAAAACATAAAGATAAGGGGGAGCTTGTGTGTGTTCACGGACAGCTGACTGAGTGGCTCTCACATACATGGACAAGCACTGTGGTGTGAGCTCAGAGCAGCGGACTAGGGCTGGGAGAACAGGATCATCTCTGGTGTCCTCAGCCAAGCCGCCACCTGTCTTTCTGTTTTACTTTTCCCATCCATTGAAAAATGAAAGGGTTGGCTTAGAAAATCGCCAAAACCTTTCACCACTAACTTCTAGATATGTGTATTATGATAGATTGACTGAAGCACTGCCATATTTTAATGGGAATGGGGTGCAATGAGGACACAAGGGAACCAGCATCTGAAATGGACGCAAATAAAGTAGGGACATCAGCCCTAAAGTCAGGCTTCCTCACTTCAAACTGGAAAATCAAAGCAAGCCTGTTTTCTCATCAAGGATCTGCTGGTGCATTAGATGGCACTGTGAGAATTGCAGGCAGTTAAGTAAAGCAAGGCTACATGAGTGGAGGAGCAGGGTATGTATTGAGCAAAGAAGCCTTGAAGAGATTTGTTGAGGCATTTAAAACAGACAAATGTACACATAGTTCCTCCATCAAAGGTTTAGCACTGGAGAGATGCATGGAAAATTTAAATGTAGAAGCGGAAGATTCCAGAGATATCACTGGAAAACTTTTCATTCCCTTGTACCAGTTATTATTGTTTGATTGCTCAGTCGTGTCTGAGTCTTTTTTGACCCCATGGACTATAGCCTGCCCAGCTCCTCTGACCATGGAATTCTCCAGGCAAGAATACTGGAGTGGGTTGTCATTTCCTTTTCCAGGGGATCTTCCCAACACAGGGACTGAACCTGTGTCTCCTGTGTCCCCTGCCTTGGCAGGCGGATTCTTTACCACTGAGCCACCAGGAAAGTCTGTACCAGAATACCACATAATCAAGGGTTATCTGCCTAGAACCGTTTGGTACTAGAATTATAACTAATATCCTCCTGTAGAGGGTCCTGGTTGTTTTCCTGTCTTGCAGTTTCTTTTCACTATGTTGATCCTACAACTGTGTATGAGTTAGAATACCTCATTTATCATATTCATCCGTATTGTTGTTTATACAGATATCAATCAATCTGTCTTACCTTATAAGATGCTAAAGGAGATTAGTCAGATATATGAAAATGAAGATACAAAAGTAAATCTGGAGCCCTTGAAAGAAAAACATGAATAAACAGAGGTAAAATGTCTAACATTGCACTGAAGTAATTCTCCATTTCTGATACAGAACGCTGGAATTCCAGCGGGGAATTCTTTCTAACTGAACATTCCATTTTATAAACCTTTCATTTGAACGACTGTAAATGGAAACTCTAAGTGAGCTGTGAAGTCTGTTAAATGAGTTTTGCATTCGTATAGTCAAAGCTATTGTTTTTCTAGTAGTTGTGCGGATGTGAGAGTTGAACCATAAGGAAGGCTGAGCACCCTAGAATTGATGCTTTTGAACTGTGGTGCAGGAGAAGACTCTTGAGAGTCCCTTGGACAGCAAGGAGATTAAACTAGTCAATACTAAAGGAAATCAGTCCTGACTATTCATTGGAAGGACTGATGCTGAAGCTGAAGCTCTAATATTTTGGCCACCTGATACAAACAGCCAACTCATTAGGTATATATGGTGGCCAGGCAGAGGGACTAGAAAAGAGACTTGTTACCTGTTTCTGATCACATATGTTATTTTTGCTGAGAAACTATTAATAAAAGAGTTAAATTTGTTAAAACTACACTACACAATGTTAGTGACCCACACATGATTAGATCTGCCTTAAAGAAAATTCAAAAAGAAATATTGTTGTTCAGTGTTGTCTATAAACTCAGAACATGTGTTTATATCTGCAATAAGATATAAATGAACCAGACTCTCATTGACATGCAGTTTTTATCTAATGAAAATTTTACTGTGAATATTTATAATTGGCAGTATTTCTTCCAGAAGAAGGTAGATTAAGAATGGCATTTGTCCTTAAGTGCATTAATAAAACCACATTTTGAAATTAAGACAAAAAAGAATTGTAAGCAGGCACGACTCCTGCCTAGTGGGGTGTCACAAGCTGTGTGACCCTGGAAAAGCTACTTAACCTCCCTGAGCCTCAGATGATTCATCTCTAAGTTAAGGATAATAATTCCTACCTGAGAGGTTGTATGAGCCAGAGTTTGCAAAAGCATCAACAAGAGAGCAGGGTATACAGCAGGCTCTTTTTGAATGGTCTCACAGAGATGTATTGTGGCCCAGACACTTGATCTAGCAAGTTCCATAGAGCAGAGAAGAATGTGAATACATAACATTCAGGTCTTTGGTGTTTGGAAAGCATGTTGCTTTTAAATACGCCTGCTTGCAGAAGGTTTTCTAAAGGTCAGCTACACGTGACTTATTAAGGAAGATGATTGACTCATCTGGCAGTTTGAGAATAAAAAGACAGATGGATTTCAACAGCATCCTCCCGCACGACTGACGTTTTCTTTGACAAATCAAGATGGGACTGTGGAGTTGCTCTTGTGGTTCTCCAGAGGAGACCGCGGTGGTGCGGGGCTGCAGCTCCGGCGGCTTGTTCCTGGTTTAGCCCAGTGAGTAGCCTTGTTCCTGTCACTCTCAGTTACTGAAGGATCCATCATGCCCGAGAGTCACAAGGGGGCTTCATTTCCACTTCCTGAGGAGGAGTGGCAGGGGGCAGATGACTTCATGAGGTGAGCAAATTGAATTGATTACCATCTGCAGACAGGGTGAACACCTCGATCCTAATCATGCTGGCAGGGCCACTAGGCTGTCTGATTTCCTTAGACAAGAGCCCTGAGAGAATGGGCAGGGTAAGAAGCCCATATGCTCACCTGGCAGTCTACTGGCATCTCAACTGAGCAGATCTTCAGAAACATGGAGAGCGTCTTTACTACTAATGACCACCCACCCACCCCGCCCCTGCCCCTACCGATGTCATATCAAGACTGAAGACAAGAGATATGCCATGATCTATCTTCATGTACTCATGTCTGCAGCTTTCTGGTATCAACTGATGTGTTAATTGGCATGTGTCTTCCTTCGTGTCTGCCTCTTTCTGCAGCTAACGGGCTCAGTGCATCATTGATTCAGCAGGGCTATGGGGTGGGGTAGAAGGCAGTGCGGCCTTCTGGTTATTCTATCTTTGGGTTCTCAAAAGCTGATTACTCAGAAGAACTGATATAGCTTGCTGAGGAGGTGGAAGGCAAGGAGAAGTGACTTTATTTTTATTTATTATTATTATTTAGTTTATTTATTATTGGAGTATAATTGCTTTACAATGTTGTGTTAGTTTATGTTTTATGATGAAGTGAATCAGCTATATGTATACATATATTTCCTCGCTCTTGAGCCTCCATCCCACCCCTCTACGTCATTAGAGTACTGAGCTGAGCTCCCTGTGCTATACAGCAATTTCCCACTAATTATATATTCACACATAGTGGTGGATATATGTCAATCCTACTCTCCCAATTTGTTCCACCCTCCCTTTCCCTTACTGTGTGAACATATCCATTCTGTACATCTGCATCTCTATTCCTGCCCTGCAGATAGATTCATCTGTATCATTTTTCTAGATTCCATACATATGCAATAATATATATTTGTTTCTCTCTTTCTGACTTACTTCACTCTGTATGATAGACTCTAGGTCTGTCCACATCACTACAAGTGATCCAATTTTGTTCCTTTTTATGGCTGGGTAATATTCCAGCCATACTGGAGAAATGATTTTAGAAAATTGTAGAGGAGCAAGAGAGTTCAGAAGACTCTCTCCACTTGCCCCCACCCAACCCTGCCCTCTAGTGACTGGGACATGAGGGAGAGAGATATCTTAGAAGCACTGAGATAATTTACTTATTGATCTTATTTTGTTCTATGCATTTATTGATTTATCACTACTGGGTGCCCACTTCTGGGTGTCCTCTTCATTCTTTCCATCCCCAAATCAGTGCCTTTGGCTCGTCTAAAGAGCTCAAATATTGTCTGGCTCCTCTGTTTCTGGCAGGTGTGGTTTTATGAAATATCTGAAGCTTCTCATATTGCAAAGAAAAAGTGAAAATTTTCCAGAATGACCATAGGGTCTGTGTCATATAGCACTGAGCATCATTGGAGAGAAAAGGACTGCAGGCACCCTTTTAAGATAGGATTTTACTATGCGGTGGAATGCAAAAACAAAAGTGTACAGTGTTTCCTATGGACTTCAGCATTTCAATTTTATTATACTTTTATTGAATATTCAATAAAAGAATATGACACCCTTTCAAATTGTGTTCTTGTAACCTACTGCTATGAAGCCAAATGGAGACAGATAGCAGATCTGTGTTCTCAGCACAAGTGGCATTCAGCTGATCTTTAGACTTGTAGTTTTCCTGTACTGAGTATATTTAAATCCTCAGCATTAAAATCCTCAGTTTCTCATGGCTCAAGTCATGTCACTTGCATGTTGCATTGTGTTCAACAGTTCAACGTTTTTGTTTGAGAACATTTTTGGACTTCAGTTTGTGCTATTGTTAGCCAGTAATAGTACTGTTTCCTTCATTCATTCTACACAGATTTATTGAGTGGCTACTCATTGCCAGACATTGCATTAGACTCAGAGGAAAAGACATACTGTCTTCCTTGTCAGTGATTTTGCAGTTGACGAGGCAGCACAAGCTCAGCTGATGCTATCCTTATGATCCCTTTTTTAATTTTTTAAATTTTCTTTACTTTATTGTGTTGGTTTTGCCATACATTGACATGAATCCGCGATGGGTATACATATGCTCCCCCTCCAGAACCCTCCTCCCTCCTCCCTCCCAATTCCCTCCCCCTGGGTCATCCCAGTGCATCAGCCCCAAGCATCAAACCTGGGCTGGTGATTGATTTCACATATGATAATGAACATGTTTCAATGCCATTCTCCCATATCATCCCACCCTTGCCCTCTTCCACAGAGTCCACGAGACTGTTCTATACATCTGCGTTTCTTTTGCTGTCTCGAATGCAGGGTTCTCGTTACCATCTTTCTAAATTCCATATATATGCGTTAGTATACTGTATTGTTGTTTTTCCTTCCAGCTTACTTCACTCTGGATAATAGGCTCCAGTTCCGTCCACCTGAGCAGAACCGATTCAAATGAATTTTTTTTTTTAATGCTGAGTAATATTCCATTGTGTATATGTACCACAGCTTTCTTATCCATTCATCCGTTGATGGGCATCTAGGTTGCTTCCATGTCCTGGCTATTGTAAACAATGTGGCGATGAACATTAGGGTACACGTGTCTCTTTCAATTCTGGTTTCCTCAGTGTGTATGCCCAGCAGTGGGATTGCTGGGTCATATGGCAGGTCTATTTGCAGTTTTTTAAGGAATCTCCACACTGTTTTCCATAGTGGCTGTACTAGTTTGCATTCCCACCAACAGTGTAAGAGGGTTCCCTTTTCTCCACATCCTCTCCAGCATTTATTGCTTGTAGACTTTTGGATGGCAGCCATTCTGACTGGCGTAAAGTGGTACCTCATTGTGGTTTTGATTTGCATTTCTCTGATAATGAGTGATATTGAGCATCTTTTCATGTGTTTGTTAGCCATTTTTATGTCTTCTTTGGAGAAATGTCTGTTAAGTTCTTTGGCCCACTTTTTGATTGGGTCGTTTATTTTTCTGGAATGGAGATGCAGGAGTTGCTTGTATATTTTTGAGATTAATTATTTGTCCGTTGCTTCACTGGCTATTATTTTCTCCCATTGTGAAGGCTGTCTTTTCACCTTGCTTATAGTTTCCTTTGTTGTGCAGAAGCTTTTAATTTTAATTAAGTCCAATTTGTTTATTCGTGCTTTTATTTCCGATATTCTGGGAGGTGGGTCATAGAGGATCCCGCTTTGGTTTATGTCGAAGAGTGTTTTGCCTATGTTATCCACTAGGAGTTTTATAGTTTCTGGTCTTATACTTAGATCTTTGATCCATTTTGAGTTTATTTTTGTGTATGGTGTTAGAAAGTGTTCTAGTTTCATTCTTTTACAAGTGGCTGTCCAGTTTTCCTAGCACCACTTGTTAAAGAGATTGTCTTTTCTCCATTGTATATTCTTGCCTCCTTTGTCAAAGATAAGGTGTTCATAGATGTGTGGATTCATCTCTGGGCTTTCTATTTTGTTCCATTGATCTATATTTCTGTCTTTGTGCCAGTACCATACTGTCTTGATGACTGTGGCTTTGTAGTATAGCCTAAAGTCAGGTAGGTTGATTCCTCCAGTTCCATTCTTCTTTCTCAAGATTGCTTTGTCTATACGAGGTTTTTTGTATTTCCATACAAATTGTGAAATTATTTGTTCTAATTCTTTGAAAAAGACCTCTGGTAGCTTGATAGGAATTGCATTGAATCTATAGATTGCTCTGGGTAGTATGCTCATTTTCACTCTATTGATTCTTCCAGTCCACGAACACGGTATATTTCTCCATCTGTTTGTGTCCTCTTTGATTTCTTTCATCAGTGTTCTATAGTTCTCTATATATAAGTCTTTTGTTTCTTTAGGTAGACATACTCCTAAGTATTTTATTCTTTTTGTTTTGATGGTGAATGGAATTGTTTCCTAATTTCTCTTTCTCTTTTCTCATTGTTAGTGTATAGGAATGCCAGAATAGAATCCAACAACACATTAAAAAGATCATACATCATGATCAAGTAGGCTTTATCCCAGGGATGCAAGGATTCTTCAATATTCGCAAATCAATCAATGTAATACACCACATTAACAAATTGAAAAATAAGAATCACATGATTATCTCAATAGATGCAGAGAAAGCCTTTGACAAAATTCAACATCCATTTATGATAAAAACCCTCCAAAAAGCAGGAATAGAAGGAACATACCTTAGCATAATAAAAGCTATATATGACAAACCCACAGCAAATATTATCCTCAATGGTGAAAAACTGAAAGCATTCCCCCTGAAGTCAGGAACAAGACAAGGGTGCCCACTCTCACCACTACTATTCAACATAGTTTTGGAAGTCTTGGCCATAGCAATCAGAGCAGATAAAGAAATAAAAGGGATCCAGATTGGAAAATAAGAAGTAAAACTCTCACTGTTTGCAGATGACATGATCCTCTGCATAGAAAACCCTAAAGGCTCTACCAGAAAATTACTAGAGCTAATCAGTGACTATAGTAAAGTTTCAGGATACAAAATCAACACACAGAAATCTCTGGCATTCTTATGATCCCTTTTAAGCATTATGGCAGCACAAGGTAGAGGGTGTTACAATGGGCATCCAATCCAGGCTGTGGGGGGTGGTGGGGGGGCAGGGAAGGCTTCCATAGCAGAAGAGTAAGGGAGGCAGAAACAGGGCAAGTGGCAGCAGCATGTTCAGTGATAGGTACCCATCAACTCAATGTGCCTGTTTGACTCAGGAACAATTTCAGATTTCAAAACACAAACCAGGGGGATTCCTTGGTGGATTGATGGTAGAGTCCTTCTGCCAGTGCAGGAGACATGGGTTCAATCCCTGCTCTGGGAAGATCCCATGGAGAAGGAAATGGCAACCCACTCCAGTATTCTTGTCTGGGAAATCCCATAGACAGAGGAGCCTGGCAGGCTATAGTCCATGGGGTCCCAAGAGTTAGACATGACTCAGCGACTAAACCACCACCACCATCCTGGTACTAGCCTCACCCACGTTTATAGTCTAGACTCTATCAGTTAAACCACTCTCATTTTACGTGGAAAAAGTGAAAGTTTTCTTTTTTTAAAAATTGCAGGTGTTTCCCCCCTTGGTCCTGTGGTTAAGATTCCATGCTTCCACTGCAGGGGGTGTGGGTTTTATCCCTGGTCAGGGGACTAGGATCCTGCATGCCTGCATAGTGTGGCCAGAAGCAAAAATGCAACAATAAATGTTTTTACATCATGGTTGCTTTGTCCTGTCTTCCTGGAAAATTGCAGTACTTGCCTCCAGGTCAGTGCCTCCAGGGGAATCTAGGTTTCAGAGTCTGTACACTCTTCTGCCCCTTCCCCTGGGTGCCCTGTTAAGCTGCTGGAACTGTTAAGTTATTCTTGCCCCTTGCCTCTAGTCCTCCACAAGCCTGAAGTTGTCTTTGATTTTATGATAGGATAGCTCTTTCTTGGACGGTCCAGTTCTCCAAACTAAGAATCATGTCAATGGAGTCTTTTATTTTTTTTTTTTTATTGTTTTTGCCATACAATGACATGATATCACCATGGGTTTACATATGCTTCCCCTCCAGAAACCCCTCCCTCCTCCCTCCCCCCCGGGAAATCTCGCTGCACCAGCCCCGAGCATCAATCCTGGGCTGGCGATTGATTAGACATATGATAATTAACATGCTTCAATGCCCTTCTCCCATATCATCCCACCCTTACCCTCATCCACAAAGTCCACGAGTGTATTCTATAGATCTGTGTTCCTTTTGCTGTCTCGCATGTTGGGTTCTTGTTACCGTCTTTCTAAATTCCATATATATGTGTTAATATACTGTATTGTTGTTTTTGCTTCTGGCTTACTTCACTCTGGATAATGGGCTCCAGTTTCGTCCATCTGAGTAGAGTCTTTTAAAAGCAATGGAGGTGACAGAAAGCCCAACAAGTTTACTGGATTTGGCAATTAGGAGGCCATTGGTGACTTGACATGAGCAGAGAAGCCAGACTGAGGTGGGTTGAGGAGTGAATGAGAGCTATGGAAATGGAGAGCATGAGTGGGGTCTTCTCAGTCAGAACTTGGCTGGAAAGAGGCGAGTGGAAGCAGGTAGAAGGTAAGTGCAGGGTCAAGTTGAGATGCAGAGAAAACCGGTTGAGACATTTCCCATGCTACGTATTGGAACTTTTCATCTCTTAATCCTGAAAGCCACTGAAAAAAGATACTCATGTATTTCAATCTCCACCCCACACCACGCCAATATCCCTCGTTACCTAAACAGAAAAGCTTTCATACCCTCTGCCTGTCATTGACATCCAGAAAGAGAATGCAGTTCATTTTTTTCCCCTTTCAAATCATTAAGAACAACACTTCCCAAAAATTCTTGTCATTGCCAGCTTGCCGAAGAAACAGGCTGTTGTTCTGCAAATGGGCCCTGTGTTATTACATGCATTTGTTCTGTCTGCTCACCCAGATACCCCGGGATGCTTGTTTCCATAAAACCTGCCTGTCATCTCTTATGGGACCTTCACACATCAGTGACACCGATTACCTCGCGTCATAGCCCATCAGTTGGCTTATCTCCAGAAGGATGTGAAATTGCCTAACAAGCCTGCAAATGTGAAGGGCTCCCATTTGGCTTAATCACACATGATGCTGGCCTGTCCCCATACAGAAGCTGCACCTCCCATTTCTTAGGAAATGCAGTTTCCAGAGCCCTGGCTTGGCTCTCCTGATTGTGTGAAGCTTGAATCCCTAGTTCCCAATTCTGGGGTGAATTTCATTCTGGAAGTACACTCTTCCTACTGCACCCTCTGTGCCCTTCTCCCCACCTTATAATTTTTCTGTCATCTCATTCCTTAAAATCGATCTTGACAATCTGGCAACCTGGCAAAATTACTATTTTTTATTAGAATATAACTGTTTTACAACGTTGCGTTGGTTTCTGCTGTACAACAACAGGGATCAGCTACACGTATATGTATATTCTCTCCTTCTGAACCTCCCTCCCACTGCACCCCCCCATTCCAAGAGTCTAGGTCATCACAGAGTACCAAGCTGAGTTCCCTATGCTATATAGTAGCTTCTTGCTAAACTGTTTGACACATGGTAGTGTATATATGTCTGTGCTACTCTCTCAATTCATACCCTCCTTCCTTCCCCTAATGTGTCCACAACTCCATTTTCTATGTCTGTGCCTCTTTTCCTGCCCTGAAAATCAAATTCATCAGTATCATTTTTCTAGATTCCATATATATATGAGTGATGATATTTGTTTTTGTCCTTCTGACTTACCTCACTCTGTATGGCAGGCTCTAAGTTTATGCATATCACTTCAACTGACTCAATTTCATTCCTGTTTATGGCTGAGTAGTATTCCATTGTGTATATGTATATATACACCGCAGAGAACTACCATATGACCCAGAAATCCCACTGCTGGACATATACCCTGAGAAGACAATTCAAAAAGGCACATGTACCCCAGTGTTCACTGCTGCACTATTTACAAGAGCCAGGATGTGGAAGCAACATTATTGTCCTTCAGCAGATAAGTAGATAAAGAAAATCTGGCAAAATCATTTTCAGCATTTTCAGGCTTTTTAACTGTGTTTGAAGTGAGTGATAGCCTTGGAGCCTTACTTGGGGCTAATGCACCCATTCAAGTATACACATCCAGCACATTTTGCCAGTTTGGGAGGATGTGTACTCCTTTGTCTCATTTGTACTCCAATCTCCTTTGCAAAATTTTCCTACCAGGGTTTTTTAAAATTTTTGTCTTGAGACTATGGAATATTTTATTAAGCAAAAACATACCTACGTTTTGAGTTTTGTCTTCATTCTCTTAGGGATTGTTAAGGGTAATTGACAACATACATTTTCATAGGGTATAGTAAATGCTCACAGAATACTTGTGAAATCTGCCAGGGTTTTCTAATTGGGTTGGCCAAAAAGTTTGTTCAGTTTTTCAAGAAGATGTTATGGAAAAACTTGAACGAACTTTTTGGCCAACTCAATATAATCCACTAGCTATCAGCAGACGTGATTGTGGTCAAAACTGTCCCCATCAGAAAAGGTGCATCTTTCACATTCTATGAAGTGAAAGATACTGTGGTGAATGCAAAGATAAGTAAAGTGATGGTCCAGCTGTCAACAAGGCAGAGGGCCATACACTCTATCAGAGGTGCATGTATTATATAAAGGATTGGGGGACTGGGGACACAGAGTCATGAAGGAGGCCAACAGTTTGATTATATTTTTAAAAATATAATCCTCAGCAGACAAACATGCTGAGGATAAGTCAGTGCTTTATTCTGTGGTCCAGAGGTTTTGGGAGCAGCTGCTTGTTTATAGATGTTGTGTTAACAACATTTAGAAATTTTCCAAATTCCTGATTCTCTGGCATTTGTGACCTTACTGGATGGGGAAAGACTGCTGCTCTGAGGGAGTAGTCAATTCTTAGAGGCAGTAAAAGGCTCACCCCGCAGGAAGGAGCATCCCTTTCATTTGCAAACTAATCCAGAACCTTCACTCTGAACAACCTCCTCTCTCTGGTTCTGAACTCTAGGAGGCAGGTTCCTCTGCCCTAATTAGCCAGAACCAGGTACCAGACACCTAGAGACCCCCTCTATAACTCAGAGCCCACTGAATACTCCAGTGAGCCAATCCTAAGCTTTTTCTTGTGGGAAACACAATAAATGTTCTGGGCCATGCTTTCCATTCACCTCTTCAGGCTCTTGATCAAATCTGGTGCTTCCCCATGCAGCCCTGCATGCCCTGTCCTCTCTGGAAATGTAGTAATAAAATAGAATCTCTACATTAAACTTCTTTCAATGCATTAGCCTCCCTGTGTTGTCATTCAATCACCTTTATAAATGAAAATCCTGAAGCTGCATTTTGAGACAAAAGTAGGTTCTCACATGGAGCATGACCCGGTATGAAGAAAAGATCTTGGGTCTTGGGCCATCTGCTTCTTAGAGCTTATGGGTAATGGGGATGAGTTTTTCCCTTTGTCATTAAATTCTTTATGAAAACATGATTTCTATCAGTGGCATAGTATTATAACCTACATTTATATAATACATTTAACTAACCTAATTAATATAAAATAGTGTTGTTTTCATTTTTTCACTCTTACATATCTCTATAATAAGGGGTTTCCCTGGTGGCTTAGATGTAAAGAATTGGCCTGTAGTGCAGAAGACCTGGCTTCAACCCTTGGGTCAGAAAGATACCATGGAAAAGGAAGTGACAACCTACTCCAGTATTCTTGCCAGGAAAACTCCATGGACAGAGGAGCCTGACAGGGTACTGTCCATGGGGTCGCAAAGAGCTGGACATGGCTGAACAACTAACATATAAGTATACTTTTAGATTAAATGTGAACATTCTTGTTTCTTTCCTTTAAGAAATTTTCAAGATAAATGACCAAACTCTAAGAGACATTTTTGTGGAGATGGGATGAGTTGAAAAGAGATATGTTCCCTGAAAAATTCTGAAGGCATGGTCTATTTTTGTTTCTGTGCCTTATTTTAAAATAAGATTTAAAATCATGGTTTAGGTAAGATAAACAATTTTCACACTTCTCAACCCTCAACTCTCTCTGCCTATATATCAGGCTCATTGCCAGTGGACAGTTTTCAAACTCACACGTTTTCATCTTTAGAGTTAAATCAATTTATGCAGTACATGGCCACTTCCCACATGTTAATAAACACAGACAGTAAAATTGTTGGGCAGTGATTTCAACATTGTTTCCACAATTCAAGTGTTTCAGAGTGCCTGTTACTGTTCTTTGTCCTAACCGAGTAAGACATCAGCCCAGACCTCACAGACCGGGCTGTTGGCTGCCGACATTGTTCAGTGGGCAGAGAAGAGATGACAACTGTGGTTGGAACCCTGGAAATGTCAAGAATTAAAATGAGGTTCGAAATGTGGCTATCAGTTGACAGTGTATTTTTTTTTTTGAACGTGGAGACATTAGAACTTCTTATATCCAGGAACAAAGGTATTTTATCTATCCCCCTAGGCTCTGTGCTGAGAAGATTGATACACACTGCTGTTTCCTTTTGGGAGTGTCTTTGTCATGTGCAAACACCTACAACCACATTTTCTTGATACTCCTCAGTGACAGCAAGTCTTTATTTATTTATTTATTTTATGGGTAGATTTGTTGATTGACAAATTCCATTTGTCACTCAGGCCCCAGTCTGAAGTTCTTCCAGGGAGTTCTTCAAGACAGTCTTCCCCTGTAACTTATATGCTGTTGCATCTATTAAAAAATTATTTTAAAAATTATTTATTTATTTCTTTGTGGCTGTACTGGGTTTTCCTTGCTGCAGGAGGGCTTTCTCTAGTTGCAGCCAGTGGGGGCTATGCTCTAGTTGTGGTGCATGGCCTCTAGGGCATAGGGGCTTCAGTAGATGTGATGCACGGGTTTAGTTGCTCTGTGGCATGTGGTATCCTCCCAAACCAGGGAGCCAACTGGTGTCCCCTGTGTTGGCAGGCAGATTGTTAACCACTGTACCACCAGGCAAGTCCCATAAACTGGTTTTAAAGATGGTTCTCAAAGACAAGTTTTCCAAAATCTCTTGAGCAATAGCAGAATGTCTGGCCTGGACCTTTGGACTCCCACAAGGATTCTCAGATGTAGCAATTTTTGGACATATGCACATGTATATACAATGATATGGGCCAAGGGGTCAACAAAGAGGATTGAGTGTCTGCTAAGGAACTGCCTAACTCTAGGGGATTAGCCTTTCCTTTTGTTAGTAACCTGATTAGTCAGAGAAAGTGTGGAAAGTGGTGAGGTCATGTTTATACCACCTACCATTCATATTTGCCTCTGTAGTTAGAGCAAGAGGACAGTGCCCCTGTGATAAGTAGCCAGAATGGAAAAATCCAGTGGGAATCACTTCTGGATGTTAGTAGAAACTGCGGGTGTTTGACAGAAGCTATGAATGCTATTTTCAGTTTCAGATCATTGTCTTAGTGAAATGGCTAAAATTAACTTTCTTAAGTATCACGGGAGCCAAGCTTCCCACAACGGAAGAGGCTGTGGGGGAAATGGTATGCACTCCATCTGAGATACCTGGGCTTGGTGTGATTGAAGCTCTTAGGGAGATCTGTGAGGTCTTCCCGACTAGTCAGCTCCTCACTGTGCTGTCATCTAAAAGAGTGGGTTTCATCCTCAAGGCATGGCTAGGGAATTAACCCCAGTCTTGCCTACCTCATGGGGGTTATTGTGTCATCGAGGTAGTATAGATAAAAGACCTTTAAAGTTGTTTTATGGCTTCCCAGGTGACACAGTGGTGAAGAGTAAGTCTGCTAATGAAGTGATTCAAGAGATGTGGGTTTGATCCCTGGGTTGAGAAGATCCCCTGAAGGAGGAAATGACAACCCACTCCAGTATTCTTGCCTGGAAAATTCCATGGAGCAGCCTGGCAGGCTCCTCCATGAGGTCACAAAGAGTGGAACATGATTATGCATGCACATCACACACCACAAAATTGTTTATTTATATTCTCATTATTAGTCCTTGAGCCATCTAATAATATTAAGCACATTACAGGGGACCTGAATGAGTAGGATGTTAAAAGTCCATCTGAGATTCTAGAAAAGGTGCTAATAACTTAGGAAAGTCACAACAAAGGTGGTTTGAGAGATGGATGATAGTGGCATGGCAGCAGGTGTTATAGAGAAAATTCATTTCAAAGGCTTGAAACCCAACGCTCAAGGCTTCCATTTCCCCTGACCACTCACTCTCACGCTGGCTTTGGAATTAAGGTTGTGGCTGGGGAATGGGGTGAGAGCACCTTCCCTCCAGGAATCTCCACTTGTGCCCCTGGGGCCACTGGGCCAGTTCTGAGACCTTTCTGTTTGTACTCTTTCATGGTTGACTGTAAGACAGATTGAATTGGTAGAATTTTATAGTTCAGGGAAGAGCATAATGAAAGTGGAATTACTCATTTATAACATAAATAAACATTGAGCCCTTATTACAAAACATAGCACTGAAATCTGGTATCACAGAGGGGAGCATGAAATGGGCAAGAAAATCAATGTAGAGAGAAATGAAGCTCTTTAGAATGAAGAGATGGAAGACACAGGTTGGGCAATGAAAGTGGATATGAGATATTCTCTCAAACTATCCAGCCCCTTCCACTGCTGCCCTCTCGGGGTAAGCTACCATCATCTACTGCCTGGGCTGTGAGCCTCCTCATTGAGCCACTAACAGATGCCCTGGTCCCCTTTCTAATCTGTTGTCCTCCCTTCAACCATCTTTAAAGACTTGAGACTGATCATGATACTTTCCTGCCTATAACCCTTTGGGGCTTCCAACTGCTCCTAAGATGAAGACTAAACTCTTTCCTTTAATGGATTTTTATTGGAGTAGAGTTGCTTTACAGCGTTGTGTTAGTTTCTGCTGTACAGCAAAGTGAATCAGCTATATGTTTCCATATATCTCCTCTTTTTTGGATTTTCTTCCTATTTATGTCACCACAGAGCACTGAGTAGAGTTCCCTCTGATATACAGTAAATTCTCATTAGTTATCTATTTTATACATAGTATCAATAATGTATATATGCCAATCCCAATCTCCCAATTCTTCCCATCCCCCTCCCCCTTGGTATCCATGTCTGTTCCCTATGGATGAAGACTAAACTCTTAAGTGGACCAGCAGGACCTGCAAGGTCTTGTTCCTGAACCCTCTCCACCTCTCCCTGTATCATGCTCTCCCTCCCTGGTCGTATTTTAGCCATATATTGCTTCTCTTTTTGTCCCATATGGTCACCATGCTCCTTGCAGGAACAGAGGCTTCCACCTGAGGTTCCTTCTGCCTGGCGCACCCTATACAGAGTGAATTTCCACATTTCTAGAGTTAATGATCATTTAATGCCTAAGTCCATCCTTGATCACTTTGTTTATGATAGATCCCCTACTGTGGGTCTGTCCTACATCACCTTTGTAGCAGTTTTACATCCTGGACTGCAGTGTTTGGTCATAATCCTTTCCCCTGCTCATGTGATAGTTCCTTAAAGGGAAGAACCTCATCCAGTTTGGGTTACAGGGTGCTCAGATGTTATCAGGTGTTCCCAGCACATAATACATAATAGGAGCTCATTAATGCATGTTGATCAGACAATAAAAGCAAATAACAAGAAATGGTGAAATGCCACTCTAAGATTGGACTCAAGAAATCTTCTCAAAGTTGTTGCCCCGAAAGAGACATTGGGTGAGTTTATAAAGTAGCTCATCTGTCTGCCTTTTCTCTTCCAGGTGAGCAGAAATCTTGTTTTCTAAGTTTGAATCTCTCCCCTGCATTCAAAGTCATTTCTAACATGCAGCTTCTTAAATTTCTTTTATGAAAACAGCTTGAAATTCTGGGTCGAAAAGAGTCTTTTTCTATGAAAGAAAAGTTATTTAGTTTAGATGTTATTCAGTTTGATCTGCAAAACAAGAAAATACCCAGAGTCAATTAGACTGGCTTAGGGGCCAGTAGGTGGTCCTTTGTCTCAGAAGCTGTTTCTTTCTCTCTCTCTTTTTTTTTTTTTGGCTTTACAGATGTGACCACGGAAGCCAGTGTGATCATACAGAGTGAAATTCATGTACTGCTAGCAGATTTAGCTGTTTTCTTGCCAAATGTTATGTTCATTAAGGCTGAGCTATCATCAAAACAAAACAAAGGAGTCATTCAGGGAACCAGTTAGAAATGCAATCTGGTATTACATTTCTGATAACAAGGATAAATCAGTTCTGATGAGCCCCAGTAAACAGGTTTTGACTTCCTTTGTAATTTTTGAATGACGTTCTTAACTTATTACTTATGTGTGATTTATTTGAAGGGATCACTACCCATATATTACAGACTCCCAAGTTTGAGGATCTTTAATCATCTTCCATATCATCAATCATCAAGGCAGAACGTTGAGGGAGAGCATATACTGCCTCTAATAAACCTTCCCAAGGCATAGAGAAGCTGTGGAGACAGCAGGTTTCAGATTTTATAGCATTTGCTCAGTTTGATACGCATTAGCTGGGTAGCATTTAGCAGCAAGCACTGTATCAGCTGGGCTTCCCAGGTGGCGCTAGTGGTAAAGAACCTGCTTGCCAATGCAGGAGACCCTGAGACGTGGATTCAATCCCTGGGTCAGGAAGATCCTCTGGAGTAGGGCATGGCAACCCACTCCAGTATTCTTGCCTGGAGAATTCCATGGATAGAGGAGCCTGGTGGACTACATACAGTCCATGGGGTCACAAAGAGTCGGACACAACTGAAGTGACTTTGCAGGCACGCATGCGCATGCACTATCTAAGCCAAAGAGGGAGGTGAGCAAGAATGGTAGTCAGAATGACTTGAAATAGCTTCTCCTGAAGGGTTACGTCATGGACCTGGGCTGCACAGTAGTTTCTCACTTCAGTCTCAACATCCTCGTGCCTTGATGCCCCAGTCAGCTCCCAGCACTAATGGCCTAATTCATAAGGGAGCACCCAGCATAGTCCCTGGCACCTGGTATTAATAACACTTGATTGTGATTGTTGAGAACTGGGATTTGATGGCAGCTTCTTATACCGGCTTCTCCAAGATTTATTTTCAGAAATTTTCCACCTAGGGAATTGTACTCAAGTTCTTTTCTCTTATAAATCAATTTCTCTAAAAACGGAAGCTTGCAGATTCATATCTTTTTCAAGGTTCAACTTTGCTTCCAAAGAATTATGATTTGCTCTGATGTATGAAACCTTAAACATACAAAACTAATTGCAGACCGGATTTTGCAGTAGTCACTAAAGTCCAAAGTTTTAAATTATTTTCATAAATTATAGTGGAATGAAGGAAGGGAAATGATGTGAGGGCAGAATAGTTATTTTTGTGACTTCTTGGAAGAAAAGTGTTTTATATTCACAATTACTCATCCTTTGGAAGCAGGGCTGATCCTTTATCGGGGAAAGGCAACCAATCATGGTGTCTGATTGGAAGGGCATGGAGAGGTCTCTTCTCCACTCCAGTAAGAAAAATAGTCTTCTGATTGGTCTGCCACCATGTCTGAAATTCCAACCATGATGTCTTAGTCTAAAGACAAGTCTCTATTATACAAATGTGAATACATTAGCCAGGAAAGGTAGTATTTCATATCTGTATAGATACTAAATTAAAAAAATATGAACTGGTCCATTAGTTTGTCCCAGAAGAAATGGGTGCTACGGAGTGTTCCAGTCCCTACAGGGTACTCAGTCACAGGAGGCTCACCATTTGTTAGTAACGTTACAAAGGTGACTCTTACATTGACCGGGGCCCTGTCTGTGATTACAGGAGCACTAGTCTGTGTGCTTCCTGGGGCTGGATCCTGTCTCCCTGTTTTTTAAATTTTAATTTCAGTGCTCAGTCACTCAGTTGTGTCTGAATTTTTGTGGCCCCCTGGACTGTAGCCCACCACGCTCCTCTGCCCATTGACTTTTCCAGGCAAGAATACTGCAATGGATTGCTATTCCCTACTCCAGAGTATCTTTCAACTCAGGGATAGAACCTGAGTCTTTTGTGATTCCTGCCCTGGCAGGTGGGTTTTTCAAAACTAATCCCACCTGGGAAGACCTAATTTTTATTGTATTTATTTAGTTTATCTCTTTTGGTTGTGCTGGGTCTTTGTTGTTGTCCTAGGGCCTTCTCTAGTTGCTGGCGGAGGCTACTTTTGGTTGCAGTGCCTGAGCCTCTCATGGAGATAGCTGTTGTTGCAGAGCACAGGCTCTAGGTACACAGGCTTCAGTAGTTGCCATGTGCAGGCTCTGGAGAGTGCAGGCTTCTTGATTGTAATGCATGGGCTTAGTTGCTCCTCAGCATGCAGAATCTTTTCTGACCAGGGATCAAGCCCATGTCCCCTGCATTAGCAGGCAAATTTTTATCCACTATACCACCAGGGACGTCCAAGACTATATTTTTTATTTTTATTTATTTATTTATTTATTTTTTATTGGTTTTGCCATACAATGACATGATATCACCATGGGTTTACATATGCTCCCCCTCCAGAATCCCTCTCCCGACTCCCTTCCCCTGGGAAATCTCGGTGCAGCAGCCTCGAGCATCAGTCCTGGGCTGGCGATTGATTTTACATATGATAATGAACATGTTTCATTGCCATTCTCCCATATCATCCCACCCCTGCCCTCCTCCACAGAGTCCACGAGTCTGTTCTATACGTCTGCGTTCCTTTTGCTGTCTCGCATGCTGGGTTCTCGTTACCATCTTTCTAAATTCCATATATATGCATTAGTATACTGTATTGTTGTTTTTCCTTCCAGCTTACTTCACTCTGGATAATAGGCTCCAGTTCCTTCCACCTGAGTAGAACTGATTCAAATGAATTTTTTTTTAATGCTGAGTAATATTCCATTGTGTATATGTACCACAGCTTTCTTATCCATTTGTCAGTTGATGGGCATCTAGGTTGCTTCCATGTCCTGGCTATTGTAAACAATGCGGCAATGAACATTGGGGTACACGTGGCTCTTTCAATTCTGGTTTCCTCGGTATATATGCCCAGCAGTGGGATTGCTGGGTCATATGACAGTTCTATTTGCAGTTTTTTAAGGAACCTCCACACTGTTTTCCATAGTGGCTGTACTAGTTTGCATTCCCACCAACAGTGTAAGAGGGTTCCCTTTTCTCCACATCCTCTCCAGCATTTATTGCTTGTAGACTTTTGGATGGCAGCCATTCTAACTGGTGTAAAGTGGTACCTCATTGTGGTTTTGATTTGCATTTCTCTGATAATGAGTGATGTTGAGCATCTTTTCATGTGTTTGTTAGCCATTTTTTATATCTTCTTTGGAAAAATGTCTGTTAAGTTTATGGCCCACTTTTTGATTGGGTCGTTTATTTTTCTCTAATGCAACTGCAGGAGTTGTTGGTATATTTTTGAGATTAATTGTTTGTCTGTTGCTTCATTGGCTATTATTTTCTCCCATTCTGAAGGCTGTCTTATGGAAATACAAAAAACCTCATACAGCCAAAGCAATCTTGAGAAAGAAGAATGGAACTGGCAGAATCAACCTACCTGACTTTAGGCTATACTACAAATCCACAGTCATTAAGACAGTATGGTACTGGCACAAAGACAGAAATATAGATCAATGGAACAAAATAGAAAGCCCAGAGATAAATCCACACATCTATGGACACCTTATCTTTGACAAAGGAGCCAAGAATATACAATGGAGAAAAGACAACCTCTTTAACAAGTGGTGCTGGGAAAACTGGACAGCCACTTGTAAAAGAATGAAACTAGAACACTTTCTAACACCATACACAAAGATAAACTCAAAATAGATCAAAGATCTAATCATAAGACCAGAAACTATAAAACTCCTAGAGGATAACATAGGCAAAACACTCTCCGACATAAACCAAAGTGGGATCCTCTATGACCCACCTCCCAGAATATTGGAAATAAAAGCACGAATAAACAAATGGGACCTAATTAAAATTAAAAGCTTCTGCACAACAAAGAAAACTATAAGCAAGGTGAAAAGACTATATTTTTTAAAAGAGCAGTTTTAGGTTGTCAATAAAATTGTGAAGAGCCTTCAGAGTTTTCCCATGTACTCCAACCTCCACGCATCCATAGCCAACTCTCTTCACCAACATCATTCAATAGAATAGTACCTTTCTTTCTTTCTTTTTGTTTTTTAACCAAGGATGAATCTACTTTGACACATCAAATTACCCTTAAATCCATAAGTTGATCTTAGGGTTGACTCTTCATATTTTACATTTTGTAAGTTTGGAAAAATGTGTAATGACATGTATCCATCATTATGTGTGCAGAGTATTTTCATTGCCATCAGAATGCCCTGAGAATTGCGTATTCATCCCTCCACCTACCAGCAGCCATTGATCTTTTTATTATCTCTATAATTTTGCCTTTTCCAGAATGTCTTATAATTGGAATCATACAGTATGCAACCTTTTCAGATGGTCTCCTTTCACTTAGTAATATGCTTTCAGTTCTGTCTTTTCATTGCTTTCCTTGCCTTTTTACTGCTGAATGATATTCCATTATCTGGATGTACCACTGTGGTGCTTTTTACTCAAACAAAAATGAAAGTAGGAGATTCACTTGGCCTGTATTATTCTTCCTCCTTTAAATAAATTTGTTGCTTTTAGTCAAACTGGTTTGCAGGCATGTAGATGCAGTCTCCTATTCTGTGCCATACCACACTTCTATGCATCAGATAAGTTAGATACATTGATGTCAGGAAATTAGATACAGTTAGAAAAACTTGACAGTGGTGTTATATTATTTGTTACATACTTTAAAGTCCTTTGATATAAGCTGTGTGTTGGATAGGTGGTTGGTTGCCATTAGAAAAAAAAATCTTATCAGGAACCCACTTTGCTGAGGTGGATCTTTCAAATGCTCCCATTATTATTATTTCTGACCTGCATTGGTGGGGGTGGGAATTCTAGAAGCAATTTTTCAATGGAGGAATGATCAGTGTTCCAGGAATGTGATTGGCTAGAACATATAAGAATCTGGCAAACCCAGTAATACATCATTTGCCAGAGTCCTGAAATGAAAAACTGCCCAAGTGAAACTAAAGAGTCTTCACTCATTGGCAGCTGGAGGTTGTCTGAAAGGGAACCTGCTCTGCCTCCTGGCAGTTAGCAGAGTTTTATGGGGATACAGGCTCTCAAGTTAGGAGAAAAGGAAACAAGCAAACAGTATGTGTTGTGTGGAGCACGTCAAACGTTCATTTCTCAACTATCAGAAGCAGATAGTCTATAGATAGGAAAACTGAGAAATTACACTTAGTGAGTTCAAGTCTAGTGAGGAAAATGGGCATTTCAGGAAGTCCAGGAGAGCAACGCTGGGATCTTACAAATCTTGGTGGTTGAGGTGGTGGTATTGTTCTGGGGATTGCATATATGCATTTTAACCCTTTAGGCACCCATGCAACTGTGTTCTAGGTCTGGGTTGGCCTTGGTCTTTGTGCCTTCTTCCCTTGCTGGCACTGTTACCTGATATGACAAGAAGACTAGCAAATCCTGCTTTCAGAGCACTGTTGAGTTATCTGATGATAGATTGTGAGCTCCACTTTGCATCCTGATGATAGATTTTTCTAGGAGAGAAGCAGGGACATCCCCAGGCTTACAGAAACAGTTAGTAGGATCGATTTTGTGTTTACCCAGTTTATTTGTATGAGTAGCAGAATTCTACTTGAAATGTTTTTTCTATAGCACAGCAACTGTTGGCAATATATCTGTAGTGGCAGGCATATTCCTAATTCCTGGAAGTTCCTGGTATTTAAAAGAAAATCTACATATGGATTTAAGTCTATTCACAACCAGTATGGACAGGAAAGGGAAACTGGGTTTAATTGGGACTTACATTGTACTTGGACTATTGGCGTCTTCATAATAACCCTATGAGATAATAATTATAACCCAATTTTGTAGGTGTGAAAATTCAGACAAAGAGGTTAAGTCATTTTCTCAGGGTCAGTAGCAGAGTTAAAATCTGAAACAAGTTCTGTTTAACTTTTTCTTATTCCAAAAGCCTAAGCATTTCCAATAGCAACATCTTCCTTCTCAGTATATGGAAAAAGGGATGTTTGTGGTTCCATCTTGTAAAGTAAAAGTATATTGAAGAGAAGGCATTTTAATTTAGTGTTCATTCTTATTTTTAAAATATTTGTTCTACATCTAAACAAAAAATACACTCTGCTCAATGCTATGAAAAATAAAATTGAATTAATTTCATGTTTGTTAGCTTGTTGGGATTTCCAGATGTGGTTAAAAATAAAATGTGTTATTTTGCTGTTATTTTGTGTAAGCTCTTTGGGAAGTCTGCATTGTTTGGGGGTTTCCGAAGCTCTTGATTCTTTCTTGCTCATTTACACTGGGTTTGTAATTGAAATTATCCAGAGCAGCAATAGCCTTGAAGTATTTTCTGTATTCCATCAAGAAACCCAACATGTCCTTTCAAAACTTAATTGAGCAGCACAAAGCTAATTAGCTGTCCGAAGACACGCCAGTTAATTCACAATCCAGCATTAATTTGTTCAACACAATGAGCTTATCTTCCATATAAATGCCTTGCCCTATGGCTTCTCAAGCAGCTGCAATATACAAGAATGACTGATAACTCTTTCCTTTAAGTGTGATGGTTACTTTTATTTTCTCTTTCTTCATTTGGCCAAAAGAAGGATGAATAGCATGCCAATTGTAATGGGAGTGTTTTTTGTGGGTGGCAAATTTGAAGAAAATAGATGGCTAAAAGACCCATAACATGTAGTCATCAGAGAATTACCAAGTTGTTAGGGAATGCAACCATCATCGAATCTCATTGCATGAGTCCTGCATTTCACAGACTAGGAAATTAATGCTCAGATAAGTTCTGAGTGTTGTTCAAGGTCACTTAATAGGGTGTGACATTTACATATTATATACTTTTCCCCCTAAGTAATAAGGAATTGCTTTATTCTATAATAAGGGCCTTGTTTGGTATTAACAAATTGGTAACTAAATAGATATGTGTATTGAGAAACTAAGAAGAATAGTCCAATAATTAATGTTCCTACCCAAATAGGTATGTCTATCAAATGCTGTGTGTTCAAACACACACATCCTTCAAGCCTCAGTTCAAGCCTTCCCCAGTCTCTGACTCTTCACAAACCTCACCTCCCTTATGTTTTAACCACTTACTTCAGATTTTAATCCCTAATTCCTTTAATAACTCATGTTATCAAAGCATGTGCACGTGAATATGCATATTAGATTTTAGAAGTTTTGATTTTATATTACACATCATTATAACAAGTTCTTAGGAATAGGTTTTGGCACACATTTTATGTATGCCCAAGCCCCTTGGTGAGCTTAGCATCTCATATTCAACAATTATGTAGAGGGAAAGCTCAGGGTTGACACACAGGTGATTTGTGCTTATGAACCAACAGGGGCACACTCAGCAGAGAAGGAACACAAGCCTGCTGTGGTTCTGCCTATACAACCTTTTCATCCAGGTGGGACATTTTTTTCTTACTGAAGTAATAAGATAATGGAAGTCAACTATTATCCACTGATAGCCTAACTCAGAGATTTCCAAGTTCTTATTTTGCTTGCCACAAGCCGGGACTTTGTCAATAAGATGTCTATAGTTATGTCACTTAGTTTGTGTACTTCCCAGAATTCAACATGCCTCTGGGTGCATAGGTTCTGAAATACCTTGTAGAACTGAGCAGGTAGCTGATGAAATATATTAAAAACCTTCTATCAGTGTGGTCTGTTCAAGGTTCAGTTAGTTACCAAAATCCTTGTTTGCATCATGCCAGGTAACTGAATTGAATACCTAGCAGACAGAACTGAGAGTTTGGTTTTGCTTTCTGAAGGCACTGTTTAAGAACCCATTGGTGGTGACATTGATATTTTAATACCTCATGTCTGTTGAATTAGGTGACATCATGTGGAGAAACCTCCTGAATCCCAGAGGTGTTCAAATGCAAAAGGTTGGCTTGTTAGTGCCCTTCCTCCACTGCAGGTACCTGGGTGTTCACTCCACAAGTCATGTGGTCTGCCCCAGAATGAGGGACCCAGAAATCCTAGGAGGCCCTTGAGCCCAGGAGGCAGAGAGCAGGATGGATTTGATTTGCAGTAGTAACGGTTACTACTACTACTATGGACTAGTCTCTTGTGGACTAGTAATGTTACTGACATTGATTATGGGTTCAGTTGCTCTGTCATGTCTGACTCTTTGCAACCTCATGGACTGTAACCCACCAGGCTCCTCTGTCCACGGGATTCTCCAAGCAAGAATACTGGAGGGGGTTGCCATTTCCTTCTCCAGGGAATCTTCCTGGCTTAGGGAATGAACCCAAGTCTCCTGCATTTCCTGCAATGGTAGGCAGATTCTTTACCTCTGAGCTACCTGGGAAGCCCCACCAACATTGATTGCGCTGTCCAATCAATAGAAGTTGACTAAAGGACATGGGTTTGGGTAGACTCCTGGAGTTGGTGATGGGCAGGGAGGCCTGGCATGCTGCAGTTCATGGGGTCGCAAAGAGTCAGACACGACTGAGCGACTGAACTGAAAGGCCAGACAAAAAATTCAGGCAAGGCTTCACTGGGGCCCCAGCTGCAGTAGCAGGGAGAGAGGACAAACAGCAATTTCCCTTGATTGCTTGCTCCCTGAGGGTGCAGTGATCTTGTTCCTTACTGGGTTGAGGGTATGGGTGTGTTCAGGGGTCTGGCCAGAGGGATGGTTTAAGGGTTTCATGCATCCCTTAGGAGATGCTGTATGCAGAGGGCATGCACAGTACCTTGCTTTAGCTCCCAACACCCAGGTTTTGCTCCTGGTTCTTCAGAAGTGGAAATAGGATGTTTTGGTCTTTTTGTGTCTTTTGTCCAGAATTTGTCCCAACTGCACACACATGCAGTAATTTTTAGTCCCCTGTTGTTTCTTTGTATTTTGTTGCTGGAGGAGAGGTTTGTTCAGGAGCAAGCATTGCAGCACTTGCAGCAAAGGGTCCCAGGTCCCATAGTAAGCCTCTCCGTATCCTGGTCTCCCTGCCTTTGAGAGAGAAATGACAGTGTTGTAACTACCACAACTCTTCAGGTGACACCACTGTACCCCTAGCATCTGGAGAAGGCAGGGGAGCTGGGAAGTCAGAATCAGTTAAGGCTCAAACTAGTGCACTGGATTTCTTGGTTGGGTTAGTATTCAAGAAACACAGACTATCATTATTGTATAAGCAGGCAGACGGAAGCCTGATTTTCGCCTCAGTCCATTAGGCTGGAGAGCAGAGTAGACACAATGTTGTCACCCAAAGTTGATGTTTTTATATTCTGTTGCAAAAATCAAGTTAATAAACCTTGTTATTTCTTTTTACATGAAAAAAATTGAGAGTTTTTTTACAGGTAGATTTCAAATAGTTATTGCTGTTACAAGGATTATGTTAAAATGTCACCATGGAAGTTGCCCATTGGATTTTCTTCATGAGTCATACGTTGCACGTCCCAGGACTCTTGAGGATAAAACCTGCAGTGCATTACTTAACCTAACCAGATGTGTCACAGCCAAGTTGGTTGTGAGGACACGGGTGATTTAACAGTTCTCTGATGTCAATGTTTGTTTTTCTTTGTGTTCAGCTGATCCTATGATGCTAATTGCAAGTGATTTTTGGCAATTGTCAAGATTGTTTGATTTCGGCAGGTCATTTTGTTAAACTAAGTTAACAAACATTTCATCTTGTTAAACCAAGCTCTTTCCATCTCTTAATCTCACATTTGTCCTGATAATTGCCTCAAAATTGGATTCTCTGGGTATTCTTTAGTATATATTCTAATATAAACCCATAACTGTAAAGTGTATTATATTGATTTGAACACACTGGTCTGTTGCTTTGCCAGTTCTTCCATCATATTTATTAATGATTTGGATTCTTCCTCCAATGAGATGCTCAGTTTCGCAAGCTTGCCTTTGGTTGATCCATTTGTCTTTGGGAATCTAAAATATGTCTTGGTCACCCCAGAAGCACAAATCATGTTGTTAAGTGTATTTCTTAAGTTTCAGAGAAGCAGATACTCTGATTAACAGAAAAGTAATTTATCACAGAGATATTGGATATCCTATAGGAATAATAGAATAAACTGGAGAAGAAGAATAGGTAGGATGAGGCAGGAATTGAGGTAGGTTTGGGGGTTCACACAGCAGAAAGAAGTCAGTTGTCTTTGCAAGGCCCCACTGCTGGAATGAGTGAGATTTCTAACATTGTTTTATTTATTTTTTTGATATGTAAGAAGTGGATTTATTTAGAGATAAACACACTCCAAAGATAGAGTGTGGACCCTCTCAGAAGATGAGAGCAGCCTTGGGAGAAACACTCCATAGACATGGCGTGGGCTGTTGCAGAAGGTGAGAGTGGCCCACGTTTTTTTTTTTTTTTTTAACTTTATCAATATTCAAAGTCCTGGTTCAGCATGTCTGCTCAGGTCAACTGCTCATACTTTGTTTGGGGCAAGGGAGGTATCTTGGTTTACAGCTCCCCCAGGACTGCCCACAATGAGGGAGAGGTGAGACCTACCCCCAACCCCGCAAAGAAATTTGGAGTACTGTTACTTTTGAAAAAAGAGAAATAAACAAAAGCAATAAGAACCTATATAGGGACTGAGTGGGTTTCCCAGGTGGTGCTAGTGGTAAAGAACCCACCTCCCAATGTAGGAGATGCTGGAGGTGCAGATTTGATCCTTGGATTGGGAAGATCCCCTGGAGGAGGGTGTAGCCACCCACTCCATTATTCTTGCCTGGAGAATCTCATGGACAGAGAGGAGCCTGGCAGGCTATAGTCCATGGGGTTGCAAAGAGTCAGACAAGACTGAAGCGAGTGAGTGCTTTGAAGACAAATGATTTAATTTGACTGCATGATTGAAGTAACAGGATTGAAGCACCTTCCTTCGCTGTGTATACTGCACTGGGGAAAATTAGTGGGCTCTGGCCCAAACCTGGTATTTGGCCAGATTTGATTTTCCAATTAGTGCACTCTTCTATTGGTCTGTGATTTGACTTTACTGCCACCCTTCTGATAAATTTATATTAGTGACGGTAATATCTAGAAAGCTTAAAAGTTCTTCAGTTATAAATGAACACTTTTCATTAATATTTAGAGATTAAACTCATTTCTTATGAGCAGATGGAAACAAATGATAACTTGGCCTTTACTGTACAAAATTAATAGCAATTTATCAACCTTTAGGCAAACTCTAGGCGAGTTTTAAGTGCTAGAATTTGTTGGTTAACGTTGCTTTCTTTTGTTAATTGACTTTTAGATAACAAAGGTCCATTTAAATAACTATTTTCTGAGGATGTGGCTGCATCAGAGTCTCTATTGTTTCCTGGAAATCACAGCTGTGTTGGTCCTGAGATTAATGAGTGGAGAGAACTATTTCCAGCAAAGGCCCTGGTTGCTGTTTTGGGAGGTCCTGGCTGTGACAAGAATTTCAGATTTAAGGCTGATTGTCATAAGTTCTTGGATCTGCATATGGGCTGCTGTTTCCCATACATACAATATGGAGTGTGCATGATTGCTAAGTTGCTTCAGTCATGTCAGACTTTTTTTGACCCCCTGCCCTGTTGCCTACGAGGCTCCTCTGTCCATGGGATTTTCCAGGCATGAATACTGGAGTGGATTGCCACGCCCTCTTCCCTTCTCGACCCAAGGATTGAATCTGCATCTCTTACGTCTCCTGCATTGACAAGTGGCTTCTCTACCACTGGCGCCACCTGGAAAGCCCACACAATATGGTAGTACTGTAATAGTCCATTTGAATTTTGGCTTGTGTCAATCATGCTTTCTTTATAGTCCTAACTTCTGATTTTTTTTTTTTTTGAGATGTTTATTTGATCAACAGAAATTGATTTCCATTGACAAGATAAAGATGCTTTGCAGGAAACAGGGCCAGCTTCATGGGCTGGCGACCTGTGTTACCACATGAAGCCTGAGCTCAGAAGGGTCTCACTTGTTTGTTCTCTACAGTTTTGCACCTTTTGTTAAAAATGTCTAAGTTTTCACTTTGTCCATCCATTCTCCTTCTGAGTTATTTGATTATCTTTATGATCATACTCTGAACCCTTTTTCAGGTAGTATCTCCCTTTTACTTAGTTCTTCTTCTAGGGTTTTATCTTGTTCCTTTGTCTGGAACATATTCTTCGTTTTGTCTAAGTTGCATTTGTGTTTAGGTATGTGGTAGGTTAGCTACATTTCTCCACCTTGGAGAAGTGGCCCTCTGTAGGAGACAACCTATGTGTCCCAGCCGTGTATTACCCTCCAGTCACCCAAGCTATAAGCTCCAGAGGTTCCCCATGAGAAGGCTGCATGGGTCCTTCTGTTGTGGTGGACTGACTATGTGGGGGGTCTGGCCCCTGATCTGGTTAGTTGCCAGGTCCTTCCTTGTGTGGATGCTGCTGGCTGCTGTTTATTGGGACCTGGTCAAGGACTGGGATTCTCAGGTGGCTCAGTAGTAAAGAATCTGCCTGCCAATCAGGAGACGCAAGAGACATGGGTTTGATCCCTGGGTCAGGAAGATCCCCTGGAGAAGGAAATGGCAACCCACTCCAGTATTCTTCCCTGGGAAATCCCACAGACTGAGGAGCCTGGCAGGCTACAGTTCGTGGGGTCACAAAGAGTTGGACATGACTGAATGACTCAGCACATATGGTCAAAAGTTGGCTGATTGTGGAATGCTGGGGGCCCCCAGGGCTAATGCTGGCTAGTCATGGTGAGAGTCAGGGTCCCAGACATTCTCTGGCTGTGGCCCAGGCACTGGTTGGTGAAACCAGATCCTGGGCTTGGTGCCAGACTACTGGTAGGCAGAGCTGGTTCCTCAAGTCTGGCTGCAGGGCCAGGGATCCTGGAGCTTGTTTCAGATCAGTGGTGTTGGGAGCAGGGGAGGGGTGCGCTGGTTCCTGACACAGTTGGGCACGGGATCCACGGTATTCAGGTTATGTTGGCCTGCTGTTGGGGGTGGCAGTTGTCCAGCTGGTCCCAGGGCAGGGTCTGGCCTGCACTGGGGAATCAGCATCATAGCTTTTTTGCTTCTAGTGTCTGCCCTCTGGTAACAGGCTAGAAGGCTTCCCTGCTGGTTCAGTGGTAAAGAATCCATCTGCCCATGCCTGCCAATGCAGGAGACTTGGATTCAATCCCTGCATCTGGAAGATCCCCTGGAGAAGGAAATGGCAACCCACTCCAGTATTCTTGCCTGGGAAATCACAAGGACAAAGGAGCCTGGTGGGCCACAATCCATGGGGTTGCAAAAGAGTCGGATAGGACTTACCAACTAAACAATAACAGTAAGTCTAGAGACTGGTTGAGAGGCTTGTGCAGGCTTCCTGGTGGGAAAGGCGAGTGCCGCCTACTGGTGGGCAGAGCTGGGTCCTGGCCCTCTGGTAGGCTGGCTATGCCTAGGCGTGTGTCTAGGAGGGTATGTCCAGAGAGGGCCCTGGGCTCTTTCGTTTTGAGGCAGCCTGTCTGCTGATGGGTGGTGCTGTGTCGAAGCCCAGTTCGTTGTTTGGCTTCAGGCATCCAGTCTCAGCACCTTCTCCTGGAGCCAGTTTTGTGTGGGGCAGGTTTTTGGCGCTAACGGGGCAAGATATCAGCTGCCAGGGTTGTTGGTTCTGCTGAGTGTCCCCCAGTATTTCTGCTGCCCGTGTCCATGTTCCCTGGTTCCCTCACCCCCATGTGAGGCACAGCTGTAGCCCCTGCTTCCCCTGAGACCCTCCAAGACCAGCAGATAGGTCTGGCTCAGGTTTCTATCAAATTACTGATGTTGTCCCTGTTTTAGCGTGCATGCGGTTTTGTGTGCACCTTTAAGAGTGGAGCCTCTGTTTCCCCCAGTCCTGTAGGCTCCTATGATCTTATGGAAAAACCTGAATGAACTTTCTGGCCAATCCAATATCTTAACCATAGCACCTTTGTCCATGCCCCTCACATGGGAGAAACCACTTTTCTTTCCCACCCCAGCAAGCAGGGAAAAGAACACCTCTGCCTAACTCTGCTATGGTTAAGATATCTATTCAGTAAAATGCCATACAGAAGAATTGAGAACCAATGGTCTCTGAGCACGGCAAGCTTGCAGCAGATGCTAAAATTAGTCAAACAAGGGAGAGAGCTCATCACTTTTGTATGGTATTTTACTGAATAGATATTCTTGATTATTTGTGATAGGCTTTTTATGGACTTTTCAGATATTCTCAACAGGGATGAAAGAAGCTAAAACTTCATTTATGAATAGGAAGCTAAAATATCTGCTGGATACCCAATTGTTTGAATTGTCTGAATAACCATTGTTTACGCTACAGTCTAAGTCACTTCAGTTGTGTCCAACTCTTTGCAACGCTATAGACTGTAGCCTGCCAGGTTTCTCTGTCCATGGGATTCTCCAGGCAAGAATACTGAAGTGGGTTGCCATTTCCTCCTCCAGGTGATCTTCCTGACCCAGGGATCAAACCCGTGTCTCCTGCATTGGCAGGAGGATTCTTTACCATCTGGGAAGCCCCTAGCCATCGTTTGCCAGTTGGCTTTTTAAGGAACAGTGCTGTTTCATGGCAGAAGTGAGTAGTTCATTTGCATCTTGAACAATCACGCAGTTTTCTTTTTTTCCTTCCTGGAAACAACTACTGTAGTTTGGTATGCAGCTGAAGTGCTTTCTGTGAACTGCCCATTTTGATATACAGAATATTAAAAAGAGGTCTTTTGGAGTTGTGACTTAATATAATGAACAATGTTTGCAGCTTCATCATAGTCATTCTTAAGTGAAATTGGCAATTTTGTTCTACTGTATATGAGTAGTAGTGAAAAATGAAAGCTACTAGTTCAGTGCTCTCACCCTGGTTTGGGCTAAGGCATCAGGGGTTTTATTCACCACTGCTGTGGGACCATCAGTGTAAATGTGGGCACAGTAGGTAAATAGCATTTCTGTGTGATTGTGAAAATATTTTTAACCCAGGTACTCCTTGAAAGTGTCTCAGTGGTTTTGCAGGGTTTGTGAACCACACTTTGAGACTAACTACTCTAGGAAAATGGTTCCATCAGTGTTAATGTGGTAGAACAATTTTTTATTGGTTTTAGAAAACTAACCATTCTGTGTAACAAATCTTCATGGACGAAAGTACACTCTGAATTTTCAACCTCTGACTTGCTAAGAAACTGTGAGAACTCACCCCATTTATAAACTGAGGACAGCCTATATGTTAATAGTTTGTGTAATACACCAGTCTCCTAGTTTCCATGATGTTAAGTTTCTTGAAAGAAAGCAAATAATTAAAAAACAGTTAAAACAAAATTAATTTTTTTGTAAGAAGAAATGGTATACATTTCAGTGAGTAAGAAACCATCAAATTTTGTCATTTTACTATAATGCATTGATATTCTATGTAAGCACTTCTAGACAGAGTGAATATGGTGAAAAAGTGATTTATTTATAAAATAGACAATAACAAAAATAACTGAAAAGACTCCTGCCCCAAGACATTAACCTATAGTCATTGCTAATTCTAGTCTCTATTCTCCATCTTTTTCATTTTCTTTACAAGAATTCTTCTTCTTATTGTTGTTATTATTTGTATTGAAGTATAGTTGATTTATCATGTGTTAATTTCAGATGTGTAGCAAAGTGATTCAGCTATATATATATATATATATATATATATATATATATATATATATGTTCTTTTTCAGATTCTTTTCCATTATAGGTTATTATAAGATATTGAATATAGTTCTCTGTAATACACAGTAAATACTTGTAATTTATCTATTTTATTTATAGTAGTGTGTATCTGTTAATCCAAAACTCTTAATTTATTCCTCCCTCTCCCTTTCCCCGGGCTTCTCCTGAGGCTCAGCTGGTAAAGAATCTGCCTGCAATGTGGGAGACCTGGGTTCGATCCCTGGGTTGGGAAGATCCCCTGGAGAAGGGAAAGGCTACCCACTCCAGTATTCTGGCCTGGAGAATTGCATGGACTGTGTAGTCCATGGGATCACAAAGAGTTGGACATGACTGAACGATTTTCACTTTCTCCCTTTCCCCTTTGGTAATGATAAGTTTGTCTTCTATGTCTGTGAGTCTATTTCTGTTTTGTAAATAAGTTCATTTGTATCATTTTTTCAAAGATTCCACATATAAATTATTTCATAGGTTATTTGTCTTTCTCTTTCTAGCTTCACTTTGTATGAGAATCTCTAGGTTCATCCATGTGGAAGCAAATGGCATTATTTAATTTTTTATTCTATCAATGCAGGAATTCTTGTAAACCAATTTTTTTCATACTCAGGGTTGGCCCAGTTTAGCATAATCTTCAGTCTTGGCTGTGTATCTCATTGTGCTCTCCCACTTCCCATAGTTAATGCTGCTGCTGCTGCTGCTGGTAAGTCGCTTCAGTAGTGTCCGACTCTATGCAACCCAGTAGATGGCAGCCCAACAGGCTCCGCTGTCCTTGGGATTCTCCAGGCAAGAACACTGGTGTGGGTTGCCATTTCTTTCTCCAATGCATGAAAGTGAAAAGTGAAAGTGAAGCTGCTCAGTCATGTCTGATTCTTAGCAACCCCATGGACTGCAGCCTACCAGTCTCCTCCGTCCATGGGATTTTCCAGGCAAGAGTACTGGAGTGGGTTGCCATTGCCTTCTCCCACATTTAATGAATATCCTCTGAGTGTATAATCATAAGCTGAGCTGATTCATTGGGCCAACCAATAAATCTGCAGGTTGTCAGATGATGCTGGTCCATACACATTAGTTCAGCTACCAGCTATCCATTAAACTCTCCTTGCAAGGGTGCTGTAATCACATATGCAGTTTCTAACTTTCAAATGAAAGGTGGCATATATCCAGCAGGTGGATGTTTGCTTTTCTGTTTTAAATTTTTATTTACTTTTGAAAAATGAAAAATGTATGTCTTTAAAGTGTACAGTGGATGCTTTGACATTCATACACATTGTGAAGTGATTATCTCAATTTAACTGATTAGCATATTTATCACGTATGATGTGTCGAGAATTCATCTTGTAACTGAGTTGTGCCCTTTGATCAGTATCTCCCCTTTTCTTCTACCACCATGTTTCCCCTTCCCCCGCCCCACCCCCCATACATTTTTGGTAACCACTGTTCTACTCTCTGTTACCATGAATTCAGCTTTTTAAGATTTTACATATATGTGAGATCATGTGATATTTGTCTGTGTCTGAGTATTTCACTTTACGTTATGTTCTCCAAGTTCATCCCTGTTGTCACCAAAGACAAGATCTCATTCTTTTTAAGAGCTGAATAGTCTTCCATTGTGTGTGTGTGTGTGTGTGTGTATCTTCTTTATCCATTCATCTATTGATGGACACTTAGATTATTTCCATGTCTTGGCAACTATAAATAATGCTGAAGTGAACATAGAAGTGCAGTGTCAGTGATTTTTATTTCATTTGGCTATATACCCAGAAGCAGGATTGCTGGCTCATATGGTAACTCTATTTATAATTTTTTGAAGAAACTCTGCTGTTTTCCATAGTGACTGTACAATTTATATTCCCACCAACAGTCACTTATTAGAAGCTCTCTTTTCCCTGCTGTATATTCTTGGTGCCTTGGTGTAAAATTAGTTGACCTTATATGTATGGGTTTAATTCTGGGCTGTCTATTCTGTTCTATTGATCTTTTATATCAACACTATGCTGTTTTAATTACCATAGCTTTGTAAAAGCCTGAAATATGGAGCTATGATGCCTCCAGCTTTGTTCTTCTTGCTCAAGATTGCTTTAACTATTTGAGCTTTTTGTGAATCTGTAAAAATGTTGAGATTTTAAAAAATTTATCTATGAAAAATGCTACTGGAATTTTGATAGGGATTGCACTGACTCTGATCACTTTGGGTAGTCTGGACATTTTAACAATATTAACCCTTCCAATTCATGAACATGGAATGTCTTTCCATTTACTGTGTCTTCTTCCGTAAGGCTGGTGCTGGGGATTTGGATTGTGACCTGACATTGTGCATGTACGAAGCCGGGAAGGGTGGTCCTGCAGGATCCTGGGGCTGGGACACTTCATAGCCTCTGGTTAGGGTGGTTCAGGTGGTGGTGAGGGTGGGGTGGATGTGGAGAGGGACTCAGGCAGCCAGAGTCTAGAAATGAAAAAACATGTGGGACCTTTAGCAGGGAAAGCTGTAGGGAGTCTTTGGCAGCTGTGCTGATTGTTGCTTTGCTCAGTGGCAAAAGCTGGTGGCGTCTTTTACACTGCAGGCCACTGGGAACATGGTAGCACCCTCCACATAGGTGATATTGGTAGAACTTGCCTGTCTTTAGTGTTCCTCACTGTCCCCAGAAGTCTCAGATTTGCTCAGTGCATGGGGGGAAACCACACAGGTGGTTCATGCAGTGCATGAGAGGCTTGGGGTGCTGGTTGTTCCTTTTCCCAGTGAGGGACACTGTCTTGGGCCATGGTGTCCCTCCTTGGTGCTAAGCAGTGCTGTATGGGATGATGCAGGTAAAATGAAACTCTTCTTTCTACCCTGTTGTTGCCGTTGTTTTCAGGTTTTTTTCCCACTGTGTCTTGGGAGCATCCGAGGCAGCTCTTGAGCTCTCTTAGGGATGTTTTCATTCATGGATAGCTATCTATTCTACTCTGTGAGGATGGAAGCTGGGGTTCCTCCTCCACCATATAGAGGGTGTCCTACTTTTCCATATTGGTGATATCACTCCTGGATTCTTTTTTTTTGGCTGCACTAGGTCTTTGTCGTTGTGTGCAGGCTTTCTCTAGTTGTGGCAAGCTTCTCACTAGTTGCGGTGTATGGGCTTCTCACTGCCATGGCTTCTCCTGTTGTGGAGCATATGGGCTACAGGGCACGCAGGCTTTAGTAGCTGTGGACCACAGGCTTAGCCGTTCCACAGCATGTGGAATCTTCCCAGACTAAGGATCAAACCTGTGTTCCCTGTATTGGTAGGTGGATTCTTAACCCCTGGACCTCCAGTAAGTCCCTTAATTCTTGAAATTAAAACCAGCTGGCTGGGTCAGAAGAGAGCATGAGGATGTTTCTAGTTTGGGATGCCATCCTCCTCTTGATTTTCTCCTAGAACTTTGGGATGAGGTGGGCTAACACTGATCCAAGTGGCATGTCCATATTTTTCTCACTTCCAAGTGGAAGCACTAGTGTTCTGGTAGCCCCTCATTTCCTGCTGCCCCACGTTTGTGTGTGTGTGTGTGTGTGTGTGTGTGTGTGTGTGTGTGTGTGCACACGCACACATGCAGAAGGGGCCTCAGCAGAGTCAATCTGCTGTGCCCACTCCTCAGAGCAGCAGTGGAGAAAGGTTAGCCTTGTTCCAGAAGTGCCAGCCATAATCAGTGGTCCTCCTTCATTCTGCACCACATGCCCTGTCATCTCCCAGGGCAAAGATATGATTGTTATAGTATCATCTACATATTGTGTTCTGACAGCTCGCTGCATGAACCCTGTGTCTTTGAATCCAGTCTCGACTTCTCACCATATAGAAGTCATACTTACTTATGGAGTGTCATTGGCCTTCCTTGTCACTGAATCTTGGTTGGGGAGGGTCTACTGCTACTTAACCTCCTGTCTTGGGGTACTGGGGTTGACATGGCAGCTCTTTTGTTTCCAAACACTGCATACTCTACACTGAAATGAATTATTGTTTCTATAGTGAACATCTTTCTGTAACAGTGACCTGTGGGATAATAGTCTGATTGGAATGCACAATATTTTGTTACACTCAATCCCAGGATGCTGGCTGCCTACTCTTCCTTTGCCTTAGGTGTTTCTCCGCAGGGCAAAGAAGTTGAATTTCTTTACATTAAAATGGATATAAGAACATATGTGCACACAAATAAGTGAATAACCAAATGTGTTTCCAGAACACATAACATACACATAATTTATACACTTAGAAGTGGATGTATTTCTTCTCAATAACTTGACACAAATGAGAATGCGTTGTCTAGGTAGTGAACTCATCAGAGATTGACGGAGGCTTTCTCTTGTTTGCTGGAATCCCCTAGGGCACCTCATAGTGGAACTCTGATAAACCTTGCTAACTGACTGCCTCTGGTAATGAGTTTGTCGATTCTGAAAGGCGAAGTAACTCTTTGGTGACTCAGATACAATTTTGTTACTTATAACAAAGAGCTCACAGCAGAGTTCTGAAAGACTCAGTGCTTAATCTCTAGGAGAGGGGTTGCTAAGCAACTGAGAAGCTGGGTGCCGTGAAGTCAGTCCCCTGCACACCTCTTTTCCTGTACTTTCTTGTAGCCCACATGGCTCCTGTTATCATCTCTTAAATCCACATTCAGGCGCCCTTGCCATTTCAAAACCTGGACTGAAATCCCAGCTTCCCTAGTGGACACATCTGTCTTGCTACATGTCCTTGAAGTTAATACGTATCATCTCAATATTTTACTGATTTCTGGTTTCTATTTATCTAAACTTTCCAGTGGAGGTACAGTGTGTAATCTTTGTTTTTCTCAGGTTTCCCCTAACTGAGGGTATCTTAGGATCATGAAAACAGAACCTACACTTTTTTCTCTGCCTCTGACATCAGTAGAATTGTTGCAAATATACACTTCCTCAGATCTTCCTGCTAGTTCAGGAAATCTCTGGAGGAATCATCTATGTGTTCTGAGAAGTGCTCTTTGTGGCCTCTTAGCTTCTACTGTTGTCTCCTTTCTTGTGCTAGTGGTTGAAATTGCAGGTCTCTGATTTGCAGAAGGATTCTTCTATTCTTCGCTGGTTAATAACCTTTACCATAAGGCCTGCCATATTCCTGTAAAGATGCCTCCCATCCCAGTATTTGAAACTAGTTTGGGTGTGAGGATACTGCTCCCTGTTTCTTAATAGAAACCTCCTGTACCCTTTGCTTTCAAATTTGTGATACACTGAAATTTTTTAGTTCTAGAAGGGATTACATTAACAGAAGTACTATTTAATATCTGTACCATAATATGCAAGGAACTCCATGCTTTACTTCTGTCTCCTGAAGAGCACGAACCACCAGCAACACTTCTCAGATCCAGTCCTCATTTCCCTTGCATCCCACCTGGCCTGGAGTCTCTCATTCATCCCTGGCTATTCTTACTAGAGCCATCCATCTTTCCTTCTCTCATCCCTCTCCTTTTTCTACTATTCTTTGTTTTATAGCACATCATAAGAGTGTCCTTCCTTTCATTCTCCTTCCAAATCCAGCTAGACCCTGCCCATTCTCAAGGACAAGAGAGAATAGTTTTTTTTCCCCCCCTGAGAGCAAATGGTGGGACAGGGAAACTGAGTTGGCAGTTACAGAATTTTCTTGGGTAGGCTGGAGGGAGGAGGATGCTTGTAGCCATGCTTGCATGAGGAAGTATTAGCCTGCTGCCCAGAGATTGCATCAGTGGTGGAGCAGCGCGTAACAGAGGTTATGAGCAGGAGCCCTGGAGCCTAACCTTCACTGTGACACCCTCCCTTCAACACAGATGTTCATCTAGATGGGAACAGGTTGCTTAACATCTTTAAGGCTATTTCAGTTTCCTCATCTATAAAATAGGCTTTGGTGATGTTGACTAAGAAAATGTATGTAAAATGCCCAATAACTGTTAGTTGTCTTATTTTTGATTGCTACCTTCTCTCTCCAAGATTCTGGCAATTCTGGTCCAGGTGTGGGGAGAAGAGGGCATTGATGTGGGACCAGAGGGCAATTAGAGGCATATAGATCCTGCACTTGAGCTCTCCCCTGTCCCTATTTTATTTTTTAATATCAGTTGTATTCCCTGTTCAATATATCCTTGCAGCTTATTATTATTATTATTTTTTATTGGTTTTGCCATACAATGACATGATATCGCCATGGGTGTACATATGCTCCCCCTCCAGAACCCCCTTCCTCCTCCCTCCCGACTCCCTCCCCCCGGGAAATCTCGGTGCAGCAGCCCCGAGCAACAATCCTGGGCTGGCGATTGATTTCACATATGATACTTAACAAGTTTCAAAGCCATTCTCCCAAATCTTCCCACACCTGCTGTGGCTGGGCTTCTGCGTGTGCTGAGCTCTTCTTTCCCAGGAGACCTGCCCCCAAATTTCTTAGGCAGAGACAGGCCTGGAGCAAGAACTTCACACCCCCTGATGGGGCTGGCCCAGCAGGGCATCTACAGCTCTGTCATTCTCAGATTTCCTGCTGCAAATAGGGAAACACTTCTTGTTCTGGGTCCACACTGATTTAAGTCGGCAGATCACTTTTCTTTGGGTCTCAGTTTCCCGTACTATAAAATGAGTACAGTAAGTCACCCACGTAACAAATGTGTTCCATTCCAAGAGCATATTCATTAGTCCAAAAAGTTAGCATAGATACTCAGCTAACACACAATTGGCTATACAGTACTGTACTATAATAGATTTATAACACTTCTCACACATATACAAGAAAAAACAAACCCCAAAATAAAGAAAACACTTTTAATTGTATAGTACTTTGGAAAGAAGTGCAGTAGTACAGTACGACAGCTGGCACACAAGGGCTGGTAGCAGTGCCAGCTACATCACTGCTGTTTTACACTTGCTTCCAGACACTTGAGCTCGAAATAAAGATACTGTACTGCTTACTGTACTCTATACAGTCCTGTACGGTAAAGTACACAAAAGCACAGCCACTTGCAGGGGATGCATGCATGTGATAATATACACCAGAAATGTGAACTAACGTAAATGATTGGACATGTAAACACATGTTCACATCTTTGAAAATTCGCAGCTTGAAGGTTCATGTGTAGGGTATTTACTAGTATGTAGGAACAGAACATTTATAAAATCTATCTTGACAATCATTATAATCCTTTTTGTTGTGGGAGACACTGGATGTTGATTCCATCTCTGCTCTATTTGTGTACTATTGTTACAATCCTGTAGGTGAGCAGACCCCAAGGGTTAGATTAGTCAGTCTGTGTAGATTCTGTCTTCTCTCTGAATTCACTTAATCCCAACACATGATCAGAATTGCTCTACACATACATTTATGATCTACGACTGATGAACCCAGCCACGATAACTGAAGACAACCCAGGAAGTTTTTATTAAGTGAAGAATAAAAAGTAATTTGGTACAAAGCACTTTACCTCCTGCTCTGATATTTCTCAGCCTCTGTTAGCTCCACTGGGCAACTCAGGCACTGACTTCTGCTTGCAGCCCTCCAGCCTCACCACCTCCACTTTGTCAGGGCTACTGAAAGCTGGCCACTGGCACTTCCTCACTGTTACTGTGCCAGCAGTGAATAATGGGCAACTGGAATGTTCTTTCTTCTCCAAATTGTCACAGATGGCCTGCCACACTATAATAATGTATGTGAGCTTTCCCCTAATGGTCAGAAAAGGTGGTTTAAATTTTGCAATCAATACTTTGTTCGCTTGTGGCATTTTCTTCTATTAGAACCTTTCTTTTCAGAGGATGTCCTCATCCACAAAATGAATTCTGCACTAGTCCTTAGCTACCCAAAGCTCATCCATAGCTTTCTCTGACAACTCCAGCCTCCTTATTTTACACCATCCTTCTATTACTCTTAATGTTTCTTGGTTTTACATTATAATTTTTTCTTTCATTTTTTTTTATTGTTTTTGCCATACATTGTCATGATATCACCATGGGTCCACATACGCTTCCCCTCCGGAACCCCCCTCCCTCCTCCCTCCCCCTGGGGAAATCTCGCTGCACCAGCCCCGAGCATCAATCCTGGGCTGGCGATTGATTAGACACATGACAATTAACATGCTTCAATGCCCTTCTCCCATATCATCCCACCCTCACCCTCATCCACAAAGTCCACGAGTCTATTCTATACATCTGCGTTCCTTTTGCTGTCTCGCATGTTGGGTTCTCGTTACCTTCAGTCTATGAGTAGAAGCCATATTTTCTACCTCCTTGTACTGGGTAGATGGTTGATAGTCAATAAATACCCCAAGCTTATAGATTAACATTTGTACCCATAGTTGTAGGTGGATGGATATAAAACCAAGATGATGTACTTGTCAGTTTTGGCTATATCACCAGCCATCTCAGAATCCCAGTAGCTTGTAGCAGTAAGCATTTATCTCTGTCTCATTAGTCCGTGGGTAGCCTGTGGTTTGGCTGGTGGAGGCTGAGCTTGGCTGGGTCAGTCAGGGTGGACCCCAGGCTTCTGGCTGGGCTCAAGTTTTTTCTTCATGTCTCTCTCGCTCTCTTTTTTTCCCCTGGCCTTGTGGCATGTAGGATTTTCATTCCCCAGACCAGGGATCAAACCTGTGCCTCCTGAAGTGGAAGGATGGAAGTTCCTCTTCAAGTCTTCATTCTGGGACACTGTCTGAAGGAATAGAGGTTCTTCATTAATTAGCATCCCTAAGATGTGTTCTTCATCCATGAAAATCTCATGGCTCAAAGGAAGTCACATGGCTCAGCTGATATCAATGAAGCAGGGAAGTCCCTCCACACACTGTGGGTAGTATTGCAATATTCCCTATTATAAGAAAGTCAAGAGCTGGGTGCAAGAAGCAAGCCATCACAGATGGCAGTCATTACCCTTGGAACTGAAAAAGACCAAGGAAGACAACCCACTCCAGCCCCCTTCCTCCAAGTCTATAAATCTGTGTTCCAAGTGTGGTCCAATGACCAGCAAAATCAGCATCACCTGAAAACTTGTTGGAGATGCAGAGTCTCAGGCCCCACCTCACACTTGCTAAATCAGAATTTTTATTTTAATAAAATCTTTAAGGGATTCACATACACATTGAACTTGAAAATGGTCTTAAGTAGCATTTTCTTAAGATGTTCTATGAAAGACTAATAGGTGTTATATTGGGAAAAGATCCTTCCGTAATTAAATAAATTTGAGGGTATTTGAGGATGTCTCAAAGCTTTCAACCTACTAATAAAGACTGCAGATCTCAGAGATGGGTTGTTTTAAACACAAGTGACACAGACTGGGTAGCCTGAAACAACACAAGTTTATTCTCTCACAATTCAAGAGACCGGGAGTCTGAAACCTAGAGGTTATCAGGGTTGATTCCTTCCGGAGGCTTCGTGGGAGAATCTGCTCCATGCCTCCATCCTAGCTCCTGATGCTGCTGGCTGTTCTTTGGTGTTCCTTGGCTTGCAGCTTCATCACTTCAATCTTTTCTTCTGTCATTACACGGCCTTCTTTCCTATACGTGTCTCTGTGTGTCCTCCTCTTTCAAGAACACAGTCACTGGATATAGGTCCACTTTAACCCAGTGCAACTTTATACTTACACATGCTATGACCCTATTTCCAAATAAGATCACACTCTGGGTGGACCTCATGTTTGAGGAGGAACATCATTCACTCCCCGCCCCCTGCCTCCCAACACCGCCCTTATGGTTTTGAGGGATGGATATGAAATGTTGCATTCCCTTAATGTAACTCCTTGGGGAACACTTTCTTTACAGACGAGCTCATGGCATAGACTTAGGTGAGACTCTAAACCATCCTAGATCTATGGCTCTTGATTTTCCTCTGAGGGTTTTCTAAGAGTGAAACTCCATAGATTCACTTTATAACCTATTTCAAAATGATCCCAGCCCTTGCAGGTAATTATTTATCAAGGTGGAAAATCTGTAGCCTAAGGTTAAATGTAACAATCAGGTAAATTTTGTTTGGCTATCTCATAAAATTGCATTGACAAGTAACTCCATTTTCAGATGACGATTTGATATAATAGTATTCAGGATGACTGATATTTAAAAGAAGCTAAAAAAATACTAGTTCCCATTTTTTCCTTTGCATAAAAATCTAAATATTCAGATTTTACCATTAACTCACCCATGAGACTGTAATGATATCTAATATGAACAAAATTGATGGGATTATGAAAGGGCAAATTTGAGTAGCCAACCTCCCTTTTTGGAAACAGATGCCTAGTTTCCAAGTTGGAGGAACTGTGACCCTAGGACACTAAGATGCAGTCTTTGGGAACCATTGAAAGTCCTGAATTAGGAATTGTCTTGGGAATACAGGTTTATTCTACTTGGTGGTGGTTGCTTAGTCGCTAAGTTATATCAGACTCTTGTGACTCCGTGGACTGTAGCCTGCCAGGCTCCTCTGTCCTTGGGATTTCCCAGGCAAGAATACTGGAGTGGGTTGCCATTTATTTTTCCAGGGCATCTTTCTGACCCAGGGATCGAACCTGAGTCTCTTGCCTTGCAGGTAGATTCTTTACCGGTGAGCCACCAGGGAAGCCCACTAGCCATTACCAAAACATGTACATTTTAAAGAAAAAATTTATGGGTAAAATTACAGATTTCATATGCAGTTGTAAGAAATAATATATAGAGATCTCCCATGCCCTTAATGTAACATTTTGCAAATAACTTTAGGAGGATATCACAGCTAAGATTTGCCTTTGATGCAGTCCACCAATCGTCCTCAAAGTGCCCCAGTGTTGCTTGTACTCACTTTTCTCTGTGTATGTGTGTGTCGTGTGCATGTATGTGTGTGGATTTAGCTCTGCATAATTTTATCACATGGTAGGTTCATGTATCCGCCACCACAGCCAGAATACAGAAGAGTGTCATCACCCCAAGAAGCTCTCATATTCCTTTTGTACATGCATTTTGAATTTGAATTCTCCCAGCAAATTTTCCTGAGTCATCTATGCTCATGGAACCCTGAAAATTATTCTGCTTGGAATGGACAACCTCCCACATGGACTGGGAGTGCCAGTCAGCAGTTGTGCAAACTTACAAAGTCAAACTGGACAGCGGAGAAGGCAGACCCATGTCCTTGGCCTCCTTAGCATCAGGCACTAACTAACTGAACTAACTGGCCAGAGATAAGGACTTCATTTCAAATAACAAATTAACAGTTTCCCATAACTCCATTAATGCATGGCTGTGATCCCATGAAATTGCATCTCTGACAAACTGGCTGCACTAAAATTTACTCTATGTAAAATGATTGTGCTAATTACTTTCTCTTTATGCTTGTATAATCCGCTGGCTGGCAATAACATTTTCAATGTAGTCATACACTAATGAGAAAAGCCATCCAATCTCATGCTGCAGGTCATTAGCAAATGGCTTCAGGGGTCAAAGGATAACTTCCCCCTTTGGTTGAGTTGAAGCGGCTGGTATAGAAAACGTCTTTTCTTACTTTTTTTAAAAAGCTTCAGGTGCCAACCAAATCTGGATATTGACAGAAGAAAGAGTTTGTCAAGGTCTGGGGTCTCTTATAAGCACCCTTACTCTTTCACTCTTTGGAAATGGGACTCAAAAGGCAATTTCTCTTAGTTGTTCTCACACCTCATTCCATTTTTTTCTCTTCGTCTCCCAACACACCCACACACATACACATGCACACATTCTAGCCCAGTGCTGACTTGCTATTTTATTTTTTAAACTTTTAATTTTATATTGGAGTATAGCCAGTTAACAATGTTGTCATGGCTTCAGGTGGACAGCAATGGGACTCAGCATGCATCCATTCTCCCCCAAACTCCCTTCCCATCCAGGCTGCCACATAACATTGAGCAGAGTTCCTTCTGTTATACAGTAGGACATACATGTTGATTCCAAACTTCCTAACTATCCCTTCAGCTCATTCTTCCCCTCCTGGCAACCAGAAGTTCATTCTCTAAGCCTGTGAATCTGTTTCTATTTTGTAAATAAGTTCATTTGTATAATTTCCTTTTAGATTCCACATATAGTGGACGTCATATGATATTTCTTCTTCTCTGAATAATTTACTTCACTCAGCATGACAAGCTCTAGGTCCATCCACATTGCTGCAGATGGCATTGTTTCATTCTTTTCAATGGCTGAATAATAGTCCATTGTATATATGTATCACATCTTTATCCATTCCTCTGACAGTGGACATTTAGGTAGCTTTTATGTCCAGGCTACTGTAAACAGTGCTGCAATGAACATTGGGTGCATGTATCCTTTCAGATCATGTTTTTTCTCTGGGTATATGCCCAGGAGTGAGATCACAGGGTCATGTGGTAGCTTTATTTTTAGTTTTTAAAGGAATCTGCATACTATTCTCCATAGTGGCTGTACCAGTTTAAATTCCACCGGCAGTGTAGGAGGATCCCCTTCTCTCCACACCCTTTCCAGCATTTATTGTTTGTGGATTTTTGATGATAGCCATTTTGACTGGTATGTCTTCTTTGGAGAAACTTTGATGCAGGTCTTTTGCCCGTTTCTTGATTGGGTTGTTTGTTTTGATGATGTTAAGCCTCATGAGCTATTTGTAAATTTTGGAGGCTAATCCCTTGCTGGTAACATCATTCGCAACTGGCTTGCTATTTTAGATTCTTCTTACTTTATACTAATGATTCCCAACAAAATGGTAGTATCTAATACTGTATTTTATGACTTCGTTGGGCAATATTTCTGGACTTCACAATGAAAATGGACTAGGTCCAGGGAGGTCAGATGTCCTGCAATGCATGGGGTTGTGAAACACCTCAATAAGTTGGTCCCCAGCCTTTCAAGATGCCACACCAGTTATTCCTATAGATGAAAAATCTGATTACAGTGATCAGAACCTGGAACTTAACTTCATTATGCTTAGAACACCAAATATTTCTGTATGCTTTTAATGGACACTGACTTTTCCAGGAATATTCCTGTTGGGAAAATGGACAAAAGGTTGTGTTTTATCTTGCTTTGGAATTTGAGTTGTTCAGTATTTTGGAAAACTCACAATTACAATGGCAACGGTTGTTGAGGAATTTAAGTTGCTTACTTAGCACATTTGTGTCAGTCTGCATTTGGAGCGTTTACCTTCACAGTGATTCTGGGTCTGTGATTCTGGTGCTGACTACTCATTCCATCTTCTAGTCTAGCTGTATCTGGGCAATGGCATTTTGAAAGACATATGATCCTACTCAAAGTTGACTTTAAATTTTTTTTTCTTCCCCTAAAGATGGAGGTAGGTTATATCACCATTAAATTTTGTCTCAGGATGATAAAGTGGGTCTTGTAAAATATTTAATATTAATAAAGGTGCTGGGTTTCATAGAGGTAAAAACCACTGCTTTAGAAGAATGATGTAATAAATAATGACAATGATAATAATCATCATCATTGTAATAAAATAGTCCTCATGACCTTTTCACCAAGACCTTCTCACTCAAGTTACTCTTAACAGGAGCTTAACTGGTCCTCCCACATCTAATCTCATCTCCCACTATAACCGCCCCACCTCCATCCAGCTTTTGAGTACTTCTGAAATGAAAATTAGATTGTATGACCTATCATTCACTCTCTACTACTTCATTATCATCTGGTTTTCTTAACCTGGAATATTCCTCAGGATAGAATTGTATCCTAAGAAAATTGAGTTCCTTTGTAATCTTACATATTGCGTTTTATACATATAGCAATATTTTTCTGAGAAGGTGTCCTGTAGATTTCATCACACTTTGTAAGGATCCATGGCACAAAAGATAATCATCTAGTTCAAGTGTATAAACACTTGTGTGTATAAATACAAATGTGTATAAGCACCCTACTATTAGTGTGTGTAAACCCCCTTTGTGTGCATAAACATCCTACTATTAGTAATTGAGTTCTGTCCACTTGCCCACTCCATTCCTTTCTTTCTTTTAAAGTTTTGGCTGTGCTGGGTCTTCATTGTGGCTTCTCTATTTCTGGTATATGGGATCTTATTTACCGGACCAGGGCCTGAACCCGGGCCTCCCGCACTGGGAGCTCAGAGCCTTATCCATCGGACTACCAGGGAAGTCCCTGCCTATTCCATTTCTCACCCTCGTCCTCCCTCATTTTTTCCTCTTCCTCCTTCTCTGCCCCCACATACACTTGACTATCACTGGAGGTCTTGAGGAGACCATACTCTTAAACTTGGTGGGCATTAAACTGTAGGCTTTGCAATGCTCTCCTGGTTACCCTCACCTGCCCCGAGTGTCAGCCTGAGTGGCCACCCTCACTGCAGGCTTTCCCTCACCACCCCAGTACACCACGATGCCGCTGCCTCCGCCCACGCTGAGCCTGGTGCAGATGGAGACCAGCATTTCGTAGTAGTTGATTCAGCTCCTTGAAGTCAGGGTTCATGTGTTCTGACCCTGGTGTCCTCTGTGCCTAGAAAAGAGCCTGCATGTCGTAGATTTATAAGAAAAGGCTATCAAATGACTGTCACACACATTAATTTAGGATAAGCTATGCAAAACCTCCGTGAACATAGAGGAAGGGAGTCTGCACCTGCTGACTACAGACTGTGCGAAAGCGGAGGTGCCTTTGTGCTGCCTCGTAGTGACAACATCATCTTCAGACTTCAGACTAGTGGATTTCTCTTCTCCCCACAGTCTTGTATTTTATTAATTTTCCTCCATCCTTAGCCCCCTTAGCTGAGACTCTTCTCTGTTACACCAGGGGGTGGTAAGGGAGGGAGTGGGGGAAAGGTACTGGGGAGCTCCGGGGACATGACTAAGGCCATATAGGATGTCTCAGTGTCACATCGCAAGTATTTTTTTGCTTTGATTTTAGGATTTTTTTTGATGTGGACCATTTTTAAAGTTTTTATTTGATTTTGTTACAATACTGCTCTGACTTCTGATTTGGATTTTTTTTTCCTTTTTTAAAAAATATTTATTTTAATTGGAGACTAATTACTTTACAATGTTGTATTGATTTTGCCATACATTGACATGAATCTGCCATGGATGTACATGCGTTCCCCATCCTGAACCCCCCTCCCACCTCCCTCCCCATCCCATCCCTCTGGGTCATCCCAGTGCACCAGCCCCGAGCACCCTGTCTCATGCATCGAACCTGGACTGGCAATTCATTTCACAAATGATAATATACACATTTCAGTGCCATTCTCCCAAATCATCCCATCCTCGCCCTCTCCCACAGAGTCCAAACGACTGTTCTATACATCTGTATTGGATTTCTGGCTGCGAGGCATGTGGAATCTTAGCTCCCTGATTAGGGATGGAACCTGCCCTCCCCCTGCATTGGAAGGTGAAGTCTCAACCACTTAGCCTCCAGAGAAGTCCCAATGACCCAAATCTTTAACAATGTTTCTAAACTGGGGAGGGGAAGGTGGTGTCTCTGGAGAAGAGTGACTGTTTATTGGCAATTGTGGGAGAGGCTGAGCTTTACATCCAGGTTGATATGAAATTAAATCAGAGCCTCGTGCAGTAATACAGGCACTTAAAGCCTAGAAAAATGGGAAGAAGAAATCCCCAGGAATTCACAGAAACTTGAAAGTTCTCTCTGTGTGTTAGTCACTCAGTCGTGAGACAAAGTTCTGGACTCCTATTAAGTCTTGGAAATGAGGTCCCAGTCAGTTTTTTTTTTTTTTTTTAAATTCCATTGGGATATGATTGGTTTACAAAGTAAATTAACTATATGTATGCATATGCATTCCTCTTGGAACTCCCTCCCCCCTGCCACCTCACCCCATAGGTCATCACAAGGGTACTGAGCTGAGCTCCCTGTGCCATATAGCAGGTTTCCACTAGCTATCTATTTTACGTGTACTAGTGTATATATGTCAATTCTAATCTCCCAATTTGTCTCCCTTTTCCCCTTCCCACTTCCACGTATTCATTCTCTTAAGTCTGTGTCTCTATTCCTGCTCTGCAATTAGGTTCATTTGTACCATTTTTGTAAATCCCCATATATGCATTAATATGCGATATTTGTTTTTCTCTTTCTAAGTTACATATACCCTGAGAAAACCCATATTCAAAATGACACATGTACCCTAACGTGTACATGTGTACTATGTAGCAATATGCAGCACTAGGTACAACAGCCAGAACATTGAAACACTTCAGTGTGCAGTGGTAGGTGAATGGATAAAGAAGATGTGGTACATATATAGCATGGAATATTTGGTCTATAAAAAGGACCAAAACTGGGTCATTTGTTGAGTCAATTTTAACCAGATTCGAAAGGGTAAGGATTGCTTCCTGACATCTGGGTTGGAGAATAAAACACACACTTGTAATAATGTCCTTCATGATCAGAAGTAGAAGATTGTAGTCCCTTTGGGACTTGTCTTTATACTTTCCTCAAAGGTTTTCACTGTAAGTCTCTAATAGAGAAACTCATCAAGTAGATTATTTCCTCCCTGTCAGTCAGGGCAAGGCTAGCCTGCTCTCATAGAGAGACTCAGCAGTAATTGGGTGGCTTAAAAAAGGAAAATGTGGGTTTTTCTCTCATGGAACAGTCCAGGTTGTTGGGCAGCTCTGCACCAGAAATCATGCTGAGAAGGAGTCCATGGGCTTCTTTTCAGCCGCTTTCTCTATACCCATTAGTTTAGTGCTTCTCAAACTCCAGCAGGCAGGTGGCCCATCTGTAGAACTTGTTAAATGCTGGATCTGTTTGTGACATGGGTCCAAGTTTCTCCATTTCTGGTAAGGCCTGAGAGTAATGAGCTTGGGAGTTCAGCTGTTTGAACTTCCACGGAGGGGCTGGTATAGGAAGCCAAGGTGCAAGGTTTCAAGAGCCATGCTTGCAAGTGACAGCCACACCGCTGCTCACGGTTCATCAGTAAGACGTCAGCTATGTGGCCATACCTGGTACACGGGAGCCCTGAAAACAGACTCTTGGTGAGTGGCCATGGTCCTTACATTCTGTGACCCTGGGAGAAAGAGAGAAGGGATGCCGGTGGAGAACCAGTGCCTTCTGCTATGTCATCTCTGCTGGATCCTTCCCTTGTAGGCATTGCATAAAGGAACTGGCCTCTGTTCTTTCAACTATGGTGTTACAATGTGCTGTTCACTAATAGTTTGTAGAATAAAAGTGCATTGAAGTTGAGAGCACACTTAAATTTGTGGATGCAAACTCACATTTTTCTTACAAGAATTTCCCTCTCACATGTGGTATGTCACCTTAGAAGGAAAATGGGTGGAGTAAGAGATGGTGTGTCAGCAAAATCTTTGGTGACCCTCACCCAGTCATTTGACAAATATTGGAATTCCAACTAGTTGAAAACCATTGTTTTTGATGTTGAGGAAGTAGCGCTGAAAGACAGGTATGGGAGGTAGTTTGGGTGATCGTTGAGGGTATTTACTCACTTAATAGTCTCCTTGAGTTCTAATTCCATCTCTACTTCTTAAGCCTGGGTAACTTAGTACACATCTTTGCCTCATCTTCCTCTCCTATAAAACTGTATAATAGAGGTATCCCATTGGTTATTTGAGGATCCCATTATATGACATATTAATCACTGTTGTTATTATGCCTGTCCTCAGAATGCTTATACTTTAACATTCCTCATCATATATATCCCAGCAGAAAATAAAACAAGGACCCCTCTATAGGGATTGTAAGAGATGTGATCCCAAGATATTCCGTGTCCCCTTTAAAGCAAAAAGTGACAATCAGTTGGGGCTAGGGCCTGCCCCTACTTTCTACCATTTTCATTGAGGGAAATCTATTCCTTTGGGAGGAACTGGCTCCATCTAACCACCAGCTTTCAACTTTCTTCCTTTGATGAAGTGTAAACATTTTGTCAACCTTTCACATCACCTCAATTTTGTTTCTGATGTTGGAGAGTACTCCATCAACCATACAGCGAGCTTACCAGTCACTGGTGATCTCGCATTGCTTCTCTATCTCTGAAGAATTTCCCCTTATTTACAGGAGTGAAGTGACCTTGACTTGTAGAGGTTCTCACATCCATTTGCACTCAAGGCTTCTTTACGCCACCCTCTCTCTTACTGCCACTTAGAATTCTGTCCTACGTGTCCTTCTATATTATAACTCCAGAGATTTGGAATTCTCATTTGGACTAGGGTTACAGAGCAAGGCACAGTGTCATGATAGGTGGCTCTTAAATGGAGCACTTCAAAATCGTGTGTCAATTTTAAGGCTGCTTGGTAATTTTATGATTTTTTTTAAACTTACCTAGAAAATGCAAAAATGATGTATTTAGAGATGTGTGTATATGTTGGGCATGTCTTTTGTGGGCTACCCACTGGTGTGACAATCTGATGGAACCATTGGGTTCCCTCCTTGGAAATATATACATATACAGAAACATACACAAATTTGCATAAAATTCCAGGGGTTTCTCATTAAGTTCATGAACTCCACACCACAGAATATCAAAATGGAACATCCTTGGAAATGCGAGGGCTTCACTGATGGCTCAGAAGGTAAAGAATCTGCCTGCAATGCAGGAGACCCATTTTCAATCCCTGGGTTGGGAATGGAAACCCACTCCAGTGTTCTTGCCTGATGAATCCCATGATCATAAGAGACTGGCAGGCTACAATCCATGGGGTTACAAAGAGTTGGATAATACTTTCACTTTCATGTTTTATATGTGAGCTCATCTGTCAAAAGTTTTATATTAAGCAAAAGAAGTCGATATAGATTTTATCGAAGCAATTGTCAACATTTATTTCAGTATATTTTAAAGCAATCTTTCAAAACCCACTCTTACTGATTGAGCTCTATTAAATAGAATTCTGCCATGTAAAATTTCTATATGACTATAAGCCAATCATTGGTGTTGTATAGCACTGTATAAGCTAACAATGCCAGCTCCATTAGTAAGTGTATTAATAGCTTTAATACTGGTTTTCTTTTAATTGAATCATTTTGTTTTATTTCCTGGATTAACCTATCATCATCCATGACTTTAATCAAGTGGAGAAAGCCTCCTTTGTGCATATCAAAACCTGGAACTTGTGTAGTTGGATAATTCATTGAAATTTTGTTTTTATGTTATTTCCTGTATACATTGAAAAGTGTAGGCAGTATTTTGACGTTCATTGCCTAGTGGGTATATGTTGGCAGGGCAGATAGTGGTGGTTGCTTGCAGAGTGTTTTTTCTTGGGTTTGGTGTTCTGAAAGCTTGAGCAGGGGAATTATGCTGGGGTTGGGAAAGGTTAGAGGAAGCAAAGCCATACAACAGAGCAAAGGTGACTTCCAAGAACTAGGGAAGTGTGCATGGCCTTTGGTCCCTGTAGTCTCATCCTTCTCAGTAACCTGGAAAGAAGACAGGAGCTTAGATGCTGAGATTAGGAAAGCAAGTAGATGGTTACTTGGTCTGATTTCCATTAGACAGATTTAGGACACAGATTCCTGCCCTGGACAGAACTGTACTTTAAACACCATTTGCCTATCAGCAGTGACTCCTGGGAACACAAACCAAAGGACTTACAGGAATGTTTTCCTCATGCCAGGGACATTCACAGGACTCTAGGGAAGAAAGATCTGTAATAATAAACATACTGACTTTCCTGCCAGACTGGCCATAAGAGTGGGGTGAAGTGTCAGAATCAGATCTATTGTACTTTAAAGTAAATAAGGTTCCATGGCATAATTTGCACACCTGCCTGTGCAGTAAGAGTCATACACATTCAGAAGATACCAATGCAAGCAGAACTCACAATAGGGTGGGAGAAGTAAGACTTAAGCGCCAATATAGACAGTAATAGCAGTTATAGAAAATAAGAAGGCAAAAAATTTGTTGGAGGGAGTAGGAAAAATGTTTTATGAAATAAGTGGTTTTTTTGAGCATGTATTAACGGACTGGTACAATTTAAATGTATGAAAAGGAGAAAGACATCTTTCCAAGTGTAGGAATAAGTGAGTGGAAGCATAAAGAGGGACATTGTGAGGAATGAGAGGAGTTTGGTTAAATTGTCAGTTGTAACAAGAGGATAAGTGGGAAACATCCTTGTAAAGGTAGGCTAGGGCCATGCTTAAGATTTTTAAAAGGAGATAGAATGGTCTAATACAAAAAGAAATAAGGGATCAATATCTTGAAATCTATATGACTTCACATAAATTTTTTAATCTCTTGGATCTCAGTTTTATTTATCTATGGAGTAGAGGTAATATTACCTTGTGGGATTGTGCTTAGAATTAGAAAAATACTGATGATGACAATGATGATGGCTACCATTTACTGAGCACCAATGTATGTGTCTGGCATGTGCTGATGTTTAATAAAAGTGACTGATGTTATATCAGTTCAGTTCAGTTGCTCAGGTGTGTCCGACTCTTTGTGACCCCATGGACTGCAACATGCCAGGCTTCCCTGTCCATCACCAACTCCTGGAGCTTGCTCAAACTCATGTTCATCGAGTCAGTGATGACATCCAACCATCTCATCCTCTGTCATCACCTTCTCCTTCTGCCTTCAGTCTTTCCCAGCATCAGGGTCTTTTCCTATGAGTCAGTTCTTTGCATCAGGTGGAGTTTCAGCTTCAGCATCAGTCCTTCCAATGAAAATTCACGACTAATTTCCTTTAGGATGGACTGGTTGGATCTCCCTGAAGTCCAGGGGACTCTCAAGAGTCTTCTCCAACACCACAGTTCAGAGGTATCAATTCTTCAGTGCTCAGCTTTCTTTATGGTCCAACTCTCACATCCATACATGACTACTGGAAAAACCATAACCTTGACAAGATGGACCTTTGTTGACAAAGTAATGTCTCTGTTTTTTAATACGTTGTCTAGGTTTGTCATAGCTTTTCTTCCAAGGAGCAAGTATCTATTAATTTCATGGCTGTAGTCACCATCTGCAGTGATTTTGGAGCCCCCCAAAATAAAGTCTCTCACTGTTTCCATTGTTTCCCCATCTATTTGCCATGAAGTGATAGGACCAGATGTCATGATGTTAGTTTTTTGAATGTTGAGTTTTAAGCCAATTTTTCCACTCTCTTCTTTCACTTTCATCAAGAGGCTATTTAGTTCTTCACTTTTCATGTGTCATATGTATAATTCAGCTACTCAGCTATTCAGACTGTGAGAAATCTTCAGAAAATATTCACTAGTACTAGACTTTTCTAGGACTCATCCAAATTTCTAGTTCTTTCCTCTTGGAACATAATACTTTGAAATTAGGCATGGTGATGTGATTTGCACTAGACAATGAAATAGGAAGAATAATGAGCTACTTCCATGCCTTTATGTGATGGTGTACAAGCCTCCATTTTTTCTTTTGCTACTGTGATGAGCTATAAAGCATTGTTTTCATATGGTGGTATCAGGTGTTGGAGCTTCTGGCAACCCGAGTCACTAAATAATTATGATGAGCAGAGCTCTCTGCCCTCTGCTGATCAATGTAGACATGTAGCATGAAAGAGATATAGACCTTTGCTGTTTTAAGTTACTGAGATTTGGGGGATGTTTGTTACTGCCGCATAACTTCATATGTCCTAACTAATGCATCTTTGGTCCAGTTCACCAATGCAGAGGAACAGCATAGCTCAGTTTGGCTTGAAAGAGATAATTGGCTTTTTTTCTTAGCTTATCCCAAGTCAACTATGATGACTCCTAAGGCCCTTCCCTTTCATACAGTACTAAGATACTAAGCTTTTTTTTTAAATCACACCCAGAAATCTTGCCTCCATGGGTTCTTTTCTAATATATCAAGCTCATTCTTTAAGCAGATCTTATGTTAGTTTCAAAACCTACTAGTTTTATTATTTTTCTATCTCATTAATTATAAACCCAGTCTGTTTCTGTTTTACTTCTTACTTGTTAGTTGATCTTTCTATAGCAAAAACAACAGACTCTGAGTCCCATATCACTAGGAGAATTGCTATTAATCCAAAGTGAAATAATAATAATAACATTTGTGGAATGCTTAGTATGTACTAGGTGAATGCTAAGTTCTTTCCCTGTGTCAGCTGATTATCTTCATAACTCTCTGTGAAGTTAGTACAACTATTATTCCTATTTATAGACATTATAGAGACTGAGGCACGAAGCAGATAACAGTCTAAGGAAGATAGTTAGCCAGAACTCAAACCCAGATGTTCTGACTCTGGAACCCTCACTCCTGAATGCTACATCAAATTGCATTTCTTCAGGGTTCAGCTATTATTTTATCAAAAGAATTTCTTTGGTACCCCTGTCAAGATGTCCTACCAGGTATTCTTCAAGATCATCGGTTAAGCAACAAGTATTGTGGGTTGCCTCTCTCCCTCTCTTTTTCCTCTCCTTTTCTTCCACAGACATTAAACATCTAATCTGGATTCATATATAAGAAGTCATGCTTTTAAAGTAGCAAAGAAATCATAATGTAGTTGAAGCTACTTCTATTAAGTTTTATGAAATTGTTAGAGAGCAATAGAATTCCAAATATATAGTCAAGTGCTGAATTATCTGCTACAGCCAGAGCCTGGATAAGCTGCAGAAACAGCCATCAGCATGACCTGGAGCAAACAAGACATGCTTCCTACATCTAGGCCTTGAAGGGTGTGTGGAAATTGGTCAGAAGCAGGGAGAGGGGAGTGAGAAGTTGGAATTAACTTGAATCTGTGATTGATAAATGGATAATTGGAGTTTTTGCTGAGAAAATACGGTGGTAGTTAACTCTATCAGCACACAGATCTGCTGGTAAGAACTATTTCTTTGGAACTATTTTTCACAGTATCTTAAAATAACAACAAGCCCCCAAATTATAGATACAGAAATTATAGTAATAGAGCTCAGGAAGACAGATTTTTATGGGAAAGTATTATTCACAGGGAGTTAAAAGCTTTTATGCTTTATAGAAGCTCTTAGGGTTGAAGCAAATCTCGTGTTCATTTATAGCCTAACTCATTTATGCATTGCTGGGAGATTTTGCAAATGTAACCTCAATTCTGCCCTTGCCTGAACTCTGAGAATACCCCAGGCTGTATTTGTTCATAAAGGTGAATTTCTTTTTGAAGAGCGATTTGATGTAATTTTTGTTTTTCATGAGGCCTATTACTGTGCGTGTACGATTTGCAAGTATCCAGGGCTTTGTTTTCTCCTGTAATGAGAGAACTGTGCAGTCATCTGTGCTTCTTTGATTGTCTGATTCCCAATCACAGTCACGTTTTTGGAAAGAAAAGCATCCAAAATGGGAAGCAAAATCTCTCTCTTCTTTTCAGTTTTCCATCAAGATCTGCCACCCTTCACCACCTGACCTAGTTGCCACTGACGGTCTGAGTATATTTACTGAGTCACCCACCAGGATCCAGTAAGCCGCCTCTTTCAATGCCCTACTTTTATTGAGTTTAGAATGAGAAGGGGTTCTTGGAAACCATCTGATCCAGCTGCTTTATTTTGTAGGTGAGCTCTGAGGTCTGTTAGATGAGATCCCTTCCCACTCGTCCACAGCTTGCAGTGACAAAGATGAGCACCTGGGTATCTTTGCCTGGATCTCCTGGTGAGGTCATGTTCTGCAAATTGGGGATAGATTAACTAATTAGTCATTAACTAATAATTAATGACTGTTAAAAATTTCCACCAAGAAGGTAACATGGATGAACAGCAGACTAGGCAGTCAGGAGTTTCCTTTGTTAGATCCTCCCACAAATCAAGCCTTTCTTCCTCTTGATTGCTTCTCTTTGGAGACACAGGCCAGGTTGTTAGGGGACTAGAGAAAGCTTGTGTAAAATGTAAAATACACTTTTCTGTACAGCAGAAAGTAACACAACATTGTAAATAAACTACACTCAAATAAAGATTAGAAGAATAAAGAGAAGAAAAAAAATGATGTATCAATCAACAAGTACCCACCAAGTGTGAATTTTGTTCCCAGCCCACTGCTGGGTGCTAGGAGTCACGTAGAAGGACAAGTCTTGACACTGACTTGAGAGGATGGTGCAGTGCATTTCAGAGAGGCACAACTAAGCTGTAGCAAGAAAGAGCATGTGTCATGAGACAGTTATTTCCTTCAGAAGGAAAGATCAGAGTGATGGAATCAAAGGCAGCTGGGGAACCTTCATGGAAGAAATAGGACTTGAGTAGTTATCTATTGCTGAACACCTAAAGATGGTACTAGGGCACCTCCAGCCACCCTCAGCTTCTCTCTCTAGATTCCATCATCCCCATGTCTACACATACTCACCTGTGTTCATGACTTTCCAGGGCAACTCTGATTTCAATAATTCTGTGATTTATTATTAACCCAAATGTGCTTAAACTTTCCATGCAACTCAAGACATTCTGTATAATGTCTTGAAGAAAATGCTTTGGTAGAACAAATGGAACATTTTCTTTGATCTGGAGAATATAGTTGCAGTCCTCCATATTTGTATTCACTATCTTTAAAGTCTAGCATCTCACATTTTTACATTTTCTAATTTACAGATTTTTTTCTAATTTCTCAAACATTATTTTATTTGATCATAAAAATAGATTGTAAGGAAGGGAGAATATTATTAATATACTGTTTTAGAGATGAGAGGACTGAGATTCAGTGAGGTAAAATGTTAATGTGAACAGAGACCCTCTGAGTTCTATCTGGGGCTCTTTTTCTCAAGTTACTTGGTTGCTCATTTTAATTGGTATTTTTATCCTGTGGTTTTTATTCTCTATTTTCCCTGAAGAATCCAGGGCAGGTAAAACCAGCCAATAGTACTTTCTTCATAGTACTATTCAAAATAAATTTTTTGAAGTCTAGAGGTGTCAGTGAAGCTTTTAGAATGAAAATAGTTATTAGTTCCAGTGCCTATTTTTGGTTGGCTTTAGTCCACAATAAACTGATCTTTTTTCATAAACTTCAGTTATTCTGAATCTAAGTACATATTCCAGTTGTAAAATTTCTGATTATTTCCCATTTCATTGTCTTTACTGAGACTCCTAAGAAATTGAAAAATCGCACATCATTTTTTATATTTGTCAGGAGAATGTATTCTCTTTGGTTCTGTCTTGTCTCAACAAAAATTTGAAGCGACTGAAGTTTGAGCCCTTGGCATGTCATAGCTCTCGGACAGACTGTGTCACAGCTCTCGGGTTTTGGACAGGCTGTGTTATAGCTCTTAGATAGGTCAGTGTTACAGCTCCATGTTACAGCTCAATTTTATTTAGAAAATAGCAGGAAAATACATCCTCGAAGTGTGTGGGCATGCTGACCCAAAGACGTGAAGAGAAGAGGGTGGGGGGGCCCGGCCCTTTGGCTCCTCTCTTTATGTTTTTCCTCCTCCTGGGCCTGTCCTATGTACATTGGGCTAGCCAGGAGTGCTGTTTGTTTTACCTGAGGTCCTCACTCCAGTCCTTGGACCTTCCTTTATTCTATTTTCATGGACTTTCCCTTCCTTGTCTTTTAGCCACTGCCATTCTGGACTCCTGTTTCCTATTCTAACTACCTAACATCCCTCCTCAAGAGATGGGAGGCCTAATTCTTTGGGAATAGGGGCACTGCGGTCTTTCTAGCTACTTCCTGCTGAACTGGGATGGTGAGAAGTATTGGGACTCCCCCTCTTGCTAGTCTCAGGCCTCAGAGTCCTAATAGCAGTGTCCACCTAAGGGTGAGTAATATTTTCCATGGTTGGCTGTAGTTTTATATCTTTGTTGAACTGACACTGCATGTTGTAGCTTGTTGACCTGAGCAGAGACAAACCAGGTTAGACAGTTGATAGTGCATGGAACAATCATAAGCAGCATCAGTATGGTATAACAAGGACTAGTAGGGGCATTAGCCAATTCTAAATTCCTATCGCCAGGATGGCTCAAGTCCCTCCTTGTTCAGGGCTCAGAAGATTTATTTCCTGCTTGTTTTGGAGTACAGTCCCTGCTAAGCTGTGTTGGGTCTTAGAGCTCTCCTGAGAAGTCTTATCCCCAGAAACCAGATTTTGGGTGTGTTCATTAGAGTAGCACTCATTTGTAGTTCTGAATAGGTATCTGAGATCTCCCAGAGACAGGTGGATTGAGTGTCCTCTTCTGTTTTCTTCCACGGCTTGACTTATGAATAGTGAATCCAGGAGTCATGTCCTGGTACCTTGACTGCTGTGGGGGTAGAAAGTATTACATGGAAAGTAATACTTTCCATGTAATAGAAAGTAGGGGTAGAAAGTAGGGGCCCTTCTATGTGGGCTGGAGTTGAACCTTTGGGGACCCATCTTTCCAGACTTTAATTAGGACTTGGGTCCCTGGAGCATATAGTGGTGACCCCTTAGAATCTTTTGGGTCTTGGTTCATACCTCACAAGTATATATCCTGCTGGAATTGCCCAATGGCCATGGTATAAGACTGGAGGGTCTGAATCTCTGGATCTAGGAAGAGGTCATTGATATAAACAAAAGGTCTCCCATATAGCATCTCACAAGGATTAGGACCAACCTGTTCCTTAGGGGCAATATGGGTTTGGAGGAGAGCTATTGGTAAAGCCTCCTTCCATCCCAGGGAGGTCTCCTGGGTTATCTTCTTTATTGCTGAATTTAAGAGTTGGTTGGCTCTTTCTACTTTTCCTGAAGACTGAGGCCTTGAGGCATAATGGGGATAATAAGTAATGCCAATGCTTTAGAGATCCTTTGGATGACCTTAGAAGTAAATGATGTCCCCTTGTCATTTTGTAATGACATGGGCAGACCAAATCTTGGAATGATTTCATGGAGCAGTTTTTTTTTTTTTTTTTTTACCACCTCCTCAGCCTTCTCAGTCCTGGTGGGAAAGACTTCAATCCATCCTGTGAATGTATCTATCATGACTAATAGGTATTTATATCCTTGAGAAACCGGCATCTGGATGAAGTCCATCTGCAAGTCCTCTCCTGTGTAGGCCCCATGTCACTGGACAGGCTGGGCCAGCTGGGGTCTTCGAGCTCCTTGAGGGTTGTTTAACTGGCAAGTGGGACAAAAGGAGACCACTTGCCTTATAGTTGTTTGGAGGCCTGTTCCCCTGAAGGACCTTTCTAGCAATCTTTGGAGGGCCTTTTCCCCTAAATGAGTGGTGGCATGTAAGGAGTTAACCAACTTCCATTGGAAGTTCCCAGGCAGAAAAAGGAGTCCCTTCTTTTGGAACCACCCCATATGATCTTGAAAGCCCTCACTCTTAGTTTAATAGTCTTAGCTTCAGTATATGAAGGAATTTCTCGCAAATTTGTCTGTGGAACTAAGGTGGCAACCCCTATTAGGTCATTGCTCTGTAATGCTGCTCTCTTAGCTGCCTGATCAGCTGCTTGGTTCCCTTGTGCCACTTCTGTGTTCCCTTTTTGGTGTCCTTTACAATGGGAGACTGAAACTTCAGATGGCAGATGAATTGCCTGTAAGAGCTTAAGGATTTGATCACCATATTTGATTGGGGACCCTCAGGTGGTCAAGTGGCCCCTTTCTTTCCAAATAGCCCCATGTGCATGTAGCATCAGAAAGGCATACTTGGATTCAGTGTAAATGGCTACTCTCTTTCCTTTTCCCAGCTCTAAAGATTTCGAGTCAGGGCTATGGGCTCAGCTAATTGGGCTGAAGAACCTGGTGGAAGAGGCTTAGCCTCTATGGTCTCAAAATTGGAGACTACTGCATAGCCAGCTCTTCTTTTTCCACCCAAGACAAAGCTGCTTCCATCAGTGTATCAGATTTCCTCAGGATTGGTCAGAGGATCTTCCAGCAATCCCTCTTGGGGTTTTATCCAGTGGTCCAAGGTTTCTAGAGAAGAATGAAAGGGGAGAGAGCCCTTGGGGGTAGGCAGGAGGGTGGCTGGGTTAGAACCTCACAGGGGATATGGGCAGGCCTGGGTTTCCCGTCAGCACTACTTGATATCTGAGGATCCTTTGATCAGACATCCATAGATGGCCTCTCTCATTTAGGAGTTGTTCAACTTGGTGGCTGGTAAAAATAGTTTGTCCCCAAAGGAGAGTTTTAAAGCATCTTTTATCAGGATTGCAATAGCTGCAAGATTTGGAAAGCAGGGAGGCCAGCCTCAGGCAGTTGGGTCGAGCCTCTTGGATAAGTGAGCTACAGGCTGGGGCTCAGATCCCAACCTTTGAGTTCACACTCCCAAGGCTGTTCCCTCTCTTTCATGGACATAAAGTTGGAGTGCTTTTTCTGGGTCTGGCAACTTCAAGGCAGGTGCCTGAGTTAAGGCCTGTTTTAGTGTAGCCTCTGCCTTCTTTTGAGGAGTTTCCCACATCAGTAGGATTGAATTGTCCCTTCCCTTTAAACTTTCATATAAGAGGTGGGCAATTAGACCAGAGTTGGGTATCCAGATTCTACAATACCCAGTTAGCCCCAGGAAAGCTCACCATTGTTTTTAAGTCACGGGGGTGGGCAACTGGAGAATTCCTTGTACCCGATCAGAGGACAGCCTCCTGGATCTGTATCTTATCTGAACTCCCAGGTAAGTGATCTTTGTCTTGACCATCTGAGCCTTAGCACAGGAGACTTTATATCCCCTCTCCGTCAAAAAGCTTAGAACCTGAATTGCATGTTGTTGGGCATTTTTCTCATCTGGAGAGCAGATTAGTAGGTCATCTACATATTGTAATATTTTCCCATTAGGTCCCAGGTCCAGGTCTAAGAGATCCTGGCTAAGAGCCTGTCAAAACAGGTGGGGGCTATCTCTGAACCCCTGAGGTAATATTGTCCAAGTCATCTGCTGACGTTTATCTCCTGGGGCCTCCGACTCAAAGGCAAAAAGATATTGGGATTCTTTGGCCAGTCATATGCAAAAAAATGCATCTTTGAGATTCAAGACTGTAAGCCACTTGGCACTGGGTGAGATTTTTCCCAAGACTACGTAGGGGTTGGGTACTGTAGGATGGAGGAGGCTACAGCTTCATTTATGATCCAGGGATCTTGAACCATTCGCCAGGTTCTGTCCTTCTTTTTTACTGAGAGGATTGGGGTATTATATGGCCGATTGGTGTGCACCAATAGCCCACAGGGAAGGAATTTATTTATTAAAGGCTGTAGTCCCTCCTGAGCCTCTCTTTTGAGGGGATATTGTTTCCAGTTAGGAAACTGAATGGGATTTCAGAGGACAGTGATGACTAGTTCAGCTTGGTGGGCTCATCCAGGAGTCCCCTGGTCCCACACCTGGGGGTTAATTTTGTCCTCTGATAGTTTTTGGTCCCTCTCTATTGGAGAAGGTGTAATGGGTTCTTCAGTAGTACCCAGGAGCTGTAGAGCTCTAGGGGTTGAAAAGCTTCCCATCATAAGGATGGTCCCCAGTTTAGTGAGTATATCTTATCCCAGTAAGGGAGTAGGACACTCAGGGAACACCAGAAACTTGTGGGAAAATATTTGTCCATCCCAGCAACAAAGAAGTGCTTGGGTGAATCTTTTAGTAGTTGCTTTCCTGTATCACCCAAAATGGTACAGGTTTGGGAGAAGAAGGCTCCAGAGTAGGAGGTTAGGACAGAGTAGGTCGCCCCTGTGTCAACCAAGAAATTCTTGGATCTACCTGCCACATCCAGTTGCACCCTTGGCTTCAGCCCCATGATGGTTATCTGTGACAGGGGGGTTGGCTGGAGCAGGCTGCTTCAGTCCTGTTGAACGATCGTGAGGGAAGGCTTGGCACCTCATACCTCGTCTCTTTCCTTCTCTCCCTCTCCTGGGCCTTGGCCTCCTCTTGTTTTCTGTTATAAAAGGTATTGGAGGCTGTCTGGACCATCTCATCTAAAGAGGAAGCAGGGTCCTGCTATTGTAGCTGTTGTTACTTAATTCTGATATCTGATGCACATCGGGACAGGAATTTGTTCTTTAAAATCACCTGTCCCTCATAAGAGTCTAAGTCCAGATTGGTAAACTTTTGGAGGGCCTCTTTTAGCCTTTCCAGAAAAATAATGGGGTTCTCATTGGTCTCCTGAGTTATTGCTCAGACTGGGCACAGTCCCACAAGTAATAGGCTTCCTTCTATTTCCATGGGTGGACTATCCTTAGGGGTGAGTCTTTCTGAAGCTTATCCTACCCAGTACTGTTGCAACCTGAGAGCCAGGTGTCCTTGGGTCAGGGTGCAGATTCTCAGGCAGGCTGAGGCATGACAGCCTCCTGGAGAGTGAATCCCTGGGCCGGTTGAGGCATGACAGCCTCCCAAGAATTGGGTCCCTGGACAGGTCAAGGCGTGACGACCTCCTGGGACCCCTGGACTGGCGGATCCTTAAGCAGGTTGAGGCGTGACAACATTTCGAGGATCAGATCCCTAGTCAGGTTGACCTCCTGGGACCCCTGCACTGGAGTTTGGCATCCCCAACGTCTCCAGCCTGACAAGTGCTGGATAGGATTAAGGGGTTGTAATCTTAACTTATTGCTGGTTTGTCCACTGTGGATGGGAATAGATACTATGATGTAAAGCAATCAAAGCCTGTGCCCTGAGACTGGGAAACAGTGAAACAGTCATAAGACTTATCCTCTCATTGCTCTAAGGGATTGTAAGTCACAGATTTCTTCCCCTAGTCCTCCATAAGAGCAGGTTAGGGTGTCTCCACAGGTAAACATTTCATTGTCATAGACTCACTTTAGGTAATAACAGAAGTAACGACAAAGGAGTGGGTTATCTGGCCTGTTAGGGGCATAAGGTATGTTAATGATAGTCTGGGTGGAGCAAGGGGGCAGGGTCCTGACTGTAGGAGTTAGTAATTGGCTTAAGAACAAATTTGTTAAGAGGCAACAGACCAGATGTTCCATAAAAGTGGAGTGGAGATTTGATCCAGGGGTATGTTTGTAACTTTAGGAGAAGGGTGGTAAGGGTTTGGGCCCAAACGACCTGGAGGGCTAACTCCCAAAGTGGCAAACATTATCCCTGGAAGCCCAATTGCCTTTGAAAGGATGCCAACCGATGGACTTCTAGCAGGCATTGTGTGCCTGTCGCCCACCCTAGCGGGTTTGCTGAGAGATGCTGATGTTGCACATGTTGTAGGAAACACGGAAAATGAAGGCCTGAATATCTAGAAGGACTGGATATTATACAGTATTTCCCTCCTTAGAGCCAGCTATTTTCTGGTTGTCCCTCCAGAATATTGTAGAGGTAACATTGTGGGCCTGGACAGGGCTCAGGAAAGAAGCATGAAACAGGAAGAAAGGGGTCAGGGCACAACCTTTGAAAGAATGACATAGCACAGCATAATGAAAACCAATTAAAATCAACTAGGTCCAAGATGATAAGTCAAATTCAAGTAAACCTTAATCCCCAATCTAAGATAAATGACACACCCAGAGGTGGCACAGGTGTGCCAAGGCACTATCAAAAGATGGAGGAGTGGGTGGTTCCCCAATGGTTGGGATGATCCTCCCACTCATTAGCATGAATTCACTCACCTGGCAAGACCTAGCAGGATAGCATTCCATGGCCTAAACTTTTGCTCTCTGCAATAGCCCGCATCCTGCAGAGTGCGCGAGTCTCTCTGAAACCTAACAAATCCACCTGTTATGTATCACTTTGTCTCTCACTCAATTTTTGCAATGAGACATCTGAGCCTGAGCTTCATTAGGTCCTGAAGCCAGGCATCCTGGGTTTTGGCCAGGTTCGAGTCCTGGGAGAGAGAGTTGATGGACAAGAGGAAAAAGCAGCGGGAAGAACGTGCCAAGGAAACCCCTTTATAGCTTGCCGGAAAATCTGCTTAATACCTGACCTGTGCTCACAGTTTTCATCAGCCTGATCCTTGGCACAAAGAAGATTAAGGACAGAAAAACCCCCACTGGCTTGGGTAAGAGCTACTGGGGCTTAGCAGAGAGTGTCTTTGGGACATACCGAGGAGTAACCCTCAATTGCGCCCACTGCTGCCTGCCTATTCGTGGGGGGTTCGAGGAAACAAGAAATGGGAAATTGTAAAGGGATTAAGATTTCATTAGGCATGTGTCCCTCCAGCCATAGGAGCGAGGACCTCCTACCTTGACTGGAGGTCTTCTGGAATCTGAGACTGAGCCATGTGAGCTTTCTGCTGAGTTTGTGTTTTGCTCTCAGACAAGCTGTGTTATAGCTCTCGGGTCTTGGACAGACAGTGTTATAGCTCTCAGGTCTCGAACAGACCGTGTTATAGTTCTTAGACAGATCAGTATTACAGCTCCGTGTTACAGCTCAATTTTATTCAGAAAATAGCAGGAAAATACATCCTCGAGGCGTGAGGGCATGCTTACCAAAAGACTGAAGAGAAGGAGTGGGGGGCCCGGCCCTTTGCCTCCTCTTTATGTTTTTCCTCCCGCCGGGCCTGCCCTATGTACACTGGGCTAGCCAGGAGTGCTGTTTGTTCTACCTGAGGTCCTCACTCCAGTCCTTGGACCTTCCTTTGTTCTATTTCTGTGGGCTTTTCCCTTCCTTGTCTTTTAGCTACTGCCATTCTGGACTTCTGTTTCCTATTCTAACTACCTAACATACTCATGGCATGTGGTAGAATGTCTTTATTTTTTCCAAAAATATCACCAGCACTCTGCAATGGTTGACATTATAAAAAATGTTATGCCTGAAACTTCAAAAAAATTAACATTATAAAAAATGTGTGCCTTTTTAATGTTCCCTATGATATCTGAAGCTGTTTTTTATCTTGTGACAAAGTCATGAAATAGATTTCTTGTTTATTGTTTGAGACGAGTTGAGTGCCATAATTCACTTCTTTCATATAGAGTTCTAAACTAGGCCTTGTCTGTGTGGAGTGAAAGCTGGAAGAGAAATTGAAGACACAGTCAATATTCTTGAAGAATGCAAGATCTAGTTGGGGAGACAGAATGTACCATTTTGCAAGTGGCATAAGAATTGATAGTCACCACTCTGTTTACTTAGGTAGAACTCGTTCAGTCTTTCAAATATAATAAGGTCTTGCTGTGTGACAATACACGTAGATAATATCCTCCTTGACTTCTTGGAGCCTACATTCTGATGGGGGAGACTTCTCATTCAATTTACAAATAATAATAAGACAATAAGAAATGAATACCTTAAGAGGGGAAGGAATGCTCAAATGAGGAAGAGAATATTTCTGACAGCTAATCACAAAGGTCTTGGAAAAGTTCAGATTTACAAAGTATCTTGAAGAATGGATAGGATTTTGGTAAATGGATTTGGAAAAAAAGTGCTGGCATATAGAGTACTCTGAGTGAGTGAATGGACCAAATGGCAGAAGATCAAGGTGAGCTCTGGGGCCACTGTGCCTGGGACACAAGATGTTGGTGGGGGAGGCATGGGAAGAAATTGTAGATATTAGAGCTTCTGTGGCTCAGGGCGTTCTATTACCATTCATGACTTTGATGTAGTCAAAAAACAACGACTATATTTGTTGTCTGTTTATTTTTTAAGGAAAATTGTTCCTCAGGTTAAGCTGACTAGTTTGAGATGACTGGCACATATTCTCTGTGCTTATTCTAGACTCAAATGATTCTATTCATGTATCCATCTAGTTGCAAACACTTTCAATCACCCAGAAATTCCTCCCTTTGTGGCCAAATTCAGAAACCAGTTTCACTATTTACATTCAGAAGGGTTCCAATGTGATTAAAAAAACAGAGTACTGATTACATGTTGGGTTTCACAGGCATGTATATAAAGTTTGATGATTTGCATGTGAAGTCTGAGTATAGATACAATCTTTCAATGTTGGGTGACATCTGGCTGATATGTTCCAAAATAGTTCTGGATGCTTGTAGGCATTTCTTCTGTCTGATTACTGCCTGTGCCTGTCAGTTTTAAAATATTTGTAATATCTTCCCCAAATATACATAAGAGAAATACTTTTATTAGTCTGGACCACGACCATTTGTTTAAATAAAATGCTGCATTGGGAATATGTCATGATCAGTAATATATTATATTAAATGGGAATCATTTATATTAAAATCCTGGTCGCTCTGTGGGGAAATCCATTAGAAAGTCGTCATAAACAGATTTTAAGTTGCTGTGACTTAAATGTGTGTCATTAAATCTAATCTTAGTGTGACTAAGATAGGATAACCAGTTGAAATAGTCTTTCCCACACCTATGACCAATGACACGATGTCTGAGGCCCTAGAAACAGATGGTCTGAGTGCAAATCCTGACTCCGCCATTCATTAACAATGGCTCTGGGCAAGTTCCTTCAGTTCAGTTCAGTCGCTCAGTTGTGTCCGACTCTTTGTGACCCCATGGACTGCAACACATCAGGCTTCACCAACTCCTGGAGCTTGCTCAAACTCATGTCCATTGAGATGGTGATGCCATCCAACCATCTTATCCTCTGTCATCCCCTTCTCCTCCTGCCTTCAGTCTTTCCCAGCATCAGGGTCTTTTTCAGTGAGTCGGCTCTTCTCATCAGGAGGCCAAAGTTTTGGAGTTTCAGCTTCAGCATCAAGCCTTCCACTGAATATTCAGAACTGATTTCCTTTGGGATGGACTGGTTGGATCTCCTTGCTGTCCAAAGGACTCTCAAGAGTCTTCTCCAATACCGCAGTTCAAAAGCATCAATTCTTCAGCACTCAGCTTTCTTTATAGTCCAACTCTCACATCTATACATGATCACTGGAAAAACCATAGCCTTGACTAGAGGGACCTTTGTTGGCAAAGTAATGTCTCTGCTATAAAATGAGTATAGCAATCAGGCATAATTTTAAAAACTGTTCAGATAATTACATAATTTAATATGTGTGAAACCCCTAGAGTGGTTTCTGGTGCATAGTATATGCTTGATAAATGTTAGTAAGTATCCTATTTTCATGTTTGAATTTATTTGTTTGCGATACAAATAGGAAGTACTGTTGTCCTAAAATACACATATAGATGAGGAATAGTGAATGTTTGTTTTCCAATGATACTTTTTATAATTACATCATGATTTTTGTTATACACAAAGATCTTGATGCATGACAATTGTTTATATTCTTACTAAAATTCTCTGAATGAATGCAAAGAGCTATTTTTTTTAGCTTCACCCTCTGTTCTCTATTTCCTATGGGTAAGATGATAGCCTGGCATTGTGTAAGGTTGCTTTCTCACACTTGGGGGCTTAAACTGTCTAGTCAGCATCATGTAACCCATGCCCAAATGTGCAAGGGAGTCTTCCCACCTTAAAATGAGTGGACTCTAGTGCTCTCAGGAGAAGGAAATGGCAACCCACTCCAGGATTCTTACCTGGGAAATCCCATGGATGGAGAAGCCTCTTGGGCTACAGTTCATGGGGTTGGAGAGAGTCAGACATGACTGAGCATGCATGCATGCTAATGCTCTCCGCCACCATGGATGACACAGAATACTGAGGTGACTTATGAGAGACCAGGTGGCTGATGAGGGCCAAGCATCCAGATGCTCTGGCAACAACTGAAGGAGAAGGTCAACTTTTCCCAAATGTGTGAGGTCAAAGCCAACCTGCCCTAGCAACCAGGTGATAAAAATTCAGTCTTCAGGTTAACTTTTAGGAGACTCACAGAATTTAAGCTTTCTCCTTGAAGGGTGAGATTCTAGGCAGAGGGAATTGAAAGTGTAAAAAATGCTAAAGTGTAGCTTTTGGGGGAGGGACTGGAGAGACTTCTGTTTGGTTGGAGCATAGACTGAAAGATTCAGAGGGAGACGGGAGAGGACTTGAAAAGTAGGCACAGGCAGGTTCAAGTGTAACAACATTGCCAGATAGTAGTTAATACCAAGGGTTCCAGGGACTGCATCAATAAATAGGGTGGTCACAACCTCTTGTTTGTGTGAAGCTTATGAAACCTGAAGGGCTAAGCAGTTTGGATTTTACTTTGCAGATTATGGGGATGATGAAAGTGTTTGAAGTGATGGAATGACATCTTTAGAAAAGTATTTTGGAAGATCACTCATGGATGGGCAGCCAAGGGGAGACTTACTGGCTAGAAAAGAAAGTGTCTGGCTCTTTGCGACCCCATGGACTGAAGCCTGCCAGGCTCCTCTGACCATGAAATTCTCTAGGCAAGAATACTGGAGTGGTTGGCCATTTTGCTGGCTAGAAGGCCACTGCAAATGTCCCCTCAAGAGATGGCAAAGACTTAAATGGCAGTGTTGCAAAAATATTTAGGTAGCAGAAACGATGGGATTTGGTGATCAGTTTTAAGTGGGTATAAGTTAAGAGAGGAATGAGATAATTTTCTGGGTTCTACTTTAGACAACTGGTTATACATTGAGCAAATATGAGGAATCAGTGACACATACGTTTCCAAAAGTCCAGTGCAGAGCCTATTGAGAACTATATACCCAATAACACTGGCTCTGGTTAAACAACCTGCCCAGGGCTTGACTCAGAGTAGACGTTTAACACCTGTTTGTCAGGGGAAAACTAGAATTCCATGTTTATTAAATTTCAGCAGTTCTGGTTCAACCAAGGACCAAAACCTAAGGACCATATTCCAATATTTAAGAATGAAGCAATGCAACCGGAAGAGACATTGAAGACATGATCATTATTCTTGAAAAATGGACAGTTCAGTAGGAGAAACACAATATACCCTTTGGCAAGTGGCATAAGAATCAATGGTTATTACTCCATTTATTTGGATACAATTCAATCGGTCTTGCAAAATATAATGAGTAAGTTTCTTCCATGTGACAAAAAGCCATAAATATGCTGAGCACTTATAGGAGCTCAACATATATTAACTGAATCTGAAATGAAATCTGGTCAATATTGCAACCATTTCCTTTTAGACTTTGCCCTGAAGAATAATGTTTCAGCCTCCTCTTTTTGCTATACTTGCTTGTTCCCAGGACTTTTCTTGCTTGGACTCTAACCCTATCCTAACACAGTTCCTCTACCAGGAGTGCTAACCAATATTTCTATTTTGCTCGAGAGTTCACAAGATCCTTTCAGCATTCACTAGTTACCTTGCCATTCGTTTAACAATTTTCCCACCATCTGCTAATACATCTTCCATCATTCCCTGGATTTTGTTTTTCAAATTTTCTTGATATTGGCTTTTAAGAGGTTATCTTCTGTTCACAACTAGACATTCAGTATATAAAAGAAATCTTCTGGGGTGTCCAACTCAGGTGAAGTTTCCTAGAACTTTTTGAGTTTTTCTGCAATGCTACAGTTTATAAACTCCTATTTTACCAGGTGGCAGAGACTTAATCTCAGTCAACTTGAGAATGCCCCTGCATCTCAGGTTTAGGGGAAATCACTGGGTTCTTGTTGAGTTCTCCTTGCACTAGAACATTCTGAAATGTCCATTGTCCTATTTGGTCTTGAGTCTCAGTCATCTGCCTGCCAATGCAGAAAATGCAAGAGATGTGGATTCAATTTTTAGGACAGGAAGATCCTCTGGAGTAGAGAATGGCACCCACTCCAGTATTCTTGCCTGGAAAAGCCCATGGACAGAGGAGTCTGGCAGACCACAGTCCATAGAGTCCCAAAGAGTTGGACATGACTAAGCATGCACACACACACACACACACACACACACACACACACACACACACACACAGAGTCATATAGGCTGTTACTGCCTCTTCTCTTACACCCTTTGTATGTATGCTGTGTGTGCTCAGTCACTTAGTCATGTCTGACTCTTTGTGAGCCCATGGACTGTAGCCTGCCAGGCTCCTCTGTCCATGGAATTTTCCAGACAAAAATACTAGAATGGGTAGTCATTTCTTTTTTCCAGGAGCTCTTCCTGACCCAGGAATCAAACTTGTTTCTCTTATGTTCCCTGCATTGACAAATGGATTCTTTACCACTAGTGCCACCTGGGAAGCCCTCTTACACCCTTTAAGATCCCTCAGGTCTGGCAGTTGTCCTTGAATAGGACATGAGATTCAAGCTCCTGCACATCATGCTTGGTCCTAAAACACTCCACATCTGCCGGGACAGAGCATACAGTCACTTTGCTCTGGCATCTTGCCCACCTCCTTGAATTTTAACACAGAGAAAGGGGCACAGAAAGCAACCCTCTCTCAGGGATCCTCTCAGCCTATGTAGAGTTTCTACCAAGACTCCAGCCCTGCCCAGGCATGGTGATCAAGGCAGAACAAGGAACTTTCTTTCTCAAGAACCAATAATTAGGTAAATACATGTTGCTTTGTTTTTGCCTCTTTTATTTCTCTCCTGAAAGAAACTTTCTGTAGTCTTTGGGTCTCTAAGTTCTGTCCTTCTCTAATTTGTTATGTATCTGATTTAAAAATCTCATATTTCTCCTCTGAGTTCTCTTTGTTTACATGGAAGGGCTTGACTTTTGAAATTCTGAAAGAATCACCTCTCTTTTCTTTTTTCCACTTTCTGTAGCATTGTCCAGTCACTTAATACAAAGTGCCTCCACTTGGCAAGGGGAGCCAAAGGTACTTGGAAATGAAGATTTTTTTTTTTTAAATTTTGGGTTTATATATCAGAATGGTATCTTGCTTGTTTATCTTCCTTCTCTTTCTTCCAAAAGGCACCAACCTGATATTAGGAGGGATTGAAACATGGTGATAATTTTGGTGGTCACATTCTTAAGATCTTTAGCAAACTGATCTCATCTATAAGACCTACAGCAGTGATTTTCAAATGCACACAATTGTCGAAGATTCCTTAGGAGATACTGACTCAGATTCATGGAATGGGGTTTTGGATTAAGGATTTAAAAAAAATCTTCCTAGGTCTAGATCAGTGATTCTCAAACTTTGGTATGCATCAGAATCATGGTTTCTAGTCTAGTAAGTGTGGAGTAAAACCTGAGGTTTTGCTTCTCCAGTAAGTTCTAAGGAGATGTTGAAGCTGTTGCTGGTCTGGAGACCCCACTTCCAGAATGGCTGCCTAAGTGAATGGTTCTCACACTTTGCTACATTTTAGTATCATCTGGTTAGCTTTAAATATTTTTAGGGTTGAGACTGCACCCCATATCAAATCTGTCACCATCTCTGAGAGTGGGAAACAGGTACCAGTTCAGTTCAATTGCTCAGTCATGTCTGACTCTTTGTGACACCATGGACTGCAGCATGCCAGGCCTCCCTATCTGTCACCAACTCCTGGAGCTTGCTCAAACTCATGTTCATCGAGTCGGTGATGCCATCCAACCATCTCATCCTCTGTCGTCCCCTTCTCCTGCCTTCAATATTTCTCAGCATTAGGGTCTTTTCTAATGAGTCAGCCCTTCAAATCAGGTGGCCAAAGTACTGGAGCTTCAGCTTCATCATCAATGCTTCCAATGAATAGTCAAGATTGATTTACTTTAGGATTGACTGGTTTGATTGCCTTGCAATACAAGGGACTCTCAAGAGTCTTCTCCAACACCACAGTCCAAAAACATCAATTCTTCGGCTCTCAGCTTTCTTCACCGTCCAACTCTCACATCCATACATGACTGCTGGAAAAACCATAGCTTTGACTAGACTGACCTTTGTTGGAAAAGTAATGTCTCTGCTTTTTAATACACTATCTAGGTTTGTCATATATGTTTTTCCAAGGAGCAAGCATCTTTTAATTTCATGGCTGCAGTCACCATCTGCAGTGATTTTGGAGCCCAAGAAGAAAATGTCTCACTGTTTCCATTGTTTCCCCATCTATTTGCCATGAAGTGATGAGATCAGATGCCATGATGTTAGTTTTTTGAATGTTGAGTTTTGAGCCAACTTTTCACTCCACTCTTTTATTTTCATCAAGAGGCTCTTTAGCTCCTCTTCACTTTCTGCCAAGAGGGAGGTGTCATCTACATATCTGAGGTTATTTATATTTCTCCCAGCAATCTTGATTCCAGCTTGTGCTTCATTCAGCCTGGCATTTCGCATGATGTACTCTGCATGGAAGTTAAATAAGCAAGGTGACAATATACAGCCTTGATGTACTCCTTTCCCAATTTTGAACCAGTCTGTTGTTCCTTGTCTAACTGTTGCTTCTTGACATGCCTACAGGTTTCTCAGGAGGCAGATAAGGTGGTCTTGGATTTCTATCCCTTTAAGAATTTTCCAGTTTGTTGTGATCCAGACAGTCAAAGGCTTTAGTGTAGTCAATGAAGTAGAAGTAAATGTTTTCCTGGAATTGCCTTAAAGCTACACAGGCAATTTTAATGTGCTCCTGAGTTGAGGTAAATTATCTAATCCTTTGATTCTCAAGCTTCATAAGTGTCCAATCATCCTAGTGTTTAGTTAAAATGCAGATGCCGATTCAGTAGTTCTGAGATGGAGCAAAGGTTGAACATAATTTATATACAAGAAAATGTGGTAATTTTAAGTGAACAGTTTGAGTTTTGACAAATGTGTGCACCTGTGTCAGCACTACTTCCATGAAGGTATAGGGCGTTTTCATCACTCCAACAAGTTTACTCAAACCCCTCACTCCCCAGTCCTGATCTAGCCCCAGGCACTCACTACTCTGCTTTCTGTCAAAACAGATTAATTTTGCCTGTTCTAGACTTTCACATAAATGGAATTATACAGCATGTATTCTTTGGTGTCTAGCTTTTTTGGCTTGCTCATTAGAGATTCTTCACTTTTAATAAGATCTCAGTTATGTAGACAACATTTACTTCTCCAAAGCAAGGATTTAGGCAGGAATTTTTGATGTAGGGTATTTAACCCAGAGATTTCAGTATGATTGGTATTGATTAAATAGGATGTATTAAAATGATTTAAAATGTAAAATGGTGAGTATAGAAAATCAGAGTCTGTGATGACTTGAGGTTTTATATGGCAGAGGTCCCCAACCTTTTTGGCACCAGGGACCAGTTTCATGGAAGACATGTTCCCATGGACAGGAAGGGGGATGGTTTGGGGATGATTAAAGCACATTATGTCTGTTGTGCACGTTATTTCTATTATTATTACATCAGATCCACCTCAGATCATCAGGCATTAGATCCAGAGGTTGGAGACCCATGCTGTAAGGGAGCACATCGGGTACAAACTGTTGCAGGTATCACACTTATGAGAAGAGCAAGGATTGGGTGTTGAGGGAGGGGCTGGAGCGGGTGCAGCAAGGCAGCCAATCTATAGAGAGCTGGAGGTTTGGCTACCTCTGCAGTTACACCAAAGCTCTCCACCCTCAACATGGCACAGGTTGCCTTTGTTTTCATTTTATGCCTCTATATTCAAGTGATAAGTTGTTCCTTTTCTTGGCTTTGACAATTTGGGGAATTGCAAAGCTCAGGAGGAGGTAAGATAAGATGCCTGCAACTGCGTTTTAGAAAAATGATGTGTAATATCCACTTTATGACATCTAAATGAGGTCTTTTTTTTAGCTGTGTCCCTGGGTCATGCCCACTGCTAACTTTAATACACCCACATGCTTGTACCTATCTTTCATCTTGTCACCAAATTTAAAGAATACTGTGTTGGTTTTTATCTGTCGTGTGTTCCCTTGTTAGATGAGAGTATATTTTATATTTCTTATTAAATGGCAACAGTTATTTTTGAAGGTTGATAATTTATAGCTTCACTACTGGGAACAAACTGAAGGGGGTTAGTGGGAGAAATAAGCTTTTTGTTTTATTATGCTCTGGGAACTGATTATGGGCATAAAAAAATAAAACAACTCATACATTCACCAGAGCTTATTGTATTATCAGGTAATACACCTGCCTCTCTGATAAATAGGACTCAGTAGAACAGTTAATAAAAGCCTGAGAGTTAGTTGGTACAGAAATACAACAGTATAAAGCTGCTCAAATGCAGTCTATAGCATTATTTTTTTCACCATAAGGAAGGCCTTGAAATTCTAACAGTAATTGAAGACAATGCTTTGTTCACCATCAGAACATGAGTGGGGGGCATTTCCCATTTCACGTGAAATCTTTCAGGAAATCTAAGTCTTAGGGGTTGGACACTTTTGCAAACAAACCAAAAATAACAATGCACCACAAATCCCACGCACGCATGGCTATGCATTTCTACAGAACTCTTCCGTGAACACTGTATATCTGGATTCTCATAATAACCATGTGTGTTAGGCTATACAGGCATCATCTCTATTTGGTGACATGAAGCCCAGAGACATCAAAGGACTTACTCAGGCCCCACAGCCCACTGGAAGAAGTTGGCTCTGGAACTCAATGGCCAGTTACCATCCTCAAGATATCAGGGAAAATCATCTTTGTGATAAACTCTAAGCTCCTATGGTGTTGTTTTATAAAATGGTAACTCATAGTATTAAAAAATTTTTTTAATTGAAGTATGTTGGATTTACAATGTCAACTTGAGCAAAGTTGATTCAGTTATACATATGTAAACTTTCTTTTTTGTTTTATAATATCAGGATTTATAATCTTCTTTTATTGTCATTTCCTCCCCACCTCCCCCCTTTTTCTTTTTCAGCTATACCCCCAGGCATGATGTAGAGTCTTAATTCCCCAACCAGAGTTTAAACACATGCCCCCCTGGGGTGGAGGTGTAGAGTCTTAACCACTGGACAACTAGGGAAGTCCCTCCTTTTTTTATTTTCTTAAATAGCAGAGCAAAGTCTGGTTAATGATAAACTCTGACTATTGGATGGCTAGATTACAAGAAGGACTTCCCTGGTGGCTCAGCAGTAAAGAATCTGCCTGTTAGTGCAGGAGACGCAAGTTCTACCCTGGGTCAGAAAGATCCCCTGGAGAAAGAAATGGCAATCCACTCGAGTATTCTTGCCTAGGAAATCCCGTGGACAGAGGATCCTGATGAGTTACAGTCCATGGGGTCGAAGAATCGGACACAACTGAACTACCACCACCACCACAATATTACTAGAATCTTAGCAGCTTCGACTTACAAGTAGAGGACTCAATTTGTATTATTCAAACTGGAATATTTTAGAAAGTGAAAGGTGGTATTCTTAATCATTACATCGGGCTGAGATAGACGTGAGAACTGTCTACAGAAAGGAGACTGGACGGTTACCCTATCTAAGACTGCTTGTGGAGATTCTATTGCCTTAACCTACATGAGAGAAAAGTCCTCTTTAGTCAAACAAGCAGTGTAATTTCTCCAAGGAATACAGAAGAAAGCATTCCTGAATGCTTGTTTGTTTGTTATGCCTCTTGTTTCTCCCCCATCACCACTTTCTGAAGCAGTAGCTCTGATGCCTATCATGGACATTGTGTCTAGACCACTTCTGCTAGTTTCCTAGAGTACCTGTAACAGAGGACCACATGGCTTAGAACAGCAGAAGTGTATTGTCTCACACATCTGGAGGTTAGAAGTCCAAAATTAAGTGGCTGTCTTAGCCATGTTCCACCTGAAGCTTCTAGAGAAGGATCTTTCCTGGCCTCTTTCAGTTCCCGGTGGCCCCAACATTCCTTAGTGTGTGGCAGCATCACTTTAATCTTTGCCTCTGTCTTCATATGTCCATTTCTGTGTGTCTCTCTCTTCACATGGTATTCTTTTCTTATTAGGACACCAGTCACATTGAATTAGGGCCCACCCTAACAATCTCAGCTCTGATAAAGGTCCGTATAGTCAAAGCATGTTTTTTTCCAGTAGTTATGTACTGATATGAGAGTCAGACCATAAAGAAGGCTAAGCACTGAAGAACTGATACTTTCAAACTGTGATGATAAAGAAGACTCTTGAGAGTCCTTTTGACTACAGGGTGATCAAAGCTGTCAGTCCTAAAGGAAATCAACCTTGAATATTCATTGGAAGGACTGATGCTGAAACTGAAACTCCAGTACTTTGTTTAACTTGATGCAAAGAGCAGACTCACTAGAAAAGACCCTGATGCTGGGAAAGATTTAAGGCAGGAGGAGAAGGGGGCCACAGAGGATGAGATGGCTGGATGGCATCACTGACTCGATGGACATGAGTTTGAGCAAACTCCAGGAGATAGTGAAGGACAGGGAAGCCTGGAGTGCTGCAGTCCATGGGATTGTGAAGAACTGGATACGTCTCAGTGACTGAATAACAACTAACGACCTCATGGTAACTTAATTACATCTGCAAAAATCTGTTTCCAAATTGGCTCCCACTCACAGGTACTAGGGGTTTAGGATTTCAACATACCTTTTAAGGGGACACAATTTAACCTAGAACTTTATCCTTCTTGAACAGAAAATTATTTCTTTTTCTGCTCTTTTTAGCACAGCTTAAATAGGATAGTATTTTAAAAGGGACTTTTGCGAAGTTTAAACGGGAAGATAACAGCACTGTTTCCAAAGAACTATTTTCAGTAAAAGCAGTAAAGAGTTCTTTATGTCAAGATAATCAGATTATCAGGGATATTGTCAGAGAGGCTTTCCACGCTCTTGCCATCTGAGCCTCTGTCTGCTTCAAAAATGAGACCTGTGGGGACCATCTTGTTTTTCTAAGACTGGAAGCTCTTGTTCTTTGATACATCACCCTGTTCACAGTTAAATCCCAACTTCCCCTAACTAATCTTTTTTATCTCTTTCAAACATTTTTTTCCAACCAAGGATGGCCCACTCAGTGCTGTGGGATGAATCTATCTAAGTTATCATTCATTGACACACACAAGTCCAAAGTGAATGATTTTGCTTTTCCTTACCCAGGTTATAAGCATGTTTTTTTTTTTCTGGAAAATTCTGAGATACTATACTTTGTTTTTTTCATCTTTTTCTTTCTCTGATCCCCACACAGAAAAGTCTATATCATAATATTATAGAACAATAAGTTCCTTCTTTTTTATTGTGGTTGGGGCTGGTAGCTGTAGTTCAAAAAAGGAATTATAAATATATTTATATACACACAATTTTAAGATAACTATATAAGAACATGTTAACTTACTAAAATACAGAATTTTACATTTCTTAGAAGAAGTAACCTAATTTTTATAGTATAGTCCAACATTTTTTAAAAATTATGATAACATCAACTCAGGGTGTTCAATATAAAAAGTAACTCCTGTGTATTTTATATATTATATTAATAATTTTGGGTCTATAATATTGATTCTATTTCTCTCATTATCCTCCACCTTTCTCATCTTTAGTTTCATTTGTTTCTGTCATGGATAATACAATTTCTGTATCATCTCTGGTTTTACTTTCCAACATATAATGTCCATTAATCATTTGTTGCCTGTTATTTTTCTTTCATATGTGACATATCCAGAAAACTATGCTAAAATTTCTCCCTGTTAGAACTGAGTAAATGGATATTATGCCTTTTTTTTTTTACATAAAAGTTGAAACCTATCACATGCTGTAAAACTTTTAGTTCTGACAATTTTTTTAACATATGGATAATCTTTTGATTATATATGGATTTATTTCTTTTTAATGTATTTATTTGTCTGTGCTTGGTCTTACTTGCACATGGGATCTTCGATCTTTGTTGTGACACTTGGTATTGAACCCAGGCCCCTTGCATTGGGAGCATGGCGTCTTAACCTCTAGACCACTGTTGAAGTCCCAGCCATGGATTTGTGGTTGGAGTTTCACCTCATCTTTCTTGGATTTACCATACCTACAATGCATCCTTAATTATTTGCATTTTGGATTATAAAGTAGGTCGAGAGTTGATAAAATTATACCTACATCAATGTCTAGTTTTTAATAGTATGCTACAATTATGCAAGTTATTGTCATTGGGGATGTGAATGAGGGATATAGGAGAATATTTTGTACTGTTTTTTTAACAACTTATTATGAATCAAATATTTCTATTAAAATTAAGAAAGTGGAATTGGAACTTGAAGGCTCACATGAAGACATTTAAGTGACTTTTTCTGGATTCATGTGTGTTTTACAGCAAAACTTTTACAGTTTTACTCATACCTGTTTCAATAATTGGAGAAGGAAATGGCAACCCACTCCAGTATTCTTGCCTGGAGAATCCCAGGGACAGAGGAGCCTGGTGGGCTGCCATTCATGGGCTTGCACAGAATGAGACACGACTGAAGCGACTTAGCAGCAGCAACATTTCAATAATAATTCCTTGAATCTCACCTTTATTTTATTGTAGATATTTAGCTAAGCATTTAACTTAATGTCTGAGGAAGAAATCTATTCTTCCACTAACTAGTACAAGGTAAAAATTAAAAGCTGTAAATATAGTCATAATCACAACTAGCATAAATAGGTTTGTAAACAAATGGTACTCAGTATTTAAGTATGGGTCTCCAGTACTTGGTACACCATGACTTGCTGTAGGAATTTAACTACATTTTTTCTCGAGCTAATATAGAGAAAATTTATCCCACAAGCTTATCACATGCAGGACAGTTAAAAATGCTTCTGCTGTATAACGAGCATAATCATTCGATAGCAGTTCTCTCACACTCCTCTCACATATGAGGAAATTAAGGCCTCAAAAGTTATTTTGCTGGTTTGCATGCTCAGTAAAATTGTTGTGTCTGTCTCTTTCTGATCCCATGGACTGTAGCCTGCCATCCTCTTCTGTTCATGGGATTCTTCAGGCAAGAATACAGGAGTGTGCTGCCATTTCCTCCTCCAGGGGATCTTTCTGGCCCAAGGATCAAACTTGCATCTCCTGTGCCTTGGGACTGCCTAAAGACATACTGACTTAGAAGCAGTACTGAGCTTAGAATAGATTTTCCTAGGCTCTCAGTTCATGAACATTCCCACACTGGTACCCTTTTATGAAGGTCCTGACTGCCAGTCTGTGGGACTCAGACTGACTAAATTCAATTTGTAGGTTGGGTGACAACACTAATTTTAGCTTGAGAGAATTTGTAAATTTTTTGTTGTTGTTGTTGTTGAAAGCCATGCTCCTTCATGCTCAATATTAAAAAAACTTTTCAGGTTTGAAGCTTAGACATTCTAGAAAACGCTTCTCATTCCACTGGAAAAAGAATGTTAAGCAGTTTGGAAGTCCTTTGGGTCTCTAATCAATTATTCTGGTCTCCTTCTGCTGAACAAAAAACTTCAGCAGAGATGAATTGTTTCTTGGCAGGTTTTATTCCCACTTTGTTTTAGTAGGATTTACACTGCTCCCTTTTCCAGGCTGTCAATTCCGAGAATTCCCAGAAAGAAAAGGAAATGGATGAAATCTTGAGGAAGTACATGGAAACACAAAGACACTTATGTTTGAAAAACAAGATTTTGTTTTTCCCTTCTAAAGGAATTTCATAAAAAGCAACAGTTTTTATCAAATAACAACATACAGAACATCTACCAACAATAGCAGGTATACATACATCTTCCAATGTATTTTTAACATTGTCTTGACCTGTTTACAGAAGAATAAAACATCACTGAAAAGTGAAACATCCAGCTTGTTATCCAGAAGTTCACAGAATCCGGGTAGAGAACAGGACAGTTATTTTTTAACCCTGGTTTAACTCTTCTCCTTTCATAAACTAGAGTTGTGGTTGTTTAGTCACTAAGTCGTGTCTGACACTTTTGTGACTCCTTGGACAGTAGCCTGCCAGCCTCCTCTGTCCATGGGATTTCTCACTGAAGAATATTGGGGTGGGTTGCTATTTCCTTCTCCAGGGGATCTTCCTGACCCAGGGATTAAACCCATTCTCCCTAGTCTCCTGCTTGGTAGGCAGTTTCTTTACCACTAAGCCACCAGTGGAGCCCCTGTAAACTAGCATGCTACCTGTTAAAATTATTGTAGGGAACTGTAGTGAAAGCAAAATTCACATGCTCTCTAGAAGCAAGACTTCTAAACCATATTATATTGAAGTTCATTTGTTATCTCTGAGAGGAAATTGCATTATAAAAATTCCTCAATTATACTTGGTCAGAGAAAAGTAAGCCATTATTTCTCATGAGCTTAAAGGCAACTACTATTTTGTGGACTACCTTTTGCATGACTTCTGGTTAATTAGATGCTGCACTTAATTTGATGCAATGATTCATCAGTCTAATATTTCCTTTGTAAAAAATTACCTCTGAAATGATAATATTTTCTTACTCAGAAACTCACTCCCACCTTGTAACTTATTTCAAAGATGAGATTGCACACATATTTGTCAGTCTTTTATGAAAATAAAATAAAAGTGTGCATAGTACAATTGGGATCGAATCTGAAAAACAAGAACTATAATGCTGCTGCTGGAGGGTAGTAATGGGATGGAGGATCTATTAGGTATTATTTTGTAAAGCTGTGTTGTGGCAGAGTTGGGGGTGGAGATGGAGGTTATGCCAGCACAGGTTCTACTGTAACAGTTTAGTTCAGTTCAGTCGCTCAGTCGTGTCCGACTCTTTGCAACCCCATGAACTGCAGCATGCCAGGAGGCCTCCCTGTCCATCACCAACTCCCAGAATTTACACAAACTCGTGTTTACTGAGTCAGTGATGCCATCCAAACATCTCATCCTCTGTCGTCCCTTTTTCCTCCTGGCTTCAATCTTTCCCAATATTAGGGTCTTTTCAAGAGTCAGCTCTTCATATCAGGTGGCCAGAATACTGGAGTTTCAGCTTTGACATCAGTCTTTACAATGAACATCCAGGACTGATTTCCCTTAGGATGGACTAGCTGGATCTCCTTGCAGTCCAAGGGGCTCTCAAGAGTCTCCAACACCACAGTTCCAAAGCATAAATTCTTCGGTGCTCAGCTTTCTTTATAGTCCAACTCTTATATCCATACATGACCACTGGAAAAACCATAGCCTAAACTAGATGGACCTTTGTTGACAAAGTAATATCTCTGCTTTTTAATATGCTGTCTAGGTTGGTCATAACTTTCCTTCCAAGGAGTAACTGTCTTTTAATTTCATGGCTGAAATCACCATCTGCATTGATTTTGGAGACCCCCCCAAATGAAGTGAGCCATTGTTTTCCCATCTATTTGCCATGAAGTGATGGTACCAGATGCCATGATCTTAGTTTTGTGAATGTTGAGCTTTAAGCCAGCTTTTTCACTCTCTTTCACTTTCATCAAGAGGCTCTTTAGTTCTTCTTCACTTTCTGCCATCTGCATATCTGAGGTTATTGATATTTCTCCCGGCAATCTTGATTCCAGCTTGTACTTCCTCCAGCCCAGCATTTCTCATGATGTACTCTGCATACAAGTTAAATAAGCAGACTGACAATATACAGCCTTGACATACTCCTTTTCATATTTGTAACCAGTCTGTTGTTCCATGTCCAGTTCTAACTGCTGCTTCCTGACCTGCATACAGGTTTCTCTGATGAACTGTGGATGGAGGTTCATGACATTGTACAGGAGACAGAGATCAAGACCATCCCTATTAAAAAGAAATGCAAAAAAACCCAAAATAGCTGTCTGAGGAGGCCTTACAAATAGCTGTGAAAAGAAGAGAAGCAAAAAGCAAAGGAGAAAAGGAAAGATATTCCCATTTGAATGCATAGTTCTGAAGAATAGCAAGGAGAGATAAGAAAACCTTCCTTAATGATCAGTGCAAAGAAATAGAGGAAACCAATAGAAAGGAAAGACCAGAGATCTCCTCCAGAAAATTATGGATGCCAAGGAAGATTTCATGCAAAGACGGGCTCAATAAAGGACAGAAATGGAATGGACCTAACAGAAGCAGAAGATATTAAGAAGAGGTGGCAAGAATACACAGAAGAACTGTACAAAAAAGATCTTCATGACCCAGATAATCACGATGGTGTGATCACTCATCTAGAGCCAGACATCTTGGAATGTGAAGTCAAGTGGGCCTTAGGAAGCATCACTATGAACAAAGCTAGTGGAGGTGATGGAATCCCAGTTGAGTTATTTCAAATCCTAAAAGATGATGCTGTGAAAGTACTGTACTCAACATGTCAGCAAATTTGGAAAACTTAGCAGTGGCCATAGGACTGGCAAAGGTGAGTTTTCATTCCAATCCCAAAGAAAGACAATGCCAAAGAATGCTCAAGCTATACCGCACATTTGCACTCATCTCACATGCTAGTAAAGTGATGCTCAAAATTCTCCAAGCCAGGCTTCAGCAATACATGAACTGTGAACTTCCAGATGTTTGAGCTGGTTTCTGAAAAGGCAGAGGAACCAGAGATCAAGTTGCCAACATTTGCTGGATCATCGAGAAAGCAAGAGAGTTCCAGAAAACATCTACTTCTGCTTTATTGACTATGCCAAAGCCTTTGACTGTGTGGATCACAATAAACTGTAACAGAGCATAACAGAAAAAGATCATGCCACATTTGCTGTACTTCTGTCTGTTCCTGTCATACTTAGAAGTTACCTATAGTAATGTATCTTTTGTGTTAGTTGCTCAGTGATGTCCTAGGACTGTAGCCTGCCAAGCTCCTCTGTCCATGGGATTTCCCAGGCTAGAATACTGGAGTGAGTTGCCATTTCCTTTTCCAGGGGATCTTCCTGACCCAGGGATCAAACCTGGATCTCTCTCATTGCAGGCAGATTCTTTACTATCTGAGCTACTAGGGAAGCCCCAATATATCGTTGTTATTGTTGACATTTAAAAAACTTTTATTTATTGATGTATTATTTTTGACTGACCTGGGTCTCTGTTGTCTATGAGCTTTTCTCTAGTAGAGGCAAACAGGGGGCTACTTTCTAGTTGTGTTGTACGGGTTTCTCGTTGTGGTGGCTTCTCTCGTTTTTGGAGCACAGGTGCTAGGGCACTCAGGCTTCATCATCTGTGGCATGTGGACTCAGCTGTTGCAGCTCCTAGTCTCCAGAGTACAGATTCTGTAGTTGTGGTGCATGGGCTTAGTTGTTCCACAGCATGTGGGATCTTCTTGGGTCAGGAATTGACCCATGTTGTCTACATTGGTGGGTGGATTCTTTACCACTGAGCCACTGGATAAGCCCTACTTTTTGACATTTTTTTTTTTTTTACTGTACAATTGGAAAAATGGAAATAGTGAAATGAGTAAAGAGTTTGACATATAATCTGCACTCAACAAAGTGTTTAGTACCTTAAAAAAAATAATGTTATTCAAGGCAATAGAACTCTTATAGTCCAGAAGGCTTTTTCTTAAATTTGGGGAAGTAAAATTTAACAACTGCTAGTTGCCCTGTGGTGATCTAAAGGGGAAGGAAATCCAAAAAAGAGGGATATATTTATACATAGAGCTGATTCACTTTGCTGTAGAGTAGAAACTAACACAACATTGTAAAACAACTACACTCCAATAAAAATTAAAAACTGCTAGTTCCACAAGGACAATCTTAACATGTACTGAGAAAGGTGCTTTTAATTAAAGCTATGATGCTTCATCATCTGAACTTTGTTTATTGCTTCATGGATCTGATTTATGCAGAGCAGGGGATGAATAAATTCTTAAATGTGAAACATGGGTCAGAAGAATTAGAAGGCAAATTAACTTTAAAGTGTAACCAAGAGCATAAACATATTCGCTTCTGTCTGGAACCAAATATAAAGTTGGTTTCTGCTTATGAAAAAAAAATAAGCTGTTGCTACATAATGACAACATATCTGCTTGTCTGTCAGCATGAAGCTAGAACTTCCTTGTATCTGAATAAGGTTAAAACATTTCTAGCTGACTCAGTCCATATATATGATATGAAGACTGATGGAATTAAAAGTAGCACCCATTCAGTATCACAGGTTATCTTGATAGCTTTGCAGCAAAGCTTGTCCGATTTGATTCTCTGAGATTTTTAAAATGTCAAAATGCATTGGGATTTATCAAAGGTGACTGCGTGCTAGCTGCCTATATGTGTGTCCTATCTAAGTCTCAAGCAAAATGGTTATACACATAACTTATATAAAGAAAACTAAACCTATAGGTTATAACCCTAGAGAAAATGTGTGTGTGTATGTGTGTGTGTAAATTATAAAGTTCAAGAGATGAGATCCTTTCTACTGCAGACTCTGGGTCAATGCTTTATCCATGGTTCTACCTTGATTTTATTTTAAAATTTTTGTTTACTTATTTATTCATTTTTGATAGTTAAAGCAAAAAATCTATTGTGGAGGTTTGCAGAATATGTATCAGTATGACAGTACTGATATGAAAAACTGACTCATTGGAAAAGACCTTGATACTGGGAAAGATTGAAGGCAAAAGGAGAAGGGGACGGACGATCGAGGATGAGATGATTGGATGGCATCACTGATTTGATGGACATGAGTCTGAGCAAACTCTGGGAGATAGTGGAGGACAGAGGAGACTGGCATGCTATAGTCCATGGGGTCGCAAAAAGTCAGACAGGACTTAGTGACTAAACAACAACAACAGCACAATGTAACATATGAAAATAACAGCACAAAAAAAGGGCCAGGGTATAAATGAGCTTGTATTGCTGTAAGATACTTATTTTACCCATGAAATAGTACAGTATTTTTAATTTGTATTTTTTGCAGTTTTTATTGAAGTACAGTTGATTTATGTTTTATTAATTTAAGATATACAACACGATAGTTCAGTATTTTTATTTTTTTAATTTATTTATTTGTTCCTTTACATTATCATGCTGGTTTTGCCATACATTGAAATGAATCCACCATGGGTTTCCTTTCCAGAACCCCCCTCCCACCTCCCTCCCGATTCCATCCCTCTAGGTCATCCCGGTGCACCAGCCCTAAATATTATATTCTATTTAAAGTTATCATGGAATACTGCCTGTATTCCCTTTGCTGTACATAACACACTTGCACCTTATTTATTTTATGGTTAGTTGTCTGTACCCCATAATCCCCTTTCATTATTTTATGGCCCTCACCTCACCACTCTCTCCACCGGTAACTGCTAGTTTGTTCTATTTATGGTTCTGTTTCTGTTTTGTTATTCATTCATTTGTTTTATTTTTTTAGATTCCACATGAGGTTCTACCTTGATTTTAGTGTCTCTAGTGTTAGTAGAAGTATCTCCAGAGTGTCATTTATAACGGGTTCTACTCTGTAAAGCAGAATTTTTCCTTGGTTTCCAAAGTCCTTAAAAGTTCATTCTCAAGATAAGAGATAACAAGTATTGTGAGGAGGTGGAGAAAAGGGAACCCTTATTCACTGTTGGTGGGAATGTAAGATACTATAAAGAATAGTATGGAGGTTCTTCAAAAAATTATAAGTAGTATTACAGTGTATGTGTGTTAGTCGATCAGTCATGTTTGACTCTTTGCAGCCCCATGAACTGTAGCCCATCAGGTTCCTTTGTCCATGGAATTCACCAGGAAAGAATAGTGGAGTGGGTAGCTATTCTTTTCTCCAGGGGATCTTCCTGGCCTGAGGATTGAACCTGGGTCTCCTGCATTGCAGGTGGATTCTTTGCCATTTGAGCCACCATAATTAATTCTGGAAGCCCCAAAATTAGCATGTGATCCAGCAATCTTAATTATGGATATATATCCAAAGGGATGAAAACAGGATATTGGAGAGATATTTGTTCACAACAGCCATGGTTTGAAATAACTATGTGTCATCAATGAATGGATAAAGAGTGAATAAATATTATACACACACACACACACACACACACACACACACACACACACACACATAACATTCAAACATATGAGAACATTATTTAGTCATGAGAAGGAAGGAAGTCTTGCCATTGCTACAACATGAGTGGAATTTGAGGGCATTATACCACTTGAAATAAGCCAGACAGAGAAATACAAATATTGCAATGTATTACTTACGTGAGGAGTCTAAAAAAAAAAAATCAAAGTCATAGTAAACAGAGATTAGACAAATGGTTCGCAGACCCTGGTGTGTAGGGGAATAGGGAAGGGTTGGTACAGTGTTACAAAGTTTCAGCTGTAAGATGAAGATGGTCTGAGGATCTAGTGTATAACATGGTGACTTTGTAGGCAGATCAAGAAGCAGTAGTTAGAAATGGGCATGAAACAACGTCCTGGTTCCAAACTGGGAAAGGAGTATATCAAGGTTGTCACCTTGCTTATTTAACCTATGTGCAGAATACATCATGCAAAAATGCCAGCCTGGATAAAGCACCAGCTGGAATCAAGATTGTCAGCAGAAATATCAATAACCTCAGATATGCAGATCTCAAAAATGACAGAATGATTTCTGTGCATTTCCAAGGCAAACCATTCAATGTCACAGTAATCCAAGTCTATGTCCCGACCAGTAATGCTGAAGAAGCTAAAGTTGAATGGTTCCATGAAGACCTATAAGACCTTTTAGAACTAACACCCAATAAAGATGACCTTTTCATTATAGGGGACTGGAATATAAAACTAGGAAGTCATGAAATACCTGGAGTAACAGGCAAATTTGGCCTTGGATACAGAATGAAGCAGGGCAAAGGCTAATAGAGTTTTGCCAAAAGAGTGCACTGGTCATAGCAAACACCCTCTTCCAACAACACAGGAGAAGACTCTACACATGGACATCACCAGATGGCCAATAATGAAATCAGATTGATTATATTTATTGCAGCCAAAGATGGAGCAGCTCTATATAGTCAGCAGCAAGAGCAGGAGCTGACTGAGGCTCAGATCGTGAACTCCCTTATTGCCAAATTCAGACTTATATTGAAGAAAGTAGGGAAAGCCACTAGATCATTCTGGTATGACCTAAATCAAATCCCTTATGATTATACAGTGGAAGTGAGAAATAGATCAAGGGATTAGATCTGATAGAGTGCCTGATGAACTATGGATGGAGGTTCATGACATTGTACAAGCAGCAAAGGTCAAGACATCCCCAAGAAAAAGAAATGCAAAAAGACAAAATGATTGTCTGTGGGGGCCTTATGAATAGCTGTGAAAAGAAGAGAAGCGAAAGGCAAGGAGAAAAGGAAAGATATACCCATTTGAATGCAGAATTATAAAGAATAGCAAGGAGAGATAAGGAAACCTTCCTCAGTGATCACTGCAAAGAAATAAGAGAAAAACAATAGAATCAGAAAGACTAAGGGAACACTTCATGCAAAGATGGGGCACAATAAAAGGACAGAAATGGTAGGGACCTAGCAGAAGCAGAAGATATTAAGAAGAGGTGGCAAGAATACACAGAAGAACTATACAAAAAAGATCTTCATGACCCAGATGATCACGATGGTGTGATCACTCATCTAGAGCCAGACATCTTGGAATATGGAGTAAAGAGGGCCTTAGGAAGCATCACTATGAACAAAGGTAGTGGAGGTGATGGAATCCCAGTTGAATTATTTCAAATCCTAAAAGATGATACTGTGAAAGTGCTGCACTCAATATGTCAGCAAATTTGGAAATCTCAGCAGTGTGCACAGGACTGGAAAAGGTCAGTTTTCATTCCAATCCCAAAGAAAGGCAATGCCAAAGAATGCTCAAACTACCGCACAATTGCACTCATCTCACATGCTAGCAAAATAATGCTCAAAATTCTCCAAGCCAGGCTTCAACTGTACATGAACCATGAACTTCCAGATGTTCAAGATGGATTTAGAAAAGGCAGAGGAACCAGAGATCAAATTGCCAACATCCATTGGATCATAAAAAAATGAGAGAATTCCAGAAAAACATCTACTTCTGCTTTACTGAGTATGCCAAAGTCCTTGACTGTGTGGATCACAATAAACTGTGGAAAATTCTGAAAGAGATGGGAATACCAGTCCACCTGACCTGCTTCCTGAGAAATCTGTATGTAGGTCAAGAAGTAACAGTTAGAATTGGACATAGACCAACAGGCTGGTTCCAAATAAGGGAAGGAGTCCTTCAAGGCTGTATATTGTCACCCTGCTTATTTAACTTATATGCAGAATACATCATGAGAAATCCTGGACTGGCTGAAGCACAAGCTGGAATCAAGATTGTCAGGAGAAATATCAATAACCTCAGATATGTAGATGACACTACCCTTATGGCAGAAAGTGAAGAAGAACTAAAGAGACTCTTGATGAAAGTGAAAGATGAGAGTGAAAATGTTGGCTTAAAACTCAACATTCAGAAAACTAAGATCATGGCATCTGGTTCCATCACCTCATGGCAAGTAGATGGGAAAACAGTGGAAACAGTGGCAGACTTCATTTTGGGGGGCTCCAAAATCACTGCAGATGTTAACTGTAGCAATGAAATTAAAAGATTCTTGCTGCTTGGAAGAAAAGTTATGACCAACCTAGACAGCATATTAAAAAGCAGAGACATTACTTTGCCAACTAAGGTCTATCTAGTCAAAGCTGTTTTTTCCAGTAGTCATGTATGGATGTGAGAGTTGAACTATAAAGAAAGTTGAGCACTGAAGAATTGATGCTTTTGAACTGTGGTGTTGGAGAAGACTCTTGAGAGTCCCTTGGACTGCAAGGAGATCCAACCACTCCATCCTAAAGGAAACCAGTCCTGAATATTCATTGGAAGGATTGATATTGAAGCTGAAATGCCAATACTTTCAGCCAACTAATGTGAATAACTGACTCATTTGAAAAGACCCTGATGCTGGAGAAGATTGAAAGCAGGATGAGAAGGGGATGACAGAACGTGAGATGGTTGGATGGCATCACCTACTCAATGGACATGAGTTTGAGTAAGCTCTGGGATTTGGTGATGGACAAGACAGTCTGGTGTGCTGCAGTTCATGGGGTCACAAAGAGTCAGACACAACTGAATGACTGAACTGAACTGAACTGATGCAGATGACAACACCCTTATGGCAGAAAGAGAAGAGAAACTAAAGATCCCTGGATGAAAGTGAAAGAGGTGAGTGAAGAAGGTGGCTTAAAACTCAAGATTCAAAAAGTGAAGATCATGGCATCTACTCCCAATCCTTCATGGCAATAGATGGGGAAACAGGGGAAACAGTGGCAGAATTTATTTTCTTGGGCTCCAAAATCAGTGCAGATTGTGACTGCATCCATGAAATTAAAAGATGCTTGCTGCTTGGAAGAAAAATTATGACAATCTCAGGATATTAAAAAGCAGAGACATTACTTTGCCGATAAAGGTTTATATAGTCAACGCTATGGTTTTCCAGTAGTCATGCAGAGATGTTTGACTTGGACCATAGAGATAGCTGAGTGCCGGATAATTGATGCTTTTGAACTGTGGTGTTTGAGAAGACTCTTGAGAGTCCCTTGATCAAATCAGTCAATCATGAAGAAAGTCAGTCCTGAATACTCATTGGAAGGACTTGTGCTGAATCTGAAGCTCCAATACTTTGGCCACCTGATGCGAAGAGCCGACTCATTAGAAAAGACCCTGATGCTGAGAAAGATTGAAGGCAGGAGGAAAGGGGACAACAGAGAATGAGATTGTTGGATGACATCACCAATTCAATGGACATGAACTTGGGCGAAATCCTGGAGATGGCGAAGGAAAGGGAAGCCTGGTTGGTGCAATCCATGGGGTCTCAAAAAATCAGACATGATGAACAACAGAACTGACCAACTGATATTTGATAGCACTGTATTACATAATTGAAATTTGCTAAGAGAGTAGAACTTAAATATTCTAACCCCTCAAATGTGTGATAATAGATGAGAATCCTTTTACTATCACACTATCATCACAATGCACAGTTTAAATATCCTACAGTGCTTTGAATTATATCTCAATAAAACTAAAAAATAAAAATAAAGTCTCAAGGGAGATTCTGTTAATGTGTTTTCTTTCCATGTGTACTGTTAAGTCTCCAAGGGCTTGACTGCTGTCTTAATCAGCTTTGTGTAGTCAGTGGTGAGTGTGCTCTAAGTGCCCAATGCACATTTGTTGTATGAATGAGTGAATGAATGAAAAGCTTTCTGGATGGGTGGGAGATTGCTCAATCCAGTCTCTATTTAGCCAACTGCTTTTCCAACTGACCCTTTTTCATGGTGTTTCTCAAACCATGTGGTTGAAGTATGTTCCATGGGTTACCTGCATCTGAATCATTTGAAGACTTTCTAATAATGCATATTCCACTTGAAACAGATCTCCAAAGTTGAACCTCAAAATCGTGCATTTTCAACTGTAGCAAGTTCCCAGGTGATACTTTGAGATGGGTAGCCACTGCCTTAATAGTTATGAAGCTATCTCTTCCCATCTATTCATAAACATAACATCTTATGGTCACATAGCTTTCCTCATTGATACAACTTGCAAAGTCACCTTTTTGAGTGTTTTCTACATTTGCTGCCACCAGATGAGGAGAATGAGTGTGCACACAGCTATTAAGTCCTTAATTGGGCATTACAAGCATGTGTGATCTGTGGTTAACCTCTATGAACAAAATTCTGGTTTCTATTTTAATACAAACCATTCCTGGTTAAAAATGAAATAATTGAAAAAACCCATATTTTAAAAAAATTATGTATTTAATATAACAAATAGATGATCTCTGATACATATCTGTTCCTAGTCTGCTTTTTGTCAAAGCAATAAAAATATATAATTTCAAAGTTGTTCATAAGGCCTAAATAAAAAACTTTGTCTTTTCTGTCTCTATACTGTGCCATTTCCCAGAGAGCATCCCTTTAGGCATTTCCTCTTTGAGGTCTGACATTACCTCTGTCTATTGGTTAAGATGTGTTTATCCACAACCTGATCAAAGTGGCCTCTGCATTTTAGATATTATTATCTCACATCAAAAAAAAGAAGACTTAGGTTGTTCTAGATCTCATTCAGCAGTTAAACAATTGAAAAATTATTGTCTCTCTCTGTTTCATGAAGTCATATTTAATTCATTATCATTTCATCATTTTTCATTACCTCATGACCACAAGATGGCTGCTCCTACTCCATTATCCCAAATATGTTCTAGGCAGGAAAAAGGACAAAGAAGTCTTGTCTTGCATCTGAGACTTCTATTATTATTATTGTGTGTGTGTTTGCCTGCAAATGCAAGGGGATAGACAATGTGCATTGCTTACTAATACAGTGGCTGGTTGGTAGAGTTGGTTAATTTCTCCTCTTGGGAACTCTTTCTCATTCTCTTTCTCCACTATCTTTGCGATGGGTTCAAGGACAAATTCAAGACTCACTTAGTGTCTAGAGTTTCCATGGAGCAGATGTTTTTTTTTTTTTTCTTTCTCTCTCTGGCTCTGATGTGAGGCTTGTGGGACCCTAGTTCCCTAACCAGGAATAGAACCTGGGCCCTTGGCAGTGAAAACATGGCATCCTAACCTCTGGACTGCCAGAGAATTCCCTCACATGGGCTCCTTTTCTTGGATATAGCCTTTTCCTGCTTACTCAGGGTTTCCTGGTTACATTATGCCCATTCAAAGTCTTCTGTTTAGAAATGTGTTAACTTAGTGTGCTTCCTGATGGTCTTCCTCCCATCCCCTTGGTGTTTGGTTTTCTGTCTCTTTCATTTTACTGAAGTTCAAAAAGTAAGGCAATATGAAAGCTTTTGTCCTAGTTTTGTTCAGAACCCAATGTTATTATATTTTTGAACTGTGTCTACCTGACCTTCCTTTCATTCACAATGACTTATGGTTTTAAGCTTAGAAAAATGTTTTTTTCTCCATAGTCTTGGTTGGCTTAATTTTGTTTGCATCCTAGATAACCTGTTTTTTGCTTTTTTTTTTTTTTTCATCTAACCAAATACAATATGCTTGTGTCACTCCCTTACTAGAAATTTCCTCAGTGATCCTTGTGGCTGGCCAGATAAAGTCCAAACCATACATCTGGTCCATGCCTACACCTCTAGTCTCTTCTCTGGTTTTCTTAATACCCACTCCACTCTCAAGATGACCTTATTTAACTGGTCTTCCCCCCCGGTATGCCTCTGAACACATTGAAGGCAGAGGCTAAAACTTTTAGTTTTTTCTATTACTCTTCATGGCCCAGTTCTTGGCTACAGAGTGTGCACTTCATACATGTTCTTAGAGTAGATTAATGGATAAATTCAAATTTCCTTCCCAACTGGTTATATCCCTGTTCAAACTCCAGATGCTTCATTCAGCCAAGAGGATGTGCCTCAGTGTTTTGCTAGCTCTGCCTCTGAGTGATCTGAAGCCACCACCCATAGAAGCACACCATGACCTTGCCATTTGCCTTCATCACCTCCTGTTGACATCTCTCCACCACTGTTGTCATCTCACTGGACTTAACCTTTATAGGAAAAACACAAGGTGACCCCTATCCATCCTGAACTCCTTTATTTAATGTATCCCCACTGGTCACATTTGCTTATTAAAGTATAGAAAGAATGATGAGGTTTTCATGGGTCTCCAAGTCATAGAAATGCTGAGATGCATAGAACTTTAGAAATTAACCAGAATGAGTGTTTTATCCAGGGGACCAGGAGACTGTGTGACCCAAAAGAGGGGAAGTGCTTCTCAGGATACACCATGGGGTCAGTGGTAGAATTAAAATTAGCACCTGGCTCTCCAGACGCACAATTCAGTGAGTGCTTTTTCTAGTTTGTGTAAGTGCATTCTCACACAGACATACACACACACACACACGGATAAACTGTGTTCTGATTAATGAAATTGAAAATTGAACAAAAGTTTAACTACTTAATGCTAACATATTTGTTGTTGTTTTTTTTTTAGGAGGCACATTTTATTCAAGTTCCCATGGACTATAAACTAGGAGGCACTGGAACATATCCAGGGACATAAAACAAGGTGGAAAAATTTCATGGTCTAAAGGTATTGAAATCACACAGATTACTCTTATCACTGTGGAATTATAATCTATTTGAATTTATAAAGCTTTTTGAAGTTTTTTGTCTTGAGGTGCTCCAACAGGGATTTTTGGCAGATGCAGTATCAGCAGTGTTTATGGGGAGACTTTTCATTATGCGGCGTATCCTACACATTGCAGCCATTGGCATTCTTGGTCCTCTCCTGCTAAAATGTCAGTGGTGGTGGTTTAGTCTCCAAGTCATGTCTGACTCTTGTGACCCATGGATAGTAGCCTGCCAGGCTCCTCTGTCTATGGGATTCTTCAGGCAAGAATACTGGAGTGGGTTGCCATTTCTTTCTCCAAAATGTCAGTAATGCTCCCTAGATCAACAGTTGTGACAATTCCCCAGATCCCTGCCTACGTTTCCCAGTGCCCTGTATGGAGGCAGTCTTGCCCAGGAATCACTTTTTGATCCTCAGAGCAGAGGATGTAGAGTAGGGCTGGTTATGCTGATTTGCCTGATGAGAAAACTTCTTCCCAAAGGGGTGAGTTAACTGACAGAGACAGGGCTATGAGTGGCCATGAGATGAGACCTTCGTGCTTGTAAGCACTGATTTTCTGCTGTTCCTACCAGACAGTTGATTTATTTCCAGTCCAGCCCAGACTCTGGCCTACTCAGAGGTGTCCCTGTTTGACCAGGTATGTGATGGGGAGGAGACAGGAGATAACAAAGAGCCGAGGCCCAGGAGGGAGGAGGGTGAGGCAGAGCGCCTGAGGCCCCCAGGTCTCACCACCAAGAAAAACACTACCTGTGCCAACCTTTATTTTTAACTTCCCCAAACGAGGAGCAACCAAGATGTCCTTCAGTAGGTGAATGGATAAGCGTGCATGAATATATGGTTCATCCATACAACAGAATGCTATTTAGCAATAGAAAAGATTGAGTGCTCACGTTATACAAATACATGGACAAATCTTAAATTACCAAATGAAAAAGCCAATTTGAAAGGATACCTACTATATGATTTCACTTATATGATGTTCTTGGAAAAGACAGAGCTATAGAAATAACAAACAGATCAGTGGTTGCCGGAGATCTGGACCAGCAGGTGGGGTTGAGGGGTATAGGATTGAACAAGTGAAGCACAGGGCATTTTTTAGGATTGTGAGACCATTCTGTATGATATTATAATTGTGGATACCTGACTATAAACTTATCACAACCTATAGAACTTTAAGGCACAAAGAGTAAACCTTAATATGTGCAAATGAAAAAATAATTTAAGGTGTTGGTGAATCTGTGGATAAAATGCAAATGTGATCCAAAAAAGTCTAGCTGTATTACAAATGTATGAAACAATTATTACTGAAAGACATAGAGGGAGAGGTGCTGACCTAGAAATGAGTGGAATCTGTAAGACTGAAGGCAAAAGGAATTGCACAGAAGCACTGTATGGTACTATAGTTGTTTTTAAATTTTTTCCTACAGAAATACAAGTTAACAATTCTGAAACCACTATACATATATGCTGGAACTGAACAATTAAGGAAATGAATGGAGGATGACAAAAGCCAGGTTTCTCACTGTTAAAGTGGAGAGGTTGCAGATAAATAGGGAAAGAAGGCTAGAATGATCCATGTGGTAATATATTAATGGCAGACATTAGTACAAACTCTTATTTAGCTTAATATACATACAGATGGTTACATACAAAAATAGTTACAGACATGTGTATAGAAACAGACTAGTAAACACATATGTATGTTTTTCACTGTGATGACCTAAAAATAACACAACCCCAGGATCAATGAGCACATCCAACATCCAGACGTTTATTTCTAATGTTATTGTCCAATAAAAAGCTCTAGAACCCTTGGAGAAATATGTTTCAGAAACTGGCAACAGGAAGGCACCTGGGTAGCCACCACCCCCTTTTCCTTTTCCTTCTCCTTCTTAACATCTTCCTGGAGGTATAATTGGCATGCAATAAACTGTACAAATATGAAATGTGCAATTTGATTAATATTTATTTTATATATATATAAACCTGTGAAACCATTAGCATGATCACATAATGAACATATCTACCACTTCCAAAAGTTTACTCATGCCTTTTTATAACATCTTCTTCCTACCTCTTATCTGTACCTCCTTACAGGCAACCACTTATTTACTATCAATTGCTATAGATTAGTTTGTATTTTCTAGAGCTGTATTCAAATGGAATTATGCAGTGTGTATTCTTCCCACCCCCCACCCCTGACGGCTTCTTTTATTCAGCAGGATTATTTTGAGAAAATTAACCATGTTTTGCATGTATCAACAGTTCGTTCATTTCATTGCTGAGTACTATTCCATTGTATGGGTCATGCCACAATTTATTTATCTATTCACTTGCTGATGTATATCTGGGCTATTTCCAGATAGGGCTCTTTCATATAAAGCTTCATAGAAATGAACATACGAATGAACATATCTAGAAGAGGAATGGCAGAATGATGTGATGGTGGTTTAGTTGCTAACTCGTGTCTGACTCTTATGACCCCATGGACTGTAGCCTGCCAGGCTCCTCTGTCCATGGGATTCTCCAGGCAAGTGCACTGGAGTGGGTTGCCATTTCCTTCTCCAGGGGATATTCCCAACCCAGGGACTGAACCCAGGTCTCCTATATTGCAGGCAGATTCTTTACCAACTGAGCTACAATATGGTAGGTATGTGTTTTAATTTTTAAGAAACTGCCAAACTGTTTTCCAAAGTGATTGTAACATTTTCATCCCTGCTAGCAGTGTATGAGACTTTCTGCTCCTCCACATCCTTACTAAAGCTTAAAATCATTATTCACTTGAATTTTAGTCATTACAATAGATGTACAGTGGTATCTCATTGTGTTATAAAATTAAGCCTCTTTTCATGTGTTTATTTGCCATCTGTGTATATCTTTTAGTGAAATGTCTGTTAAGGAAACATTTTGCCTAATTTTAAAAACTGGGTTGTTTGCTTTCTTATTAATGAAATTTCTTATAATAAAATTTGCACATTCTAAATGTAAGTTCTTTATCATAGATAATAGTTTTTTGTTTTTAAAGTATTTTCTCCCAGTATGTGGCCTCTTTTCCCATTACCTTAACAGAATCTTTTGAAGACAGAAGTTTGAACTTCTAATGAAGTCAAATTTGCCAATTTGTTCTTTTATGATTCATATTTTTGGCTATATATTTAAGAATTTCTTTTTTTTTGCTGTACAATAGAAACTAACACAGCATTGTAAAGCAACTAGACTCTGGTAAAATTAGTTAAAAAAAGATATATTTGTCTAATGCACAGTCACAGTATTTCCTCCTGTATTTTCTTCTAGAGGTATTATGGTCTTAAGTTTTACACTTAGATACACAACTCATTTTAAATTAATTTTCATATATGATATGATCTATGAATCAGTTAATTTTTTTGCACATGAATATCCATTTGTGCAAGCATCATTTGCTGAATAGACTGTCTTTTCTCCAGTGAACTGCCTTTGTTAAAAATTGGTGGTCTATATTTGCGCAAATTTAACTCTAAACTATTCTGTTCAATTAAACCATTTACCAACACTGCGCTATTTTCATTTCTAAAGCTTTGTAGTAAGTCTTGAGATCAGATAGCCTTAACCCTTCCCCTGTGTCCTTTCTCATGCCTGCTGTTAGCATGGAACTCACTGTATTGCCATTGCTAATAAACACAAATGTAGGCCCACAGAACTTGGTAGGAAGTATGACTGACTTATTTTTTAAAACGTAAGCTAGATCGTGTTTATGTCATACTGTCTCTCTCCAGTCATACTAGTCTTTTTGCTTCTACTTCACATACACCAAGCACATTTCCATTTAGGAGACTTTGTAGTCCCCTCCCCACTCCCCACTCTGCCTGTAAATCTCTCCCTCCGAGAGTCACATGACTTGTCCTTCCTTTTCACTGAGGTCTCTCTAGGTCTCTGGCCCATGAACCCAAGGCCTTTCCTCACTGTTTTCTCTGGAGTGCCTTTTCTGGCTTCTATATCCATCCATCCTGATTTGGTTTTCTTCAGAGCTCTCTTCTCTGTCTGACATGGTACATTTTGTTATATATTTGTTTGTTTCTTTGAAGTTTGTTTCCCTTACTAGAGAGTGAAAGCTCTGTGAGAGGACTTTTGTCTGCTTTTTTCCTGTTGTTTTCTTTTTTTCTGTGTATCCAGCATTGGGACAGTGACTGGCACATTGTGGATACTTAAAAAATAGGTCTGTGTAATTCATTTCTTCCCATTGTAGCTGGTGGATAGGGACATATGTAAAGCAGAGTTAACAAAGTAAATCACACTGCTCTTCTCAGAAAGATCTTCCTGCAGGATTGGCCCTGGGCTGGCATCTGGGAACTTGGCTTTCAAACCGGCTGCCACCACTTCTAGAATTGATCCGAGTTATTCACTCTGCCTAAACTGTTGGAGAAGACTCTTGAGAGCCCCTTGAATGGCAAGGAGATCCAATTAGTCCATCCTAAAGACGATCAGTCCTGGGTGTTCATTGGAAGGACTGATGTTGAAGCTGAAACTCCAATACTTTGGCCTCCTGACGTGAAGAGCTAACTCATTTGAAAAGACCCTGATGCTGGGAAAAATTAAGGGCAGGAGGAGAAGCGGACGACAGAGGATGAGATGGTTGGATGGCATCACTGCCTCAATGGACACAGGTTTGGGTGGACTCTGGGAGTTGGTGATGGACAGGGAAGCCTGGCGTGCTGTGGTTCATGGGGTCACAAAGAGTCAGACACGACTGAGTGACTGAACTGAACTGAACTGAAACTGTTTGTACCAACAGTATGGTTTAGGCTGAACACCTTCTTTCCTTTTTGGTAGGAAAATAAAAATGCAGTTGGTATTGCTAAGAGAACTTTCTAAAATGGAGCCAGGAAGCCATCGAAGAAATGTGACTTAAACATGTGTTAGCCTGGCTGGAATCTGATCTTTTGGCCACTTATTGTCCTAACAAAGACATCCAGAACATCTGCCAGAAACTCAAGATAATTATTGAACCCTTACCCTAACATAGCTCATGACAGCCTATCTAGTTGTTGGACTTACCTTAAAGTAGCTTATGATTCCTAAGGTCAAGTATTTCCTGACTCCTATCAGAATCGATCACAGTTCTCACCAGCCAGCTCTAGCACAACCTAGGGACTTGTGTCTTTATAAGCCCCTGACTCCTTCCCTTTCCTGAAACACTCTTGGTTTTATCAGAATCTTGTATCTCCCAAATTTGCAATTCTTAAGACCCCAAATAAGCTCTTTGCTTATTTACAGTCTTCTGCTCTTTTTTTTTTTTTTCATTGACACCTGAGATTTTGTGATTTTGATACAGGCTAGGCAGAGAGTACCTATGTGACCAGCCCCCAGTCAAAGCTCCGGACTCTCAGGCTCAAATGATTTTCCTGATAGATGGCATTTCACAGATGTTGCTGTCATTTGATGCTGAAAGAATTAAGCACATTGTGTGTGACTCTGCATGGGAAGATTCTTGGAGCTTGTGTCTGGTCTCCTCTGTTCACTTCATGCACCTTTTCTCTTTGTTGATTTATTTCATATCTTTTTGTTGCAGTAAATCAGAGTCATGAAAATGACTGTATGCTGAGTACTGTGAGAAGTTCTGCTAGTGAAGTATTGAACCAGGGGGTGGCCTTAGGGATGCCCAACGTAGAAAGGATCCAAAAGTCTACAAGCAATAAATGCTGGAGAGGATGTGGAGAAAAGGGAACCCTCTTACACTGTTGGTGGGAATGCAAACTAGTACAGCCACTATGGAAAACAGTGTGGAGGTTCCTTAAAAAGCTGCAAATAGACCTGCCATATGACCCAGCAATCCCACTGCTGGGCATATACACCGAGGAAACCAGAATTGAAAGAGCCACGTGTACCCCAGTGTTCATCGCTGCATTGTTTACAATAGCCAGGACATGGAAGCAACCTAGATGCCCATCAACTGATGAATGGATAAGAAAGCTGTGGTACATATACACAATGGAATATTACTCAGCATTAAAAAAAAATTCATTTGAAGCAATTCTACTCAGATGGACGAAACTGGAGCCCATTATCCAGAGTGAAGTAAGCCAGAAGCAAAAACAACAATACAGTATATTAACACATATATATGGAATTTAGAAAGACGGTAACGAGAACCCAACATGCGAGACAGCAAAAGGAATGCAGATGTATAGAATAGACTCGTGGACTTTGTGGATGAGGGTAAGGGTGGGATGATATGGGAGAAGGGCATTGAAGCATGTTAATTGTCATGTGTCTAATCAATCGCCAGCCCAGGATTGATGCTTGGGGCTGGTGCAGCGAGATTTCCCGTGGGGGAGCGAGGAGGGAGGGGGGTTCCAGAGGGGAAGCATATGTAAACCCATGGTGATATCATGACAATGTATGGCAAAAACAATAAAAAAAAAAAAGAAAGGATTATTTTTTAACAATGAAAATTAAACAAATGGTCAACATTGAAGAGCCTTTCCAGTAAGAGAAGAGCATCCAGTCACAGAGACTGGGGCTCAGGAGCAGCTCTGCAGTCACTGGAAGGTCTCTGGGATGCAGGTTAGACTCTGAGATGGTTTAGGCGCCTGGAGGAGGTTGGATGTTTTTAGCAGTAGTATATATAGTGAGCTTGATTGCTGGCTCCACCTTCTACATTGTTAAGAGGATTAAGAGTTTGTTCATATAAAATGAGAGCTTTACTTGTGACCTGTCATTTCAGGAGCCATATGTGCTAGCTCTGTGCTTAGCACTTACAAGGGAACTTCAAAGTCGGCTTTCCTAAGTTGCTGAGCACTGCACTGTGGATGCAGGGTCTCCGTGCCTCACTCACTGAAAGGCCATGTTTGCATGAGTCTGGGATGGCGGAGTGTCCTGTTGGGACTAAGGGTACCAGCTGTGAGGCCTGGCTAGAGGGGAAGAAGCAGATGTCAGGACAGCCACTCTGGGGTGGGGGAACATTCCAGATGAACAAAAGTCTGGGTCTTTCAGGGGCCTCAACCATTTTAGGAATCAGTATAGGGATTCTTATCTCCTCCGTTGGTTCTCAGTGTCTGTTGCCCCTTCCTCACACTGGGCTCCATGAATGGGTCGTGTCGTCTTCTCTCTTGTTGTTGTTTGGTCACTAAGTTGTGTCTGACTCTTGTGACCCCATGGACTCTAGCTTGCCAGGCTCCTCTGTCCATGGACTTTCCCAGGCAAGAATACCCAACCCAGGGATTGAACCCAAGTCTCTTGCAATGGGAGGTGGACTCTTTATTGTTGAGCCAGCAGGGAAGTTCCTATTGAAATTCAAGTGTCATATATGAAATCTGCATATCAGCTTATCCAACTTTCAGCACTGCAGGAGGAGGAGGGCAACTGGATCCTGTGTGGTGATGGAGCTGAGTCAGGGAGGGACAGCTTCACAATTAGATGGCTTAGGGGCCAGGGGCTCTTGGCCTCTCTAAAGTTGTTCTGTGTGGTACTCAGCATTGGCTAGTTCTCTGCTCTCTCTTTTTTCTGCCTTGAAGACTGAGGAATCCTAATGTTGAGATGGAAGAACCATCAGATCCAGGGATTCTGGATCACAGCATTGCTATATGGAGGCCAGAGGCCCTGGAGAAGTTCTTGGTCATGAAATAGTCTTTTGCAGGAGACAAAAATAAACAAAATTTTGATGTGAGATTTTGGAATTTGTTACCCAGCAGAGCCTACCAATAGACTGCCTAAAATACCTGTTGGCTCAATCTTTTCTGCTCCCCCTCCACTCCACCCCCACCCCCACACCATGCTAATTATCCTCTTATGATTTGACTGCCAAATTTTAGCAGTGTTAACCACGCCTGCCATTAAACCCCTTTGTCATAAAGATCTAAGGAAGAGATTTCATTATAAGAAAAGGTGAAGAGGCCACCCTTTTGTTTAATTAGTGTTAAAAACTTTCTAAAATTACAAGTTATAGTCTTCTGGTCCTAGTACTTAATTAATCCACAAGGCAGTTTTATTCCTGTGAATCAAGCAAAGTCCCCAGGAATGTCACTGTGCTACAGAAGGCAGCTTTCTCTCTCTGTCGTTTGTTCACATTATTGAGTCATCCATCATCTGCTCACATTATCTGTCCATCATCCATCCAAAGCGGGGAAGAGCTCCATCACCAAACTTGGTTCCTCTATTTTAATGTCTTCTTTTTTAGCCCACTTTCCAGGGAGCTCCTTTTCAAATGCTAACAAGAAGAGATTAGCTTTAATAGCCCCTCTCTCGTTAATTGTCTGACCAGAGTAAGAATATGTCTTGAGAGACAGATTTCCCTTCCATGTGACCATGTGACTCTGATAACGTTAAGGCACTATGCAGGATCTCTAGGTCTGCGAATGACCCCAGAATACAAATTGCTCTTTCAGAGGTATTTGACTCTGTTCCTAGAGTAACTATAATCTCAGCATGTCAGTTTTGACATTTCAGTTAGTAGGCCTTGCACATGTTTTATAAGACAGGGAATTATTAATGGTATGGAAGGGGAGACACAGAAATATCACTCAATGTCATTTACATCTGTTCTATCAAAAGGATGAGCAGCAATCCATCATGGAAGGTTTAAGTGCCCTCCTGCCAGGGGTGAAAACAGAGACAACAGGAACAATATTAAGCTAGATGACCCCTTAAGGCCCTGTTCACTTTTAGGAGCTATAAATGGTTGTATTTCAGATCTAGAAGTATCATTTTAGATAATCACTTTATACATGAGGAAACCAAGACACACTGGGGGTGATAACAACTGTGATGGTAAAGTGGGTCCGGAATCTCCCTTTTCCCTCAACATTTAGTGACTTGATCACCTACTGTGTTCTAGGCTAGGACTTTTTGTTGTTGTTTAGTCCCTAAGTTGTGTCCAATTCTTTTGCAATCCCATGAACTGTAGCCCACCAATTTCCTTTGTCCGTTGAATTCTCCAAGCAAGAATACAGGAGTGGGTAGCCATTTCCCACTGCAAAGGATCTTCCCTACCAAACGATCAAATCCAAGTTTCCTGAATTGCAGGCAGATTCTTTACCACTGAGCCACCAGGGAAACCTAAGCTGGGGCTACTCTGGTAAAAGTCATAATGTTCTTGACCATGTAAGGGCTCATGGCATAGGTTTTCAGTTATGTCTCTCCTTCCATCACAACAAATTGTTTCAAATTTGGAAGTGCTTTCATTTCTGTACCATTTTTAACTCTGAGATGCAAGAGGGGCCTAATGTTTTTTACACTTGATATTCTTCCCTTAAAAAGAATCACTCCTTTGGTTTCAGTATTTCCTCTCTACCCAGTGTTATTAATCAAAACAGAAGTTTTTGGGAAGGATAATATATATATATATATATATATATATATATATATATATATATATAAAATCCTTAACCCTTTATTGATAATTATTTTTATATCATTTTTATGAATGAGAAAATGAAGCTCAGAGAGCTTAAATTACATGTGCATTTTCCAGTAAATAATATGAATTGAAATCCAATGCACATCTGACTGATTTTAAAGCCCCCACTGTCTTCTTTATAAACTGCTTTAATATTCTAACTCAGCACATTCTTGGGGAATACATTCTAGAGAATCATACTAATAGAGAATCTGCTTGTTCCCTTAATTTTTTTCCACAGCCTTTTCTTCTTTCTTTCTTTTTTTAGTTAACTTTGGGGAATATGTGCAATAAAATGGTAGGGATATTAACTTCTCTCAAGGTAGAAAAGAATGGTTTCAAGGTGAAAGATCTGGGAGTGTTGGGAGCCTAGGGTTCTAAAACTGGGAGTAAGAAGGATGACCAAAGAGGTCAGACTATTTGTTTGAGAACTACCCACAAGGAGTGAATTCTGAATGGCACAATGAGGCTTGTTGCTATGACACCGAATAATTCCATATTCAGTGCAATGGAATCCCCATTTGTGTTCTTAAAAAATTAAAACAGTTTTATGGATATTAAATGTTTAAGTGGCTCCAGCAGCTAGAAAGAAAAATCATCTTATGAATAAAACAGACCAGTGCCTGATTGCTTGCAAGAAAAGTATTTGAAAAATGTGTTTGCAGAGTTCGGGGCTTGACAGCTTTTGTTTTATGGTGTGCAGTGATAGGAGGCAGTGGATGAGTGAATATATAAATGATGGCAGGTAAACTACAGAATGTAAAAATTTTGAGAGGGAAAGGAAATTTCTTCAATACAGTTTTTGCCTGAGCACTTATTACGAGCTCAGCAACATACAGGTCTTTGTGGAGAATGCAGAAATAGCCTCTGGTATGGGTTTTGCTTCATCCTTTTTCATGTATTAGCTTGGAAGGCGTTAACATACTTGGCTGTGTATCAAATCAACCATGAGGTTCTAATGTGTTAGCAGTTGTTTTTCTTTAAATGTATTATAATTCACCCCTGTTAATTGTACAGTTCAATGAGTTTTGACAAATCTTTTTATTTGTATGTTCACCATTACAATTAAGAGGCATAATGTTTCTGTCACCCTAAAAAGTTCCCTTGTGACCCTTTGGAGTTAATCCCTCCCTCCCAGAGACTGACAACTGTTACTCTGATTTTCTTATTCCTAGTATTTTGCCTTTTCCAGATTATATTAATATTATATTAATTGATATTATGCTAACAGTATGTAGATTTTTGTGTCTGCCTCTTTTTACTTAGTGTAATTCTTTTGGAGATTCATTTATTTTTGCATGTATCACTAGTATTGATACATTTCTGTTTAAGCGCTGAGTAGTGTTCCATTGTATGGATATGCCACAATGTATTTGTCCATTTACTAATTAAATAACATTTGGATTTTTAGCCACTATGAATAAAACTTCCATAGAGAGTCATGTACAGATTTGTATGTGGATCATAAAATAAATATTATCACTTATGTACGTGTTCAGTATAGGTTTTCACAATGGACAAACAGCTTTTTTCTCCTCCCACTTGGTAACTTGGGAATCTAGGCTTCTTTCGTTTTGTGGATCCCTAACCACCTAGGGTGCTGAACCTCTTTGTTTCCAGCCATTGGAAAGGAAGGGGACCTGCTTCTACTATTCCAACCCAGAAAGGACACACCATAGTCTTTTCTATGTTCTACTGGTAAGAAGCGGACAAGTAGCCACCAAGGGAGCTGGGAATTTAGTCCCATGAACCACTTTATATGATGGACAGGGTGCATGGATTTTTGATAGACTCATATCTGTTGATAACAAAGTTTATTTGTGCAGCAAATATTTACTGAAAGCCTAACAAATACCAAGCACTGAGCTAGGTGCTGGAGATAAAGAAGTGACAAAATAAATAAGCAAACCAATCAAAAGCTCAAAACAGAAAGTCCAGTCCTTAGTATCTTGAGTTTATAGTTTGGTAAATTCCAAGGAATTATCATGTGTTTTATTTTCCTGGAAAAAGTTAATAGGGATGAAAGTGTCTAATCAGAGAGAGTGAGATATGGGATAGATATGAGAATTATAAAAAGTCAGATGAAGGAAAAATCATGCCAAGTGGGTCAGGGAAATCTCTCCAGAGGAGAAGAGATTTCACCTGAGTTCTTAAGGATGCTAGCAATGTGGGTAGAGTAGCAATTTCAAAAGAGATAAATGACCCAAGAAAGAGAGTGGAAGGAGTGACATGCCTCGCACACGCCTTGCTGGAGGTGGATGAAGGCATTTACATAAATTCTCTGCTTTGCTAAGATGTCCACATACTGACCTTTACGCCCCAGTACAAGGCTCATTTAAGTTGCTTTCTAAGGGATTTCTGTTCAATTTGGCTGTTTTAATGGCTGCTGCTCTGTTTTACTGATGGTAATTGAATGCTTTAAAGTGTAGAATTGCATACCCCATGGTGGCAAAGTTTTTCATAAATTGAATAAGTAGTCCTATCACCTAGTGGGTGTTTTCTAAATATTAATAGTATTTTTCTGAACAAATTCAGCTAGCAAGAAGAAGGCTACTTTCTTTCTTTTTACAGAGCAGTTTGGAGAGAGATGCTGATTACAAATTAAACCACTGACTGTTTAAATTTGGAGATTTATTAGTGTGGTTGATTTCATATGTCATTTGCTGTTTGGATGTAGTGAGGGAAACAAGTCTCTGATAGGTACTTCAGAGAAGATTTAAGTCAGAAAATTAGGTGCTTATAAAATTACTCAAATGGTGGCAGCAGCAGCAGTGTGGGGGTCCATCACAGTAGCTGAGATCTGCAAGTCAGGAAACTGCTGCCCACATGACACAGCAGGTAACAAAACATGACCCCTAGAGTTCAGGCAGTACTTACCACCTCTGAAGAATGCCTCTGCCTTATTTGCCTTCTAAACCTCACAGCAGTTTACCTTGTTCCTGGAGTCTATATTTCATCTACATTCTTAGATCAAGGGACTCTAGGAGATGTAGATTTTAGTCTGCTTGTGATTGAGAGTGAATGTAAAAGAGGTAACACTACTAAGCACCAACTGACAACACTTAACCTAATTATCACACTTATTTTTCTGGTTCCCTCACTTCTGTTTCCCTTTATGGCAACTAAACAGAGAATTTTATACAGAAAAACCATAGAAAAAAAGAGATACTGAAAGCATTATTATTATTCTTAATTTTGGGAAGCTAAGAATCCTCTATGTTGTGTCAAGAAATGTAGCCAACACCTTCCACTTACCTGTCGACTACTCCGCAAAACAAAACCTGGGCAGTTAGCAGAATTGTCACTATCAATCGTTTCGCATGGCCTTTTGCCAGGAAAGTGAGAAAATCACAGAGGTTTCTTTTTACCTTACCTTTTTACCTTAAGTGGCTTTTCAAAGTCCTTGTCCAACAAATTAGTATATTTTTATAGCAAAATTCTATCCTAGAAAAATGCATTTTTTTCTTGTAGTTATTATAAAACTTTTTAGCTCTAGAATAGAGGGTCTGATAGTCAATATTTTAGTGAAATGATCAAGAACTGTAATTAATAGTATACTGGAAATAATTTTATGGCACAAATCTTTTTAAAGTTTACATTAATTAAACAAGACACTATAAAACTAATTAAAATGTCATTTAACTTAGATACTGTGATATGTTTATATTTAAAAATTTCAGGTTTGAAGCCCTTTTATGTTCCTCATTTAATTTGAACACTGCAATAATATTATAAATACACAAGTACTATTATTATTTTTTATTGATAGATGTACAACATGATTCCATATTTGTATGTATTGCAATATGATAGATGTTTTTTCTTGCGGTAATAACTTGTAAGATTTGCTCCGTTAGCAACTTTCAAATATACAGTATACTAATATTAACTATAGTTGCTGTGCTCCACAGGTCTTATTTCTTACCAGAATTCTGTGCTTTGGAATAGTGAGTTCTGAGGCTATAAAAATTGTGGCCAACTTATTTCCTTTGTTCACTATGGGGTATTATGAGGCACATTGCATCTATATATTTCTTCTTTATGTATCATATCTGATAGTCCCAACCCCATCCAGTTCCATAAAAATTGTGATAGTAATAAAAATACCCAACTTTGACTGCCTACTTTGTGCTTTTGCTTTATAGACACTGTTGGAATCCTCAAAACATTACAAGATACATAATACAGGACATATATGTATGTGTGGAGGATTATTCAACTTGCCCAAGAATAGAGTTTGTAAATGCTGAAAATACCATTCAAGCCCAGAGTTTTTGTTCTTTCTTTTCTATCTTACTTCCTGTATCCTGTAAAGCAGAATCCAGCCCACAGTGATTCAATTCAATTTAACAAATAATTACTGGATATTAATAACAACTATCTCTTTTCAAAATGAAAATGAAATTTGTTAAATTGTAAAGAATTTCAAGATAGCTACTGTAGTCAGTTGCTCAGTTGTGTCTGATTCTCTGCAGCCCCATGGACTGTAGCCTGCCAGTCTCTCCTGTCCATGGAATTTCCCAGGCAAGAATACTGGAATGGGTTGCCATTTCCTCCTCCAGGGGATCTTTCTGACCCAGTGATCAAACTGGCATCTCTTGTGTCTCCTGCATAGGCAGGTGGGTTCTTTACCTGGGAAGTTCTTTACTAGCACCACCTGGAAAGCCCCTAGATAGTTACAGCAGAGCATTAAATTGAACACAGGGTCCTCCTAAAGCACAGGGCACACCTTAGGTGCCCAAGCTGGTCCTGGGTGTTGGATTATGTGACCACCATCATACTAGGCTCTGTATATACAAATATGAGTAAAATACCATCTTCCTGCCTGGGGAGTTTTCTGTTGTTGGGGGCTTGGAGGGGTGTTTCTTTTTTGGAATTACCTATCAAGTCTGCATTATATTCTTTTGACTGTTCTTGGGGGTGACAAATCTTTTCTTTCTGAGAGGTAAGATTTCCTGAAATAGCCAAACTCACACAGCTAAGAGTTTGGCCCATAATTTTGAGAGAACAGCCTTGGTAGTTAGTGATGGCAAGTTTTGGTTCTAAACAAAATGTGACTCTAAGGATGGAAGCTTGATTTTCTTGTGAGACCTTTGATCTAAGACTGGGCATATGTCCAATAAAAAATACTCTGAAAATACTGGCCTTGATAACCAAGGAGCATTCTCAGAATAGGTAGACTGTATTGAAAATAGTGCTGAGTTGATTTCTGCTAATTAGCTATAGAAGTTAAAAATATTATCAGTTTCAGTACCTTAAAGTCACACTTTGAATGCTTGAGAGACTGTTTCCCTGGTATTTTTCTTTAAAAGAAATTTCCCCTTTGTCTGTATGAGTTGTGATACACCAGACTTCACTAGAAGCTGGTAATGTTGCAAAGAGACTGTTCAGGAATGAAGATGAATGCATAGATCTTGTGAAATGATGAAACGATAGACTAGGACAGCATCCTGTGAAGTCATTGGACTTTGCAGACTGTTTCTAACAAGGCTGGGGATCAAATGCAACATATTTGGTAACGTGCCTTGCAAAGGGGAGCACTAGATAAATATAAGAAATGGTGTAGCTGCTTCTCATTTAACAAAGAACAAAAGCACTTCTCTCCCAGCCTGATCATCTGTCTTCTGACTTTACTTTTTAAGGTCAAGTTTTTGTGGGCTGGGTCCTGCTGGACCACTGCTGGTTCAGTTAGTTATAACCTGGCTCCTATCTTCTCACCACTCCAGGAGAGGAGCCGAGCCCTTTATTTTCTGGGTGATGAATGGGACCTGCCTAATCTCTTGGCTTTCCCACTTTCTTCCTCTGAGTTAGAGATTGGCTGACTTACATTATAGATAGGGTCAGCTATGAACAAGGAGTGTGCTGGGAAAATGAAATGAAGAATGGACTCAGTTATTCTAAGGTTTATTTTCCCAACCAGGCAAGGGAGAACAGTTTCTCTAAATAGGTGGGACCATCATCAGTAGCTTGGGTAGCTGTCAGTTTTAGTCAGCTGGTGATGCAGGGTCTGTCTTTATACAATTAGAACCTGAGTCTCAGGACAGCCAGGGAATCTCAAAATAATCACCATCATTCCAGTTATGAGGTTTCCTCTTCTCTTTCTTGATCCCTTTCACTCTTTATACAAGCACTTTGGTTGAAACAGTTTGTGAATCAAAAGACCAAGACTATCCCTCTGTTTACTTTGTGGATGTGTGTATGGCTATGATGTTCATAGTCTAGAATAATGTGCAATTGCTCAATTAATAAAAGAAAGAAAAATACCCCCCTCACATCTTTTTTTATTTCTTTCAGCATTAATTTTAGTTTGATTCGTTATTGTTAAGGTATCAGGAATTCCTGAGGTAAAATGCAGTGTCATCTAATTCAACCATTAACAATTTGAGAATTTTTATATTTTTTTAAACTAAAATCTTGTCTGCAATAAGTCTTGCTATCAGTTTACAAGCTTCTTCCAAAACAATCTCATGTTTGTAAAATTATTTTTCTATAGCTTCAATAAGTGCTTTAGACTCTTTTTTTCCTTTAAAATCATTTAGTTCAATATCTTTGGTTTTCAAATTTTTTTTATCTTTGTCATGAAAGATTCAAATAACACCAACTTGGAAATCTTGGCTTTGAAGATTTGATTTTTAATAGAAAACAACTGGCAGAATAATCTCCTCCTTTTCCAGATAAACTGATTTCTTAGGCAACCTTGAGAGATTCATTTCTCTTTGATTTCCCTTACCAGTTTTAATCTTATCTCTGGATAATCAAATCCCCATAAATGTAAAAGCCTTCTTTTTTGAAGTTGCTTCCATTGAAACCTTGACAGCTTTCTTATCTATGCCCTGAGCTGTTTCCTCAGCCCCTGCTAAGGTCCCATTGAAATGTATCTTTTCTTTCTCTTTCTTTTTTTGACCTAACACATTGTATAATATCTGGAGATATGATGGTTGTGTATATTTAACTTTCACTTTTTGAGAGACTGAGTTAACAGCCTCACTGATAAGACTTTTATATCACTCAGCCAATCAATCAAAATATATACTTAGCTGCTGGTAAGACTGGGTGCCAAGTCACACGTTAGAAGTCATGAGGCATGGTCCTTAGCTGCTTTTGAGAAAACTTTGCATTCTAGTGCATACACTGCTTTCAAATTGTGGAGTTGGAGAAGACTCTTGAAAGTTGCTTGGACTGCAAGGAGATCAAACCAGTCAATCCTAAAGGAAATAAACCTTGAATATTCATTGGAGGGACTGATGCTAAAGCTGAAGGTTCAATACACTGGCCACCTGATGTGTAGAGTGAACTCACTGGAAAAGACCCTGATGCTGGGAAAGATTGAGGGCAGGAGAAGAAGGGAGCGACAGAAGATGAGATGATTGGATGGCATCACTGACTCAGTGCATATGAGTTTGAGCAAGCTCAGGGAGATAGTGAAGGACAGGGAAGCCTGGTGTGCTGCAGTTCATGGGGTTGCAAAGAGTCAGACACAGTTAGTGACTGAACAACATATGCACTGCTAGAGGCTTGAATTACATTCCCAGAGCTCCAGGGAGAAGAGATGTTGGCTTCTTTGCATCACTCTGCTTCTGCTGTAGCATCTTCACTCAGTGAGACATTTGTGGTTGTTGGTTCCTCTGTCTATACTGTCAACTCCCCTTTATCTTTGGATGTTCAGCAACTAGCACAGTGAAGGGCACCTTCAGTACTTCTGTCTGGATGACTGATGGAGACAATACATGTCTAAATGTTCTGTAAGTTCTGTTCCTACCCAGTTATGAGCCTATACTCACTGTGTAGAGTCCTGTTAAAATGTAGTCCACTATCATCCATGGCAGGGATTAACTTTTTAATTTTATCTCTCTCTCTTTTTTTTTTAAAGACAGAGGTGGCAGAGATTTTCCTGGGCTGCCTTTAGGTAGAATTATTCTATGACACCCCTCCTTGCCTGCTTTCCATCCCGAGGTAAATAAACCTATGTTTGATACTTTCTTTTCCTTTGTAGAAATTAAATTTTACTATTCATAAAAGAGGATGGCCTACACTAATATGGATTTCAGGGACCAAGGGAGTAGTATTCAGATCCTGAGAAGGATACCCAAGGGACAGTGATTCTTTACCATAGCTGACTCCTGAGGCCATCTGGTTTCTAAGCCTGGTTTGTAACCCAGGGTGTTGACAAGGGACAGTATTGCAGTAGCAGCGTCACACCAGTGCCCAGGCTTCAGGCGAAGCGGGGCCTCTGTCTCACAGTGTTCTGGGGGAGTAAATGGCCCCCCTGGCCTGTGCTTTAAGCCTCAGGAATGTCTATGCTTTGAAGAAGATGCCTACTAATCTCTGGCCACTTCTTCCATGTCTGAGGTTTGGTGCAGACATCCGTGAATTTCCCCAGTTACTAAGTTGTGGCTTCTGCTTTATCAATGGCCTCTTCATTTACTTGAAGGTACTTCTCACCAATTTCGTGTTCTATATATAACTTTGGGTCTGGAGTTTATATTTCCTATTCCGTGGGTAAAGAACAATGGTGAGTTTTGAGCTCAAGGGATTAGGTAAATGGAAAAGCAAAGGTGACTGTTGCTCCGTCCTCTCCAACTCTTTGCGACCCATGGACTGTAACTCTCCAGGCTCCTCTGTCTGTAGAATTCTCCAGGCAAGAATCTTTGAGTGGGTTGCCAAATTCCAAAATGTGATCATTCTAGGAGTTCCCTGGTGGCCCAGTGTTTAAGAATCTGCCTTCCAATCCAGGGGACACAGGTTCAATCTCTGGTCAGGGAGCTAAGATCTCACATGCATTGGGGCAACTAAGCCCTCAAGCCACAACTACTGAGCCCGTGCGCCACAACTAGAGAGAAACTCCTGTGCTAAAACTAGAGAAGCCTGCAAGCCACAGTGAAGATCCTGTGTGCCACAACTAAGACCTGACACAGCCAAATACATATTAAAACAATGTGATCACCTCACTTCCTGTAGGAAAAAAGACTTTTTTCCTACTGGGAATAAACATATTTATGAACACAGAAATGGCACCAACCTCCACATACTTCTAACAAAGGGGCTTTTTGCCGTTAATATCCAGTAGCTTCAGCATCCATTCTGAAAATGTCTGCTGCCCTGCAATTACTCTCCAGCATCTCAGTATTTTCCTCATTTCTTATTCTTTTTATGGTCACATCTACTCATAAGAGAAGGAATGAAGTTTTTTTTGTCTATTGGTTGTTAAAACTTTAAACTGAGGAATCTTTTCTAGGAGTGCCTGTATTTTAACAAGCACAGACCTGTAAACCAAAAAAGTAGAGCTCCACACATGAATTTTAAGTGTTGGCCAGTGAAGCCTAAGATATTTTGGAGTCATTAGACATTTTTGGTTCCCTTGAAATATCCTGAAATGTGGTGAATCATCTACTCCATCAGAATGATTTGGATTATTGGTGGTCAGTGATACTGTTTAAAGCTTTCTTTGATGTCAAAATACATTTTATAGGGGTTGATGTTAAATAATCCTCTATGATATTAACCTCCATAGTAAAGAATGTCTTGAAATGGGTCTTTTGGGAAATGGTAACCCTAAATCTTTCATCTTTGTCACATTACTAGTGGCTGAAACTGAAGTCTTGAGAGGTCCCCAACATTGCAACCTGATGTTTATGTTTGAATCCAACTTGATTACACAAAGTCCATGTTGATTATTGGCAGGGAGTACTGGGAGGCCCTCCTTCTGGCTGCTATTTGGATCTCATAGGATAGAGACATTAAAATGGCATGAAGGAATGCAGGATGGAGCAGGAGGAGAAATCCTTAGCTCAATGCTTTAATCACCCCCTTGTCCACTGGACCCACCATCAAAGGTCTGCTCCTTGTCACATTGTGGGATGTCTCTAGGAGGTTCCAACTGTACCTGTTGAACCTACTTATTTTATTTGTTTTGTCTTTGTCTATAGATTATTGCTGGAGATTGGGTTCATCCTAGTTGGACTAGAAGTCTCCAAGTGGCCCTTGATGCATGGAAACTACAATTCCCCACAGCACACCAGCCCAAGAGCCTGGGCCCTCAGGGAGAGAGAATCTGGGAGCACTACTTATCCAAATGAAGAAGTCAGATCTAAGGCAGGAAACAGAGTAAGGTAATTGTATTACTTTTCTATTGCTGGGTAACATACCAGTTTAGCAGCTTAAATCTATACAACTTTATCATCTTGCTTTCATGTGTCAGGAGTTAGAGCATGGATTAGCTGGGTTATCTGTTCAGGGTGTCTCCAGACTTAAAGAGTGTTGTCTGGAGCTGCAATCTTATTTAGGCTCAGGATACACTTCCAGGGTCACTAGTTGTTAGCAGAATCAAAGAATCGAGTCTGTTTTCTTCTTTAAGGCCAGCGGGCAAATCTCTCTGACTTCAAAGAGGGGCCCAGTCTCTCTTCTAAAGAGTTCACCTAATAGGGTTATGCCCACCCAGGATAATCTCCCCACTTAAATTGATTAACTAAAAAAAAAAAAATTAAAGCTTAATTATATCTGAAAAATTCCTTTGCCTTGTAATGTAGCAATACCAGGAAGGATTCCATCATACCACATATATGGAGGGCTTATATGCCAAGGAATTGTGGCTATCTTGGGGGTCATCTGAACATTCTGCTTATCAAAATGATGAAAAGAGTGTGAACCCAGGAGTCAGACAGTCCTGGGTTCAACTTTTGTCCTTGGTCTTTCTTATCTGTTAAGTAATACTGGTTTTCTGATACCTGACCTATCAAATGAAGATAGTCATATTACTGTGCAATCTTATAGAGATTTGAGGCAGTTTGTGTAATCACCTAGCACAGAGAGTCCCCCATCAGCAAGGATATTATGATAAGAAGGGAAGAAGTTCTTGGTCAAGGAGAAGGGGGAGTAGATAAGCAGTTTTCTGATTACGAGCTTAATTGTTGTGGAAAAGTTTTTGAAGGCCTTTGGAATATGGAACTACATCTGCAAATCCACATAAAGAATGGGAATTTACCAAGGAATAACTGGGCAGTTTCACATTTATGTTTTCAATTTGTTCAGCCTAAACCACAAAATTCAAACAAAGAAGGTGTGAAAGGCTGGCCCAGACATTGCAAACTTGCAGCATCTGATGATAAGAGTAGATAGAAGGAAAATGTTTTTCCTGTTTTTGTAATAGAGCTAAATTTTTCTATTTATGAAAGTGATATATGAAAATTATATAATTTGGGAATTATGTATAAATACAAAAAAGATAACCAATATAGGAATTAGTTTGTTTCCTTCCAGTCTTTTCTCCTTGCAAAGTTTATATTATTAGTATCTTTCTATGCATACAGTTGGGCTTCCCTATGGCTCAGTAATAAAGAATCTGCCTACCAGTGCAGAAGACACAAGAGACATGGGTTTGATCCCTGGGTTGGGAAGATCCCTTGGAGAAGGAAATGGCAACTCACTCTAGTATTCTTGCCTGGAGAATCCGATGGACAGGGGAGCCTGGCAGACTACAGTCCTTAGGGTCACAAAGAGTTAGACACAACTTAGTCACTAATAACAACATGTGCACAATTACACATCCTTCTTATTTATCTTAATATTAGATCACAAGCTTGTTTCTTTTTTTTTTTTTTTTTGACAACTGTTAAATTAAAACCATCATTTAAAATGGCTACACCCTTTAGGGATTGCAAGTTTGAATTGTTTGGTTATTTGATTAATGTCTCTCTCCGACAACTGGAATATAAATTCCAGAAGAATATGAGCCAAGTCTCTTGTGCATCACTGTTGTATCCCTAGCACCTAATGATACCTGGCACATGGCACATAAACAATAAGTATTTGTTGAAAGGCTGAAATAATGAATAAATGACTATATCTTGTGAATGTGCTGTAATTTACTTGTACTCTATTATTGTTAAATACTTTTTTCATTATTATAAATGAAGTTGCATTTCCCATGGATAAAATGATCCCCCAAATGCAATGTATTTAACACTAGTACCCACCCATGTAAGTGTCAAAGAATAGACAAACATCTATAATATTTTTGAAGAGAGAATCTGGTCTCATTATGCTCTTTGGGTTTGTTGGTTATAACATAGTACATATGGCCATTGATGAATAATTGTATCTATAGGTAAGACCCAAAGTGGGGATTTTGCAAAGGTGCTTTTTGTTTCCCTGGTGAACTCCAAGAGCTTGGGTGGCATTTGAGTACAGTAAGAGATTTCTTGCAGTAGACAGAATTCTAAAAATGGGTCCCAAGATTCTATGATTAATCTACAGGACCTATGAATATAATGAGCTATTACTACCATAATTATGTTGTGTTATATGGTACGGTTGGCTTTAAGATCTATAGATTATAAGAAAAAGCTAGGGAATGAGATGCTCATAAAGGCTCTGAAAATCTCCTACATGTTTCTTGGAATCTAGAAAGTCATACACATGTGTAGAGCTATGTGCATGCTCAGGGCTGTGTGAGTGCTGAGAAAGACCTGAGATAAATGTCCTAAGCTCTCATCTCTGGCTCACCTTGAAGTTCTATATAAATCTGAAAGAAAGACTAAGGTAAAGTTGTCAGCTGGCTGGCTGAGTGTTAAGATGTGCCCCAACATGCACACCAAGATTCTAAACAAAGACTGATACACCTACTGGTTTCAAGAGTTTAAAGAAATTTCTGTTTAATAATTAGCAACTACTAAGCTAACTGAGCAGACATTTCATTTACCAAATAAAACAGAGAATGCGGATTTTATAAAAATAGTTCAAAAACGTCACTAAACAAACAACAATCAGCAATAATAACAAACTCTGGGAAGGAGGGAGAATATAATTTTCAGAGTTTCCACATATGTTCCCTTTTCAACAAAAATTATGAGACCTGGAAAGAAACAAGAATGGATAGCCCAAACAGAAGAAAGAAGCACATGATAGAAACTGTCCCTGAGGAAGCCCAGATGGTGGACTAAGTAGATAAAGATTTTAAATCAACTATTTAAAGTATATTCAAAATAACTTAAGAATATCATGTTTATGAAATCAAAGAAAATATGAGAGCAATATTTCACCAAACAGAGACTACCAATAAATATATAAAGGTTATTTAAAAAGAACCAAATAGAAATTCTGGAGCAAAAAAATACAGTAAGTGAAATTAAAAAAAAATTACTAGAAGGGCTCAAAAACAGATTTGGTAAGGTGGAATAAAGAATCATTGAACTTAAAAGATAGGTCACTTGAGGAACAGAAAGAAAAAGGAAAGAAGAAAAATAATGAACAGAGCATTAGAGACCTGTGGTGTATTCAAATGTATGAACACACACACAATGGTAACCCCAGGAGAGAATAGAGCAAGAGGAGTGGAAAGAATATATGAAGAAATAATGGCTGAAATATCCCAAATTAGTTAAAATAAAAACAAAAACATTTATCCACACATCTAAGAAGCTCAGTGAGGGTCAAGTAGGACAACCTCAAAGAGAGTAACACCTAGACAAAACATAATCAAATTGTTGAAATGCAAAGACAGAGAGCATCTTAAAAGCAGCAATAGAGAAGTAACTCATCACTTGCAAGATTAACCTGATTTCTCATCAGAAACCATGGATAGCAGAGGCAGTGGGGTGATGTATTCAATGTGTTCAGAGAATAAGAATGTCAACCAATAGATCCATTAAATCTACCCTTCAAAAATAAAGGAGAAATTAAATCATTGTGGCATAAATTTGAGAGAATGTTGTATACAAAAATTAACGCGAAAATGGATCAAAGACCTAAATATAACAGCTAAAATATAAAACAGAAGAAAACACAGGTCTAAAGCTTCATGACCTTGTCTTAGGCAATGGTTTCTTAGCAATGCCATGTAAAGTGCAAGGAACCAAACAAAAACAGATCAATGAATAGTATCAAGAAAGTAGAAAAATATCCCCCAGAATGAAAGAAAATATTTGCATAAACACACACACAATGGATAATATACCCTTTTTGATATATGATGTAATAAAATATTTGTATATAAAAAAAGAAAAAAAAAGATTATCTAGATGGACTTTATTTAATCACATCAACGCCTTTAAAAGCAAATGTTTTTTTCTGGTTGGTGGCGGAAGGAAATGAGAGAATGTTCTCCTTATCTTCCCTGATATGCAGAATCTTGTGTAAAGATTCAACTGTGAGATTGAGTCTAGAATTATCTCACAATTGTCTTCTTCTGTTCCTTTGTTTTCTTTTTTAAATTAGTTTTTATTGGGGTTTAGTTGATTTATAATGTGTTCATTTCTACTGCACAGCAAAATGGATCAGTCATACACGTACATCTATCCCCTCCCTTTTGGACTTCCTTCCCATTCAGTTTCCCCACAGTGAACTGAGTAGAGTTCCCAGTGTTATACCGCATGTTCTCATTAGTTATCTGTTTTATGTGCATGTGTATTAAGTTGCTTCAGTTACGTCTCACTCTTTGTGACCCCATGGACTGTAGCCTACCAGGCTTCTCTGTCCATGGGATTCTCCAGGCAAGAATACTGGAGTGGGTTGCCATGCCCTCCTCCAGGGGATCTTCCCAACCCAGGGGTCGAACCCACATCTCCTGCATCTGCAGGTGGGTTCTTTACTGATAGTGCCACCTGAGAAGCCCCTATCTATTTTGTACATAGTATCAATATTATATATATGTCAGTCCGAATTCTTCTTGTTCCTTACTTATTTGAATATTTTAGAAGGACTAATGGGTGGATGTAACTAACTGTCATAATTTTATAACTGTTTTGGCAAATATATCCTCAAAATGTGATTCTGACTGACTGGCTGACAATCTGGAGTCTCCACAGAAGGCCACTTACCAGAGGACTTCACCATTGCTCGGAATCTAACTTTCAGCACCCAACAGACTTGGGAAGCAGCCTTTGTCTCCACCCTGGGAGTAGGCAGGAAGAGCAATAACCAGCCTGGTGGAAAATGATGGATGAACTGCTTATGCAGAGTGTTCATGGGTACATGGGAAACTTAATTAAAAATGAGAGTTTTGAATTTCAGATGAAGAAAACATTCTAAACACATCATAGCATTAAAACAATAATAGCAACTGACTAACCAACAACTTAAACAGGTATTTATTTAAAAAGGGAGAGAAAAAAGTGAGTGGCCCTCAGACTTTTTTGTAATGTAAAATGCCAGAGGAAAATAAAGCAATGATTACTGAAGTTCAATGGAACAAGTTATGCCCCCAAATTCTCTCCTTAGCCAGTTATCATTCATTTGAAAGCTATGAAAAAGAATACACAGGCATACAAGACTTTAGTACTATAGTACTTTCCACATTTTTAAAAAACTAAAAATTTCTTAACAATAAGGGAAATAAATGAACTTGTCAAAATAAATGGAACAGAACAGGAAAAAAACATAAAGAAATAAGAAAGATTAAAGACAATTTTATAAGTTAGAAAACATAATACAGTTTATATTAAGTTCTAAAAACTTAATTTTGTAGAAAAGCAATAATATAGACAAAAGATTATGTAATCCAAGTAGATTAAAAATACTTTAGATTTAGCAATGACAATATAAGCAAATTAAATCAATTGTACAAAAATAATTTTTAGAATACTAGCCTATTAATTTTCAGTGTCATTGAAATATATAATTTTTTTGACAAATATCCAAAAATTGGTACATAGGATAGAAGTTATCAATATATCAATAACTCTAAAATAAATCCAAAGATTGAAAAAATAACCCCAGGAAATGGGTCAGGTCTGGGTGGTTTCACAGTGTTTTATGGTCTTTCAAGAGATACACGATGCTGATATGGTTTAAATGTTATAGAGCACTGGGGGAAAAAAAGGCCCTTGCAATAACTTTATTTTTGTGTGGATAGTGTAAGCTTTGTGGCCAAAACTTGGAAGAGGTAGCACAGGATAAAAAGAAATGAAAAACTGTGAGTAATTTCTCATTTATCCATGAAGGAAGCATGTTGAATAATATATTAGAAATACAAATCCAACAGTATAGTCAGTGAATAATTCACCATGACTAAGTAGAATTTATTTTAGGAAAATGAGTATGGCACAACATTTAAAAATCTATTAATATAAGTCATGATATTAGTAGGTTAAAGGGGAAACACTATTATCATAATTTCTAAATATGCATTTTATAATATTTAATATTATGATTAAAAGGACAAAATCTCAGTCTTTAGGAATAGGTGTGTCCTTCCTTAACATATGGGGGTTGGAAGCTTCCTCTCAAGTGAACAACAGACACACCAAAGACACAGTGGGTTAGATGAGGTCGGATGAAATAAAACAACACTTCCTAATGTCACTTCAGCACAGTTTTGGAAATGTTACTTTATGCAAATAGAAGTGAAAATAACAGCAAATGTAAGAAGAATAAAAATTGGAAGGGATAAAGTTATAATTTATAGGAAATGCAAAGAGATGATTGGCTTCTGAAAAACCCAATATAATCAACTAAAATCAGCTATTGGACATAATGAGAGTTCAAAAGATTTTAATTTGTGTTTTATTGCAAAACAATTAACAGCTAGAAAACAAATTAGAAAGCAATTCTGATTTATAGGCACACTGGAAAACAACAACAGAATAGCAAGTTGCCTGGGTCAAGGTGTAATGTTTCCTAAAGGCAAAATGGAATTCCACAACGTGGGTGTATCCAGCTTTGGGAAAAGAAAGATCAGTTTCAACTCCAGTTCCTCCCCTTACTACTGATGTGACCTGTTAACCAAGCTTAATTTCATCCTCTTTAAAGCTAAGAGGATAACATCTTGTGGGGTTTTTATGAGGGTCGAATGAGACAATGCATCTGAAAATGCTCAATAAAATGCCGGCTTATAGATTATTATTGAGAAAATTTCAAAACTATTGGCACATAGTAATAATCCATCCTGGAAGAAGTTAATCATCTGGACATATTTGTATGCATAATAAGTATACATAAGTATGTTCTATGTAGTTTTGTTTTAATAGAGAAAATTTAGAAATGACTTAAAGTCACAAATAGAGGATTAATGAAGTATACTATTATAAAGCTAAGTGATTTAATTTTTACATTCATTTTAAAATATGACATGGTAATACATTCACTGACAATGTGAAGACTGTCATAATATGTCTGGTGAGAGGATGAGTAAATATAGAATTTTTGATCTTATTTTGGTGAAAATTCTGTATATGATCATATGTATTTAATTGTGAAATGAAAACTGAAAGGATATACACTAAAATAATAGTAATGCTTCTCTATGGATTTTCAGATTTCAGTCCATTGAATTCTTTCTTTGTATTATTTGGGTTTTCCAATAATTCTATAAAGAACATTAATTCATTGAACTAGTAAAAATAGTAAGAAACAGATTACTTGAGGGCCTCTTTTGCACACTGAGATCACTTGTCAAATCCTACAAGCTGACTCTGCCTCCTGACAGAGTTTAGATAAAAACTTACCTCTTAGTCTTTTTCCTGATCCACAGTCTTTGGAAAGTTAAAGCCCGCCCTTATATGGTTGATGCATTTCTGTACATATGTCAATATCATCAGTCAAAAATTACTCTGACTTGGGAACCATTGTCTCTTTGATGTGATTTGTGCATCTCAGCTCTCATCATTCATTCAAAAAATATTGACTGTGCATCCAGATATTCTGCCAGATGCTTGATATGAGCTGTTGGTCTGGGGTCCTAAAGAGATCCAAGAAATAACCCTGTTCTTTCTTGGCTAGGTTTCTGAACTAACTGAGAAATAATTCAAAAGAAAGAGCACACTGAGAAAAAAATGTTTGCTAAAATTGTTCAGTAGACAGCTCATCTGCTGATAGTTGGAGTCTGAAGAGCAGGTATGTTTTACTAGGTCACTACCTTCCACTGTTTGAGTGCAGGGGAAAGGACAGAGTCCACATCTCACATGGGTAGCAGTGTGGATGGACTTATAACCTCCAGTTGAGCTCCGCAGATAGAAGACTCTCTCCAGGTGACTTTTTCTGAATAAGGGTGAGGAAGGGAGTGGAGAGAAACCAGGTGTATGATGCTAATTTTATTTTTTCCTAAGGAAGGAAAAGGCCAGAGATAGGGATACCCTTCCCAGAGAGGCAGTGGTTGTCTAAAGAAGTCTTCTAGCTTCAAAGTCATTCCCTCTAGTCCTAACCACTATTTTTTGGATATTTTCCTGGAATCTCTGGTGGGCAGTATAGATTTTTTCCCCTGGAAGACTGAGTGGAGGCAGAGAGTGTTATCAATTAAATGAACTCTGAAGCCACACTATGCTTAAGGCTAAACATTCATTCCCAGGTCTATTTCTCTTTCCAAATTATATTTAGCCATATTTTTCAATATAGCCCACCAGAGATACAATAAAATTAAATGACAACATTAAGATACTCCTAATAATAAAATGTCAAGAACATAGAAATGCCCCAAACTGAATATAAACACTCTCCCATTTTCCAATTCCTGGGGAGAAATTAGTCCAAAAATTAAATTGCTTTGCAAGTTCAAGTGCAAAGAAATTAAAGGCAGAAATCAAATTTTCTTGCCCTTGTAAATGAAAAGCCTAATGAAAACAAAGTTCTTTCCTATTTTTAATTTTGTTCATTGTTAGCCAAAGGTGGTCTTTTGGGTGGAATTGGGGTGCTTTTAGCAGCTTTCACTGGAATGATTATGATTGCTTCAGGAATTCTGAAGCTGAGTTAGTCCAATGCCAAATTTCCGACAAACCTCACTTTTTTTTTTTTAAAAAAAACTAAATAATATTTTTATTTTTTTTTCTCCCTTTTATTGTTTTTGCCATACAATGTCATGATATCACCATGGGTTTACAAATGCTCCCCCTCCAGAAACCCCTCCCTCCCCCCTCCCTCCTCCCTCCCCCCCGGGAAATCTCGATGCACCAGCCCCGAGAATCAATCTTGGGCTGGCGATTGATTAGACATATGATAATTAACATGTTTCAATGCCATTCTCCCATATCATCTCACCCTTTCCCTCATCCACAGAGTCCACGAGTCTATTCTATACATCTGCGTTCCTTTTGCTGTCTCGCATGTTGGATACTCATTACTGTCTTTCTAAATTCCATATATATGTGTTAATATACTGTATTGTTGTTTTTGCTTCTGGCTTACTTCACTCCAAATTGCTTCTCTGTGTGCTCAGTCACTAAGTCGTGTCTGACTCTTTGCAACTGCATGAACTACAGCCTGCCAGGCTCCTCTGTCCATGGGATTTTCCAGCCAAGAATACTGAGCAGGTTTCCATTTCATACTCCAGAGGACCTTCCCAACCCAGAGACTGAACCTGCATCTCTTGTGTCTCTTGCACTGTAGATGATTCTTTACCATTGTGCCACCTGGGAAGCCCAAATTCCTTGGACACTGATAATTACTAGTACTGTTCTCACCTACACCACATTTACAAAACAAGCCAATCCCCAGCTCTAATAGTAGAGTTTCCAGGCAAAGCTTTGTGTATAGAACATAGTACTTAATGCTTCCCAAGTACACAGCAGAAGCTCAGTGGTTACTGAGAAGATCAACTGTAAATCCCAATTTCCCCGAGACTGTCCCAGTATATGTCTTATCCCAAAGTTATGATCAAGTAGCACATTCGATTACTCAGCCATTAAAAAGAATGCATTTTTCTACTGAGGTGGATGCAACTGGAGCCTAAGCCAGAAGGAAAAACAACAATACAGTATACTAACGCATAGATATGGAATTTAGAAACATGGTAACCATAACCCTGTATGTGAGAGAGCAAAAGAGACACAGATGTATAGAACAGTCTTTTGGACTCTATGGGAGAGGGCAAGGGTGAGATGATATGGGAGAACGACATTGAAACATGTTTATTATCATATGTGAAATCAATCGCCAGCCCAGGTTTGATGCTAGATACAGGGTGCTCAGGGCTGGTGCACCGGGATGACCCAGAGAGATGGAATCGGGAGGGAGGTGGGAGCGGGGTTCTGGAAGGGGAACACATGTATACCCATGGCGGATTCATGTCAATGTATGGCAAAACCAACACAATAATGTAAAGAAAATCAATCAATCAATCAGTCACTAAATCAATTTAAAAAACATATAGCACATTCATTCTCCAAATCACTTGGTTTAAAAATAAATTACAGGGACTTCCTTGGTGATCCATTGGTTAAGAATCCACCTAACTTAAGATGACAAATATTTCTATATTTTCTCCTCTTTTTCTCTTTTCTTTGTTGCTTTTGAATGTTCAGTTAGTCCAGAACCATTTAACTTACAGGTGGTAGACTCAAGAAAAATGTTATAAATTGAGTGACTTCCCAATAAAACTAAAATCTAGATTACCTTCATCAATAGAATGGTCAGATAATTTATTTTTTAATATTTACTTATTTATTTGGCTGCATCACGTCTTAGTTGCAGCAAGCAAGATCTTTCATTGATCTATATGTCTAACGTGATGCCAACACCACATCCTTGTGACTACTGTCACTTTACAGTAAATAATGAAATCAAATAGTATGAGTTTTCTAAATGTATTAATCTCTTTCAAAATTGTTTCAACTCTTTCAGGTCCTTTGTTTTCCTTTGTCATTTTATTTATTTATTTTTTTACTTTATTGTGTTGGTTTTGCCAAACATTGACATGAATCTGCCATGGGTATACATTAGAACCTACTGTCTTTGCTCCTTTTTGTTCATTTCCTTGCTCCCTTTAGTGGACTTCTTGTTCAGTGTCATAGAAGCTGGAGTTTGAATTTTTCTCCTCGAGCAATGCCAGACAAGGTCTGATCTTGTGATTTATTGCCTGGAGGAGAGTAACTGTGAGCACATGCTCCCTATAGGTAGGCAGCCTCCCAAAAAGAAAGAGAGAAAGAAGGGCTGTGTGTAAGTCAAGTGGACACCTAAAATCAAGCCCCAGAATAAGGTGAACCAGGCATGTGTATGTACATGCCTCCTGTTACAACCAGAGCAAAGAGGTTGTTACAACCAGAACAAGAGGATTCTTGTTCCAAAAAGAATAGGAGAGAGAAAGGGCCTCAACTATGCATGATCTTTTACCATTTCTTCCCAAGTGGGTAATCAATTACCCAAAGGAATGAGAAGGGATGAAGAGAAAATAGGAAGATAACTGTCATCAATGGGATTGTATTCTCCCCATCAGCACTGAGTTGACAGTCTTAGTTTCCATTTCCATGTTATGAGGGGACCTACTTTTTACCTTTATGTATCTCATGAAACAAAGACGTGTGTGTGTGTAGTGAGAGGGTGGTGGAAGGGGAAGGTGTTTGTCCTTAAAAAAAAATAATGAAGTTGGTCATAGTTTGTATAAAACACCTGCAGAGAATCAGCTTATATCTTCATTAGTCATTGCCATACAGAAGATCTTCATAATTTTTAAGGAGTTTTTTTTTTTAATAAGGCTTAGTATAAAATACTGAGATTTATTTTTGGAAAAAAAACTTCCTATTACAAAAGTGATCATGGTAGATTGTTAATCATATCTCAAATTAATTTTATTTCTCAAAACATAGCTCTTCCACAAAAATGCCCTCCCTAGTTATTTTTGGTCTCTGTTTTGTTTCCCTTCGATTCCACTGATTCTTTACCATGGAGCTGCAGCTGAATTCCTGTGTGAAGATGCTGACACATGGACCAAGTGTGCCATCTATGAGTGCTTGACAGCTGGTCCTCACCTCACTGAATTCTGCAAAGGATAAAGCCAATGCTTGCCCTGGACTCTGTCTTCTTGGCCCCAAGAAAGCCTTTCTCTTGTAGCTTTTCTGGAGTTTTTATGAAAGTAGTTCTTTCAATTTCAGAAGTCACCTCTCTTTCATTAAACTATGCACAAACTCTCCCCTCTTCCTTAGGGGATAGTTTTCTTGTGCTGCTCAACTTCTTCTGTGCTCCCCTCAACAAAATCCCTATTGTGTATGTACTGTTCTTGTCCTGTAGACCCTGGAGAGCTGACAGCCCATTTCTAAAAAAGAGTTTCTAAAAAAGATTTACTCTTCAGCTTGGATGAAATACTTTGCTACAATTAATTTCTCTTATCCTATTCTCAAAATAGGGCACAACAAATGAATTTTAAGTATGTTAATTTATCTACAATTTACTCTGCTAGAATAACTCACTGTCACTTAGAATGGGTCCTCAACAAGGCATTTTGCATTTTAAGCCTCATCATGAATTGAGATGAAAGACCATTTCTTCTTATATTTTTAAGTGGGCCATGGGTACAGCTGCCTGGCAACAAGCCCTGAAAAGACTCGTTCCATTTTGATGTAGGCTTTGACTTCAACTTCTTCCTGAAACGTGAGAGATTTGGTAGAACTCAGATACAGGAAAGGAAAAAGATGACAGAATTTTGGGAGGTGTTTATTATAGACTGAGAAATGATGACCACATGTGATGCTTATTAGGTGCTAGGCACTGATCTAAAATGTACTTTTATTTATTTATTTTTTTTATTATTGTTTTTGCCATACATTGTTATGATATCACCATGGGTTTACATATGCTTCCCCTCCGGGTCCCCCCTCCCTCCTCCCTCCCCCCCCGGGAAATCTCGCTGCACCAGTCCCGAGCATCAATCCTGGGCTGGCGATTGATTAGACACATGACAATTAACATGCTTCAATGCCCTTCTCCCATCTCATCCCACCCTTACCCTCATCCACAAAGTCCACAAGTCTATTCTATACATCTGCTTTCCTTTTGTTGTCTCCCATGTTGGGTTCTCATTACTGTCTTTCTAAATTCCATATATATGTGTTAATATACTGTATTGTTGTTTTTGCTTCTGGCTTACTTCACTCTGGATAATGGGCTCCAGTTTCGTCCATCTGAGTAGAATTGCTTCAAATGAATTTTTTTTTAATGCCGAGTAATATTCCATTGTGTATATATACCACAGCTTTCTTATCCATTCGTCAGTTGATGGGCATCTAGGTTGCTTCCATGTCCTGGCTATTGTAAACAATGCAGCGATGAACATTGGAGTATTTCTACCTAAAGAATCAAAAGACTTGTATATAGAAAACTATAAAATGTACTTTTATTTTGTTTGTTGTCAGTCCTCCCTGGGCTGGAGTGTAAGCTCCATGAGGGCAGAGATTGCTGTCTTTTAAGTTTCTTGGTCTATCCCTAGTTCCTAGATCTTGGAGTCATTGAAAAGACTGCCTTAGTAAGTCTCTTGCCCCATGTAATGAATACTTTGATTATTTGGATGTTACACATGAGTAAACAGGGACTTAATTGGTCATGTGATTTGTCCAAGGCCATGAACTTAATGAGTAATACAGCCAAGAATCTCAGGTCTGACTCCTGAGTCCGTGGTTGAAACACTTGTCTACACTATATCTCATCTCTCTCAATCTTGTCAATAACAACTCTGAGAGATAGATATTACCCTTACTTTATGGATGAGGAAATTGAAGCACAGAGAAGTCAAATAATCTGACTCAGGTCACACAGCTAGTACCTTGGGAAGGTACGTCTTGAATTCACATAATTTTGACTCTAAAGTCCATGCACTTCTCCTTGTACTGTGGTGTATTGGTGAGAGGCTTTAAAAATTAGTATAATTATACATTTCAGGCTCAAGTTATGATGATGTTGAGAATAATGAAAACTCGTCAGTGGCAGAAAACAGAAGCTAAGCATAGCTCAAATCAAAGATACAGGATCCTTACTTATTGTGATTCAGGAGTCAGATTTCCTGGGGTTCACCTCTTTCCATGTGGTGTCTCAGGTCATAAGGAGGCTGTAAACCTTGCTTGTGTGCTCACCAGCCCTCAGGGCTGAAATATACCTTTTTCTTTTCAGTTAGTGCCACTAAAGACAGATTTGTTTGCTGTCCGTTTACCACGATGATGGGTCACTGATCTGAGTTGAGCTAAGAAGGCTGTATGTTAACCAGCCAGAGTTGTGAAGGGTACTATAAAAATGATGAGGGAAGCTATGAAGGCACTCTCTGTGCCCTGAAGGTACTAAGGATGAATGCTCTGTATTCTACTTTTGTGCTCTTATAGGCATGGGGAGATAAATACCAAGTACTGCACAAATCCACCTGTCCAGATTCCAGCAGACGTAAGCTCTTTAGGGAATATGGTGCTTAAGAAGTTAATAATGTTTAGAAATCTCTGAGTCTGTCAGAATAATGAATGCAGCTAATAAACATTCTAATTAGTTAACCTAGAGAAAAATCTTTTCAACTCTAGAGCAGACATTTTCATATTATCCTGAATGTAAACATTACCTTATCACAGACTGCTGTTTAAATGTTACTCTATATCTTTTCTTGGGTTCAGACACTGTTATTGACTATGCAAAAAGCTGCAGAAAAAGACTTAATAAAAAGTGACAGCAGGCAGCTTTTCCTGCCGGCAGAGATTAAGTGCTTAGCTCTTGGCATTTCAATTACCTAAAACTAATGGAATAAATATTTTACAATATTATTGCCTTTTGGGGGGTATAGCACTCAAAGAGAAAACTATACATGAAATGGAATTTTTTTCTTAATGAAATAATTTAAAATGGATTTAATATCAGAATCTGATCATTAGAAAAATAAAGATACCAGCATGAAGAAATCAGGACATAATTTCTTGTATGCATGGCCTTCACCACTGTCATTTTGCCTCCAGCATAACTTTAAAATAATGCCCTCTAACGCTATCCATAAAACCCTTTTAGCTGAGCTCAGATGATTTTATGATGGCATAAATTTATTAGGGTAATTTTTTTTTTTTAAGCATGAGGCTAGTCAAGAATTTCCAGCTTCAGAAAATATTACATTTTAGGTGTCATGGGGTTGAGGTCCGATTAAGTTTACTCTTTGACTTGACTCTCAGTGATCCTGTTTTGTGTTCTTCCTTGTCTCCTGGCTTATTGAAGACACAAAACACAAAGCAACAGCTGCCTGGGAAATGTGCTTTCTCAATGCAGTGATACTTCTTTATTATCTAGTGCAGAGCCTTCCATGCAAAGATAATAATGGATTTTCTCCACTGATACATAGGGCCGAAAAATAAATCACCCACTGCTAATTTCAGTGTTTGATGTCTTTGGAGAGAGGAAAATGGTCTATTTTCCCTTTAGGTATGTCATCATTTTTAGTAAAGTCAATAAAAAAATGCCAAATCTGAATCTGAAAATGACTGGCATATTCCATAATGTCACATCATATCTGATAGGGCCCATTAGTTTACAGTTATTGTTTATAGAATTTATCATAGTGTGTGTGAATCTAGGAAAGTTTTATGATGGAACTAAAAATTCAAAAATACCAATCATCTTTTAACAGATCTCTTTCCCTATTCAATTGACTTGCCTTGTGCACATGGCATTTTCAGTTCAGTTCAGTTTCTCAGTCATGTCCGATTCTGCAACACCATGGACTGTGGCACACCAGGCTTCCCTATCCATCACCAGCTCCTGGAGTTTACTCAAACTCATGGCCATTGAGTCAGTGATGCTATCCAACCATCTCATCCTCTATCGTCCCCTTCTCCTCCTGCCTTCAATCTTTCCAGCATCAGGGTCTTTTCTAGTGAGTCAGTTCTTTACATCAGGTGGCCAAAGTATTGAAGTTTCAGCTTCAGCATCAATACTTCCAATGAATATTCAGGACTGATTTCCTTTAGGGGACTGGTTGTATTTCCTTGCAATCCAAGGGTCTCTCAAGAGTCTTCAGCACCACAGTTCAAAAGCATCAATTCTTTGGTGCTCAGCTTTCTTTAGAGTACAGCTCTCACATCCATATATGACTACTGGAAAAACCATAGCTTTGACTATATGGACCTTTGTTGGCAAAGTAATATCTCTGCTGTTTAATATGCTGTCTAGGTTGGTCATAACTTTTCTTCCAAGGAGCAAGCAACATTTTTAAGGGACATCTAAACAGTCATGGGTTTTATATAGTTTTATATTTGTTATATCAGTGATAACAGCAAATGATTTATTTATTGAAATTGCATCTATGTATGGAAAAATATGACTTCAAAGAAGACTCTTGATACTTCATCCATTTTTATTTCTAAATTGAGGATTTATGAATACTGGCCAATACACATGGAACGAAAACTATCTTTGAAATTAATTATCTGAAAAGATTATTTGATCACTTAGGAAAAATATTTATACTTGAAGAAAGAACTTGTTGGACACTGAAAAAAATGAGCAAGAAATTCTTGCCAAAGGATTGGTTAAATTTTGCCTAATAATATAGTAAAATTAATATGTAATTTCTGTTCTATAGATTAAAGACAAATGATCCAATAACCTCATAAATTCAGTACCAAAATCCAGAACTCTATAACATAGAATATAACCCCTTTAGCATGTCTGTTCAATTTGCTTCCTAAATCTGTTCATTTCTCTGTAACTTGTCATCTGTCAATCTAACCCTACCTGCCATTTTCTGTTTTCTAAATCAGTTGTTGTTCTTCTAGAATGATTTCTTAACTCAATAGCCAAAGTGATCATTTAAAGATATAAGCCTAATCCTTTAATTTCCCTGCTCAGACTCTCCAATGGCCTCCCATTACTACAGAAATTTAATCCCGTCCCTTATCATCCTACAAAGCCCTCCCTATCTGGCTCCTGCAATCTCCAACACCTCAACCCCTAGGGCTCTCCATATCAATGTCTCCAACCGTTCTGGACACCTTGTTCCCTTTATCTGAAATGCTCCTTCTGCAGACCTTGGAAGATCATCTATCACTTCTCTGAGTCCTCAGTTCAAGTCACATCTGTTAGGGGTGTTTCCTAACCCACACTATAGTTGGCACATTTCTTTAAAGAGCTTTTCAATATCTAATATTTTACTTACTGATATATTTATTACTATACTTCTCCTATGACAAGTCATCTTGTAAAAGTAAGTACCTTACCGATCTTATTCACTATTCTACCCCTAATTCCTTGAAGAGCTCCTGGTACTCTGTTGGTTCTCAATGCATATTTATTGAATGGCCCTAAAGTTTCTCCTGAAACTTGGAAGTTTTTTAACTACCTGAATACAGTACCACCCATTCCTAATTCATATGTCTTGAATGTGCTCTTCTTCCCTATCATGCTGATCTGAATGCTTAACTGGGAAGCATTTTTATCCAATATAGATGGCTAACTAAAAAATTAAAAGGAGTGATGTGAGAACTCTGGTGATATTTAGGATGGATAGCATTTTTATTGTTTTTAGTGGCATGATGAAATAAGAATCCTTCTAAATGTTTTGGATATCCCCATGTAGCAATTATCTTGTGAACAGGGTACCCCTGATGTGTTTTGATTTCAAAGCTTCACATTGGATTTTATGATCACGCACTGGATTCAGGAGTTATTCCCCTACATTATTTGACAGATTGATAGGATCAAAATTGTGGCCGAAACTGTGACCAAGATTCAGTCCCAACACCATACAAGGGATAACTCTACCCCAGCTGCAGCTTTATCCTAGGTATATCTCTCCTAATTTATTACTTTTTTCTTATTCATATTAATAACCTAAGGATTTAGGCAGTGAGATGTCTACTTGTTTTTTCTCTAAGGTCAAGGTCAAGATCATCTTTCTAGGACCTCTTTCCTACACTTTGTTTAAGGCTCAAATTACCTCCATTTACATCCAGAAATGTACCTCTTATCTGTTTCCAAAATTGGGGAACTTGGTAGCTTTCACAAATGATGCTTCTTATTCAGTAAAGTGTGTAATTTGGAATATTCTAAAAATTGATTGTCTGGGTTCTTAGAAGTTCTAGGAACTCTGTAATATACAGCAAAAACACAAATTCTCTATGAAGACTTTGGAGGAGGAAATGCCATTATGTAGGAGGAAAACGTAGAGGGAAAATGACCTTACACAAGAAGTTCTAGAAAGGAATTCCTAGAACAATATTGACGAGGCATCTGAGAAGAAAGATGATGTTCTACAAATAAGATTTTATTTTACACCCATGGAAAATTGAAAGATAGTGTTAAAATTATGTAAAAGTCTTGATGAGAATTTCCTGATAGGTCTCATCATATAGATGGTTTTATATCAGCTAAATTTATTGATATCTTCATGTATTCTTTAAGACTTCTCTCCAAATTCACTGAATAAGAAATTCTCTGTTTCTGGATGGCTTTATTTACATGATCATCTGGACCTGTGATGCTGCATAGGTGTTCACTACCCAGTTCATGTTAATAGTCTTCTGCTTTCCTGTGTTCATATGAAACTCAGAGAGTTTCAAAGGACTTTTTAAAATTTCTTGAATGTTTACAAAGAATTCATTGTTATTAAGCACATTTAAACTATCTGTAATCAAATCATCTGCAGCCATGAAATTAAAAGACGCTTGCTCCTTGGAAGAAAACCTATGACAAACCTAGACAGCATATTACACAGCAGAGACATCACTTTGCCATATAGTCAAAGCTATGGTTTTTCCAGTAGTCATGTACACATGTCAGAGTTGGACCGTAAAGAAGGCTGAGTGCTGAAGAATTGATACTTTTGAACTGTGGTGCTAGAGAGGACTCCTGAGAATCCCTTGGACAGCAAGGAAATCAAGCCAGTTAACTCTAAGGGAAATCAACCCTGAATATTCATTGGAAGGACTGATGCTGAAGCTGAAATTCCAGTTCTTTGGCCATGTGATGCAAAGAGCCGACTCATTGGAAAAGACCCTGATGATGCAAAAGATTGAGGGTAGAAGGAGAGGGGGTGACAGAGAATGAGTTGATTGGATAGCAACCCTGACTCAATGGATGTGAGTTTGAGCAAATTCCATGAGATAGTGAAGAACAAGGAAGCCTGGCATGTGGCAGTCCATGGAGTTGCAAAGCGTCAGACACAACTTAGTGACTGAACAGCAGCAAATCAAGCCATGCAGTTTTGGAAGGGTGATGAACTAACAGATAAGTGAAATAAAACACAAATTCCTTAAAATGCTCCAAAGATATTCGGAAAGCTAGCATTTTAAGTAATAAGAAGAAAAAAAATAAATTATTCAAAAATTAATTATTCAGGAAATCATATTAGAAGAAGTATCTAGACACTGATAAAAGCTGAGGCTTTAAAATCATTCTAGATTAATCAATAGCTTAAATTTAAAAATTATACCACATGCATATTGTATTAAAATATAGATGTTTTATTTATTTGAGGCTAAAGAAGAACTTTTTAAAGTATAACATCCCAACTAGAAACTTGTCAGAAAAGAATGATAGGTCTGACTCCTTAAAATGATAAACATTCATGTAGAAAAATGTCTTGAAGCAAAGTTTAAAGAGTGAAAAAGTGGGGAAAGTTTGTTTTGTAGATTAGGATTAATATCTCTAAAATATTTTTTAAAACTCCTATAAAATATTGAGAAAACATATCTGTCCCTATAGAAAAAATATGCAAAGGACATAAAAAGGTAATTCACAATAGGATAAATAAAAATGGCCAAGAAACATGGGAAATATGATCAATATTTCTGATACTATATAAAAACAATAGCCCCCCACCCACTCACTAGATTTGTGTATAAAAAAGACTGGTAACACAACATGTAAATAGAAATAGGAAAATGGACACTCTCATAGGAGAGTGTAGACTGTTAATAGAGTACAAATTAGTACAATATTTTTCAAGGGCTATTTGGCTGAAGGCACTAAAAAGAGAAATCTTGATCCTTTTTGATCTAGCAATTCCACTTCTAGGAAACTGTTTTTCTAAGGGAAATTGTTTTCCTAAGGGAAAAATAAGCCAAAAAAGGGAATGATAAACTAAGTGTCAGAAGATAAGTGTCTAATAATTATTGTTGAAGGATCATTAATGAGTGAACATTGCTTGTATTAATAATACTGACAAAGTAAGAAGATTCACATTTAGTGAACTTTAATACAAAAACATTAAACATATTGTGAATATATTTATTTTAGAATAGTAGGAGCCATTGATAAGGGTGCCAGTCTACATTAGTTAACATAGCATGACACTGACAACATAAAATTGAATGAAAAAGTTGTCTCTCCAATGGCATGTACAATATGCTACCATTTATTTAAAAATATGCATGTAACATATATGCGATTGATATAAATCATTTTATGAACTTGTGGTTCAAAAATAAGATGTTGTATAGCTCCTTTTAAATTCACATATTAGCTCAAGTCTGGGCTTCCCTGGTGGCTCAGTGGTAAAGAATCTGCCTGCCAATGTAGGAAACACAGGTTCAATCCCTGGTTCAGGAAGGTCCCACATGCTGAGGAGCATCTAAGTCTGTGCACTACAGCTATTGAGCCTGTGCTCTGGAGCCTGGGAACTGCAACTACCAGAGTCCATGCTCCACACGAAGAAAAACCACTGCAATGAGAAACCCGTGCACTGTAACTACAGAAAAGCCTGCCCAGCAACAAAAACCCAGCAGAGCCAAAAATAAATAAATAAAGAAAGAAAGAATAATAATAATAATAATAATAAAGCCTTTGGAATGCCCAAGTCCCCAGTTTTCCTCTAAACGGAAATATCCTTTTCTCTTCCCAGGGTTCCCTCTACCATAATGGTCTCAGCAAATTACCAAGGTTCTTTGTCACACTCATAGGATCAGTTCAGATTAATTTTGGCTTACAGCAAGAGTCAGATCTCAGCTGTGTTTCCTTGAAGCTCAGCACACATCAGATAAATACCACTAAAAACTGATTTCTTGTCAGGTTCATCTGTTGCCAAACCAACGACTTGAGGTTGCAACATTTTGTTTTGTTTTCCCTTGAGTGGCCGACATTATCAGATCCACAGCTGGAGCACATCCTAATTCCCATCAAATCTGACGTGACCAAGTCTGAACGTCTGTTTCTGGTAACTGCTCCTGGCCCTAGAGGAGAAAGCCAACATGTTCTGCTGATAGATGAGGGAAGAATGTTTCCCCTGTCTCACCTCTGAACACCACCTCAACATGGACCCTGTCAGTCACTCAAGAGCAAGCCAGGTTTGGTAGATTTCAGTGTACACTAGTCACAAGCTCTATTTCTCTAGGCCCTGGACATTTCTACCAAGGGCTTGTTGTTTGCATCCCTATAAGGATTTCTTTATAGTGGTCTTATTGGTCTTACTGGATCAAACCAATAGGTTTCCCTATATTTTTTCTTATCTTAAAAAATAATTTATTTTAATTGGAGGCTAATTACTTTAAAATATTGTGGTGGGTTTTTTGCCATACATTGACATGAATCAGTCACGGGTATACATGTGTCCCCCATCCCAAACCCCTCTCCTACCTCCCTCCCCATCGCATCCCTCTGGGTTGGCCCAGTGCTCTGGCTCTGAGTGCCTGTTTCATGCATCGAACTTGGATTGGTCATCTGTTTCACATATGGTAATATACATGTTTCAATGCTATCCTCTCAAATCATCCCACCTTCGATTTCTCCCACAGAGTCCAAAAGACTGTTCTTTATATCTGTGTCTCTTTTGCTGTCATTAGGGTTGTCATTACCGTCTTTCTAAATTCCATACATATGCATTAACATACTGTATTGGTGTTTTTCTTTTTGACTTACTTCACTCTGTATAATAGGCTCCAGTTTCATCCACCTGATTAGAACTGATTCAAAGGCATGCTTTTTAATAGCTGGGTAATATTCCATTGTGTATATGTACCACTACTTTCTTACCCATTTGTTTGCTGATGGACATCTAGGTTGTTTCCATGTCCTAGCTATTGTAAACAGTGCTGTGATGAACACTGGGGTATGCATGTCTCTTTCAATTCTGGTTTCCTTGGTGTATATGCCTAGCAGTGGGATTGCTGGGTTGTATGGAAGTTCTATTTACAGTTTTTTTTAAGGAATCTCCACACTGTTCTCCATAGTGGCTCTACTAGTCTGCATTCCCACCAACAATGTAAGAAGTTCCCTTTTTCTCCACTCTCCAGCATTTATTGTTTGTAGACTTTTTGATAGCAGCCATTCTGACCAATGTGAGATAGTACCTCATTGAGTTTTGATTTGCATTTCTCTGTTAATGAATGATGTTGAGCATCTTTTCATGTGTTTGTTATCCATCTGTATGTCTGAAGAAATGTCTGTTTAGTTCTTTGGCCCGTTTTTTGATTGGGTCATTTATTTTTCTGGTTTTGAGCTACGAGTTCAGTTTAGTTCAGTCTCTCAGTCGTGTCTGACTCTTTCTGACTCCATAGACTGCAGCATGCAGGCCTTCCTGTCCATCACCAACTCCTGGAGTTTACTCAAACTCATGTCCATTGAGTTGGTGATGCCATCCAACTGTCACATCCTCTGTCATCCCCTTTTCCTCCTGCCTTCAATCTTTCCCAGAATCAGGATATTTTCAAATGAGTCAGCTCTTTGCATCAGATGGCCAGAGTATTGGAGTTTCAGCTTCAACATCAGTCCTTCCAATGAATATTCAGGACTGATTTCCTTTAGGATGGACTGGTTGGATTTCCTTGCAATCCAAGGGACTCTCAAGAGTCTTCTCCAAAACCACAGTTCAAAAGCATCAATTCTTTGGTGCTCAGATTTCTTTAGAGTCCAACTCTTACATCCATATATGACTATTGGAAAAACCATAGCCTTGACTAGATGGACCTTTGCTGGCAAAGTAATGTCTCTGCTTTGTAATTCACTGTCTAGGTTGGTCATAACTTTCCTTCCAAGGAGTAAGTGTCTTTTAATTTCATGGCTGCAGTTACCATCTGCAGTGATTTGGGAGCCCCCCAAAATAAAGTCTGCCACTGTTTCCACTATTTCCCCACCTATTTGCCATGAAGTGATAGGACCAGATGCCATGATCTTAGTTTTCTGAATGTTGAGCTTTAAGTCAAATTTTTCACTCTCCTCTTTCACTTTTATCAAGAGGCTCTTTAGTTCCTCTTCACTTTCTGCCATAAGGGTTGTGTCATCTGCATATCTGAGGTTATTGATATTTCTCCTAGTAATCTTGATTCCAGCTTCTGCTTTGTCCATCCCAATGTTTCTCATGATGTACTCTGTATACAAGTTAAATAAGCAGGGTGACAATATACAACCTTGACATATTCCTTTTCCTATTGGAAACTAGCCTGTAGTTCTATGTCCAGTTATAACTGTTGCTTCCTGACCTGCATACAGATTTCTCAAGAGGCAGGTCAGGTGGTCTGGTATTCCCATCTCTTTCTGAATTTTTTTTTCTGGATGTTTTTCTGGAACTCTCTTGCTTTTTTGGTGACCCAGCGGATGTTGGCAATTTGGTCTCTAGTTCCTCTGCCTTTTCTAAAACCAGATTGAACATCTGGAAGTTCATGGTTCAAAGTCTATTTTGTCTGATATGCATATTGCTTCTCTTGCTTTCTTTTGGTCTCCATTTGCATCAAGTATCTTTTTCCAGCCCTTCACTTTCAGTCTGTATGTGTCTCTTGGTTTGAGGTGGGTCTCTTGTAGACAGCATATATAGGGGTTGTGTTTTTGTATCCATTCAGCCAGTCTTTGTATTTTGGTTGGGGCACTCAACCCATTTACATTTAAGGTAGTTATTGATTAGTATGATCCTGTTGCCATTTATTTTCTTGTTTTGGGCTTGAGTTTATAAACCTTTTCTGTGTTTCCTGTCTAGAGAAGATCCTTTAGCATTTGTTGAAGAGCTGGTTTGGTGGTGCTGAATTCTCTCAGCTGGCTTGTCTGTAAAGCTTTTGATTTCTCCTTCATATTTGAATGACATCCTTGCTGGGTACAGTAATCTGGATTGTAGATTTTTCTCTTTCATCACTATAAGTATGTCCTGCCATGGCTTGAAGAGTTTCTATTGAAAGATCAGCTGTTATCCTTATGGGGAATCCCCTTGTGTGTTATCTGTTGCTTCTCTCTTGCTGCTTTTAATATTTGTTCTTTATGTTTGATCTTCATTAGTTTGATTAATATGTGTCTTGGGGTGTTTCACCTTGGGTTTATCCTGTTTGGGACTCTCTGGGTGTCTTGGACTTGGGTGGCTGTTTCCTTCCCCATTTTAGGGAAGTTTCAACTGTTATCTCCTCAAGTATTTTCTTATGCCCTTCTTTTTGTCTTCTTCTTCTGGGACTCTTATGATTTGAATGTTGGGGCATTTAACATTGTCCCTAGATCTCTGAGGTTGTCCTCATTTCCTTTAACTCTTTTTTTCTTTTTTCCCCTCTGCTTCATTTATTTCCACAATTTTATCTTCCACCTCACTTATCCTATCATCTGCCTCAGTTATTCTACTGTTGGTTCCCTCCAGAGTGTTTTGATCTCAGTTATTGCATTATTTCCTGTTAACTGACTCTTCTTTATTTCTTCTAGGTCCTTGTTAAACATTTCTTGCATCTTCTCAATCCTTGCCTTTAGTCTATTTATCTGTAACTACATTTTGTTTTCAAGATTTTGGATCATCTTTACTATCATCATTCTAAATTCTTTTTCAGGTAGACTCCCTATCTCCTCCTGTTTTGTTTGGTTTGGTGGGCAGTTATCATGTTCCTTTACCTGCTAAACATTTCTCTGCCTTTTCATTTTGTTTAGATTTCTGTGTTTGAGGTGCCCTTTCTGTAGGCTGGAAGTTCATGGTTCCTCTTTATTGTGGAGCCTGCTCCCTGTGGGTGGGTTTGGACAAGTGGCTTATCAAGGTTTCCTAGTTAGGGGTGTTTGCATCTGTGTTCTGGTGGGTGGAGCTGGATCTCTTCTCTCTGGAGTGCAATGAAGTATACAGTAGTGAGTTTTGGGGTGTCTCTGGTTTGGCATGGCTTTGGGCTGCCTGTCTTTTAATGCTGAGGGCTGTATTCCTACTTTGCTGGAGAATTAGAGTGGTGTGTCTTGCTCTGGGATTTGTTGGCTCTTGGGTGGAGCTTGGTTTCAGTGTAGGTATGGAGATTTTTGGGTGAGCTCTTGTCTATTAATGTTCCCTGGAATCAGGAGTTCTCTGATGTTCTCAAGGTTTGAAGTTAAGCCTCCTGCCTCTGGCTTTCAGTCTTATTCTTACAGTAACCTCAAGACTTCTCCATTCATACAGCACAGATGATAAAACATTTAGGTTAACGGTGAAACAAGTCTCCACAGTGAGGCACACCCAGAGAGGTTCACAGAGTTACATGGAGAAGAGAAGAGGGAGGAGGGAGATAGAGGTGACCAGGAGGAAAAGAGGGGGAGTCAAAAGGGGAGAGAGCAATCTAGTGAGTAATCCATTCTCTAAGTGCTCTCCACCCAGAGAGATTCAGAGTTACACAGAGAAGAGAAGGGGGAGGGAGGAGATAGAGGTGACCTGGGGGAGAATAGGGAGAGTCAAATGGCGAGAGAGCAGTCAAGCTGGTAATCACACTGCTAAGTGAAAATGGATACTGAAGATTAGGTTCTTGAAGGTACAAAATTGATAACAAATACCAGAAAGCAAAGAATAAAAATCTAGAGTAGAGGTTAGACTCTCAAAAAAAAAAAACAATATTAAAAATACAAAACAAAATCAATCATAAAATTACAAAATATATATCTATGAAATTTGTTTAAAAATAGGTATTTTTTGTGAGATAATAATAGATTATAAAAATGAAAATTAAAGGAATAATAAAGGACTTAAAAAAATTAAAAAGTTATAAAAATATATCTAGGAATTTCTCTGGCACTGTTGTGGACAGTGTGAGGTCAGTTGTTTCAGGTAGTCCCTTGTTCCAGCTTGTACTTGTTCTCAGAGTCTATAGGCCCTTCCAATGCTTAGTCAGTGTTAACTACACGGTTTTAATCTGTTGCTCCTGTCACTTCCAGAGCAGTTCTCTCTTCTTTGTTTATTTTGGCTTCTTTTTTTGCAAGTCTCTTCAGTGTCTAATTTCCATCCTGACACAAAGAGGCGAAGGTGGTCACTTATTTAGGTGCACTTGTTCAGTTGTGTTGTGGGGAGGGAGGAACACTGCAAACAAATGTCACTGGCATATGTGGGGAGTGCTCACAGTGTCTGGACCACACTGGGTTTGCCCCAGCTCAAGGCAGCATGCGCTTCCTGGGTCTACACTGCTCAGGCTCCAGGGTGATCTGCAGGGGCACTGTCCAAAGCGAACTGGTGTTTCATACACTTCCCAGGTCTAAGCTGCTCTGGTTGTCGGGTACTCTGCAAGGGCACAGTCTTGGTTGGGTGTGCATTTTGTGCGCTTCCCAGGTCAGAGCGGCTCAGGTGACCAGGTGCTTGGCGAGTGTACTGTCCCAGATGGGCCTTGCATCTTAGTCACCTCCCCGGTCCCGGCTGCTGGGTTTCCTGGGTACGTCACGAGAGCATCGTCTCAGGTGTACCATGTGTCTCCTCTGGGGAGCTGATCTCAGACTGTGACCCTCCCAGCAGATGTCAATTGTCCAGGATCCCAGGAAGACGTAATTAGCAGCTGGGAGCCTACTCACAGTCTTGTGGAGGATGCCAAGCTCTGGGCCCGAGATCGCAGCAGCCCCTTTTCTTCTGGCTCTGGGTGTCTCTCTGCCTCTCTGCCTCTGGCGGCAGGGAGGGGCCTGTATGTAGCTCTCCTTTGGTATTCACTCAGTCCTTTGTTCTATGAGCAGGCCAGGCTGCGCATCAGAGCCTTTCATGGGAAAGTTCTCTCTTATTTTTTTCCCCCGCTCTGGGGATCCCACAGTTTGGGTTGCTATCTCAGGTTGGCTCCCTCAGATTGTCCTCAGGGCATTCAGGCCTGGTTCTTACCCTAAGCACTGATTGTGCAGGCCCACGCCTCCCTGTCCTACCCCTGCTCGCTGGTGGCTGACCACGTGAGCCTCTGGGCTACTTCTTCGCGGACAGTTGCAGTTAGGTGTGCAATCTGTGTTCGTTTTTTTTTTTTTCCCCTCCCTTTTATTGTTTTTGTCATACAATGCCATGATATCACCATGGGTTTACATACGCTCCCCCTCCAGAAACCCCTCCCTCCCCCCTCCCTCCCCCCTCTCTCCTCCCTCCCCCCCCTGGAAATCTCGATGCACCAGCCCCGAGAATCAATCCTGGGCTGGCGATTGATTAGACATATGATAATTAACATGTTTCAATGCCCTTCTCCCATATCATCCCACCCTTTCCCTCATTCACAGAGTCCGCGAGTCTATTCTATACATCTGCGTTCCTTTTGCTGTCTCACATGTTGGGTTCTCGTTACTGTCTTTTGATTTTCTTTTTCCTCTGGGTTATGTTGCCCTCTGAGATTCCAAAACTCCCCACAGTCCTGTCTGCGAGAGGGTTTCCTACTGTTTGGAAACTTCTCTTTCACGACTCTCTCCCCAGGACAGGTCTTTATCCCTAACTGTTTTGTCTCTCTTTTTGTCTTTTATATTTTGTCCTACTTCCTTTCGAAGAGAGTGGGCTGCCTTCCTGGGTGCCTGGTGGCCTCTGCCAGTGTACAGAAGTTATTTTGTGGAAGTTGCTCAGCATTCAAATGAACTTTTGATGAATATATTGGGGAGAAAGTGGTCTCCCTGTCCTTTTCCTCTGCCATCTTGGAACTGCCCCCCAGTTTCCATATTTTTCATTCTTAGTGAAAAGAGTTGAATTTTGAAACTTCCCCTCCAGAAAGCTCCATTCATAGCATTTCTTCACGTATCTCAGGCATATTCAGAATCTTGGTACCATTAGTATGTTTGATAAATAAAAATTTTTAATGAAATATTTTCCTGATACTTGTTCCCTTCAATGGGAGATGGGATTGTTGCAAACAGAGAAAGGGAGGTATTTAGAGATACATTTCCCCCCAAATTTCTACTATTTTATTTCTAGATGATAAAATTTCAGGTGATTTGATTATAATATTTTTTCACATTTTAGTTTTAAAAATAAGCATGTATAACATTTAAAAAAATAAGGATAAAGAAACTGTTTAGTTTTGGAAAGTATGAAATTTCTCAAATTCCATTATGCAAATGTTTTGATGCAAGAACACAGCCAAGTAATTCAGTGTTTCTAGGCCACAGGTAATTCACAAGTAAAATGGACGGGTATGATAACTTAACTATAGCTCAAAAAATGTTTTCCTAAGGGAAATAATTCACAACAGTGTCAATATGCCAGGGAATTCAGAGGTGTAACATATTTGGAAGCACTCACTTTACAGAGGAGGTGGCAGAGTTCTAGAAGATGTAACTGACTTCCTAAAGGTGTGTGTGTGTGAATATGTTGTGCTCAGTTGTATCTGACTCTTTGTGACCCCATAGTCTGTAGCCCACCAGGCTTCTCTGTCCATGGGATTTTCCAGGCAAGAATACTGGAGTGGGTAGCCATCCCCTTTTCGAGGGGATCTTCCCAACTCAGGGGCTGAACCCACGTCTCCTGCGTTGGCAGGTGGATTCTTTACCACTGAGCCACTTGGAAAGCCCCTTCCTAAAAGTAGTGAGGGCTTCCCCAATAGCTCAGCCAGTAAATAATCTGCCTGCAATGCAGGAGATGTAAATTAGATCGCTGGGTTGGAAAGATCACCTGGAGAAGGGAATGGCTACCCACTTCAGTATTCTTGCCTGAAAAATCCCATGGACAGAGGAGTCTGGCGGACTGCAATCCATGGAATCACAGAGTCAGATACAACGGAGTGACTAAGCACACAAAGGTAGTGTAAGTCATCAGGGGAGAGCTGGGCCTACACCCCAGTCTTTTGACCCCTCCATTTGAGTGAGGCTGCATTCCACCTCTCTCTGTGCCTGTATTTTGTTTTTCACTTTAAAAATAAAAAGTTTATAAGATAGTCTTTAAGGTCTATCTCTGCTTTAGAATTCAATGACCTTTGAGAAAATTAGTGAGTCAGAAGAGACATGAGACCGCTTGGAATATATTGGCATCACTAACTGTATTGAATTAAATTATCACGTTTATTATAGTCGGAGCTACTCCAGAATGAGATCTTTTATTTACCACTAGCAGAAATGCGTATTCTTCGTTTCTGTGGTTAAAAGTTACTGGAAAAAATGAGGCCAGTGCCTCACTCTTCAAGGGAGCTCTTATCTCCCTCGACCCTGTGTTAGATGAGGATAGTTGTAGGTTTTCTCATTGCTGTCACTTAGGATGCATTGTAAAGCATATTTTACCTAGATTGCTTCAACAAAGTTTTCAACCCTCTGAACCGTCATTAGCTCATTCCGCTGTTTTGCTTACCTTATCCTTTTCTACCCTCATTACTTGAGACCACATGCAACTGAGATGGCTTGATTTGTCTGGTGTTAGACAACTGAGATTTGTCTGGAATACTCTTTCTGTTTCATTCATATGCTCTCCAGGACCTTCTTTTCATGATTTGTTGGGGGCATTCTTTTGATCTGTAACTTCCATCAAAAGTCATTCAAGCTCTGTTTCATCTCCATAGTGGATTTCTCATTCATATCATTGTATCATAATATTAAAACATATCATCCAAACTTTTCAAAAACAAAAATTTTAAGAATCATCTCCAGTAATATTAGGATTGGAACTCAGAAGGCAGGCCTCAAGAGGAAATGCCTAACATGGCTTGGATGGGATTGGCGAGCCTATTAGAATTCAAACATAGTAAAATCTGGATCCCAATCATGTATTCCATCGTCCTCCATCACTCTCTCCACCTTATCCCCCTTCTTCCTTTAAATTATTTATTAACTTAGCAATGTTTAAATTATATAAAAATTATTAGAATAAATGTGAAATTCCTCTACAAAGGGTAAGCCACATGGCCCACTCTTCTCTTTAGTTGTAGCCAATAACATTTTGATGAGTGTCTTAGTAAACATTTTTCTATTTGCCTCATATACATATTAGATAGATATAGATTAAATATATAGATATGGAAGGGCTTCCCAGGTGGCTCAGTGATAAAGAATCAGCCTGCCAATACAGGAGACATGAGTTCAATCCTGAGGAATTGGAGGAGGATCCCTTGGAGAAGGAAATGGCAACCCACTTCAGTATTCTTGCCTGGGAAATCCCATGGACAGAAGAGCCTGGCAGGCTACAGTCCATGGGGTCGCAAAAGAGTCAGATATGACTTAGCAACTAAAATAACAACAAACAACATATAGATATGGATGTAAATTCACATAGTTTTTCATTTTACAGTAAAGTAGGTTGTGATATATGTATTCTCTGACTTTTTAAAAAATTTAATAAGCCCTGGATGTGTTTTTGGGTAAGTAGCTGTAGATCTATTCATTCTTTTGAATTTATCCATTATTTAAGTGTACCATAATATATTTAGGGCTTCTCTGGTGGCTCAGCAGTAAAGAATCTGCCTTCAATGCAGGAGCCACAGGAGGTGCAGGTTTGATCCCTGAGTCTGGAAGGTCCCCTGGGGGAGAGCATGCAACCCACTTCAGTATTCTTGCCTGGAGAATTCCATGAACAGAGGAGATTGGAGGGCTACAGTTCATGGGTCGCAAAGAGTTGTACACAACTGAAGCGACTTTACATGTACCATTATATATTTACTATTATCCTAATAATGGATATTATTACTAATATTATTAATTATTAAAATATATATTCAGCATTTTTTTTCAATTTTCTTTGTAAAACAATGCTACAGTAGTGTCCTTTAAGGCCACCTGAAAGTATTTCCTTACACTTGAGTTGATTCAAATTCACAAACCTCATCAGATTTGCTTGGCCATGGTTTATTGTTAGATGCTGTGGAGCGACCTTCCAGTAGACCTTCCAGTAGTTAACTATATTCTCATAGGCCCCAGAGGGAAGCGTTGATCAATGACAAACAGAAGATATTGGGAAGCTTGTGGATAAATTATTTTCCTTCCTTCTATCTGATGGGCTGTTGCCAGATGTAGTGTTTAAATGTGCTCTCTCAAGAGATGTGCTGTGACTGAATGACCAGGTGTGGCTTCTGCTAAGGCTATGCAGTGGCCAGATTCATAACTCACCATTTTATATTTGTTTTCCTTCCTTCTTCACCTCATTTTCTTTTTTCTCTAATCTAACTTTCTTGGGATTGTATGCCTAATGAAACATTAAATGTCTATTTTGCCTCAGGTTTTGTGTTCTAGAAAATTTGAGCTTAGAAAAAGTTGTTGTTCAGTTGCTCCGTTGTGTCCAACTCTTTGCAACCCCATGAACTACAGCATGCCAGGCTTCCCTGCCCTCACTATCTCCTCAAGTTTGCTCAAACTCATGTCCATTGAGTCGGTGATGCCATCTATTCATCTCATCCTCCGTAGCCCCCTTCTCCTCCTGTCCTCAATCTTTCCTGGCATCAGGGTCTTTTCCAATAAGTCAACTCTTTGCATCAGATGACCAAAGTTTTGGAGATTTAGCTTCAGCAACAGTCCTTGAAATGAATATTCAGGGTTGATTTCCTTTAGGATAGACTGGTTTGATCTCCTTGTAGTCCAAGGGACTCTCAAGAGTCTTCTCCAGTACCATGGTTTGAAACCATCATTCTTTGGTGCACAGCCTTGCTTGTGGTCCAACTCTCACATCTGTACACCACTACTGGAAAAACCATAGCTTTGACCATGTCGATATTTGTCAGCAAACTGATATCTCTGCTTTTTAACACACTGTCTAGGTTTGTCATAGCTTTTCTTCCAAGGAGTAAGTGTCTCTTAATTTCATGGCTGCAATCACCATCCACAGTGATTTTGGAGCCCAGGAAAGTACAATTACACTGAAAAAAATTTACACCACCCTACCTTTTAATCAGATATATCGTTGCAAATATATATCTATTTTTGTTTTCATTGTTAATACTTACATCATAAGAAGAGCTATGTTGATATGTACATGTGTATATATATATGTATGTATATATATATATTTTATTATAAAGCAAGATATTCTTTTTTGAGCATTCGATAGTGGTAAAGAACCTCTCTGAGTATATGTTCAGGTGCAATGAAATTTTTTAAGTGATGAGTTCTAGTGCTTTAATTTTGTAGCTAAATAAAACAAAGCCTGAATTAGTTCTTTATTCTTCTCTGAATTACTCTATAAAACCATTACTGTTCTCCACAGAAGCCATCTTTAGGAAAATATGAAGTTGCTGAACAGAGCATCATTAGGATACCCTAGATTACATTTTTTTTAATGTTGGAAAGATATTTGGTAGCATAAACTTTCATAACTTCATGATGCAGAGAGAACTTGATTAACCTTTTGCCCAAGCTTAGCCTACTGTGCACATGGGAGAAGGAATTTGAGGATATTTTTTATCTTATTTTGTGTTATAGGGTGATGTGGGTATAGGCAAGGGGAGAATTGGTTAGAGTCTGCGATAAATAAAAACTGTCAAAACCTGGGCAACTGAAGCCTATCTCTGACTTGTCATCTCTCCATGGTGTTCTCAGTACCAGCAATCATAATCCTAACCCACATTTGTAGTTTCTGATCTAGGAGGGGCTAACAGTCCCTCTGTGGATATATTTTCAAATGTGTACATGTTATTCAAAACATTTCATTTTCTGTGAGAATGTTGGGAACAACAGATAACCCTTAAATTACAGATCTGAATCTATAGTGTGATGTTCTCCGTCACGCATATCCTCATACATTCATGTAAATGGAGAAAGATTCATACAGGGAATTTTGACTGCACTGTTAATGAAGCCCAATTTTTTATTTTTTCATCTTACTCTGTGAATGTTTTTCTGAGTTGGCCTCACTTTCAGAACCCTGAAACTTAGTTGGGCACAGGGAAGAAGGAAGAGCATGGATTCCCTGGAGAGTCTCCAAGGGAGATTTCTTCGGATCAAGAGAGTAGGTGGATATATAGGAATTATGTTGGCTTTTCATATTTGCTTAATCTGTAAAATGGATGTGGTTCTTTAGTGAACTCCTGAAAAGAGTACACTCAGCCAACCATGAGTGCAGGGTCTCAACACAAGTGTAGGAGGAAGGGGTTTTTTTAATGGAGTGGAAATATGTCAGCAATGTTTCTAGTTGCCAGCAAGCCAGATACACCTGTATTGGCTTAGAATGAGGTCTGTGTGGATTTATAAAACTGGGGTACACGTGGCTCTTTCAATTCTGGTTTCCTCGGTGTATATGCCCAGCAGTGGGATTGCTGGGTCATATGGCAGGTCTATTTGCAGTTTTTTAAGGAATCTCCACACTGTTTTCCATAGTGGCTGTACTAATGTTCATCGCCGCATTGTTTACAATAGCCAGGACATGGAAGCAACCTAGATGCCCATCAACTGATGAATGGATAAGAAAGCTGTGGTACATATACACAATGGAATATTACTCAGCACTAAAAAAAAATCATTCGAAGCAGTTCTACTCAGGTGGATGGAGCTGGAGCCTATTATCCAGAGTGAAGTAAGCCAGAAGGATAAACAACAATACAGTATACTAACGCATATATATGGAATTTAGAAAGATGGTAATGAGAGCCCTGCATGCGGGACAGCAAAAGGAATGCAGATGTATAGAATGGACACGTGGACTCTGTGGAAGAGGGCAAGGGTGGGATGATATGGAAGAATGGCATTGAAACATGTTAATTACCATATGTGAAATCAATCGCCAGCCCAGGGTTGATGCTCGGGGCTGGTGCACCGGGATGTCCCGGGGGGAGGGGGTTGGGAGGGGGTCGGGAAGGGGGTTCTGGAGGGGGAGCATGTGTAGATCCATGGAGGTTTCATGTAACTGTATGGCAAGACCAACACAATAAAATAAAGAAAATTAAAAAAAAAAATGGAAACCTCATTTGAATTCTAACTAGATTAAAGGCATCGATGGACCCAGGCCAGTTTTATCCTGTAGTTGGGAGAACTGGGGCTCTCTTGCATAGTTACCTACTGAAACACATGCTTTTTCAATGCTTTACTGATGAAAAAGCAACATTTAACTAACTGCTGTCATCTGGAAACCATGTCTTAAATTCAGAGCGTTGCCATGTCTCAAATTGCAGCTTCCTTCTGATGACTTAAATGCCAGGTTAGGGGGCAAAAAGAGAAAGCTAAAAATGCAAACAATACCCTTTCCATGATTCAGTGTTTTCTCTGACCACTTCATGTTTCTGAAATAAAGATTTTATAGTAAAATCTTAAGAAAATGTCTTATTTTTTTCCTCAAAATAATTCATATGCAAGATTACAGAAAGTAGAATGAAAAATAATATTTCTTATAATGGTGAAGACAACATTCTTCAAAGTCTTAGTGTCCATGAATCATTCTGGAATGATTATATATGGTGGGTAAATTGAATATATGCATTTTCAGTACTCTATTTTAGGAAATGTGATAAAGATGCTGCTAATTGTTTGGCACTTATGTAGGGGTCTATGTCTGTATGTTTTTCCTTTGAAGCTCTGAACAATTGAATCTTATAGAAGTGGTTCTGTGCCACTTTAGTGCCTAAGTCTTAAGACTATCAACTTTTACATCCTGTCTTTTAGAATACTTACATTTGGAATCCAGTATCTATGTGGTGAAAAAACTCAATTACCCCAGTGTAGAAGTCCATGTATGAAATAACTAAGACTCTCAACTGATGGTATTCCCTGACTTTCCAGTCAACGGCCAGCACTTGCAATTGCTTGAATGAGTCATCTCTGAAGTGGCTACATCACGTCCACATGAACTGCCCCAGCTAATTCCATGCAGAGGAAAAGCACTGCCCAACCAAGCCTTGGCCAAAGTCCTGATCCACAAAATTGTGAGATATAATAAAACAGTGGCTGATTAAACTCACTGGATTTGGAGGTAATTCGTTATGCAGCAAAAGCTAGCCAGAACAGAAATTTTGGCATAGGGATGATTGAGAGATCTGGTTTCAAATTCTGGCTCTAACATTTAATAGCTATTTTGATTTTGAAAACAGATATTAAGCCCTTCAGGGCTTCCCAGGTGATTCAGGGGTAAAGAATCTGCCTGCCAGTTCAGGAGATGCAGGTTCAATCCTTGGGTCAGGAAGATTCCCTGGAGAAGAAAATGACACCCCATTCCAGTATTCTTACTTGGAAAATCCCATGGACAGAGGAACCTGGTGGGCTACAATCCATGGGGTCACAAAAGAGTCAGATATGACTTAGTAACTAAGCAACAACAACATTAAGCCTTTCTCAACCTTAGTTTCCTTATCTGTAAAATTGCAATAATAATATATATTTTAAAAACCAAGATGAGCATTAAGGCTATAATATGTAAATTGACTATTAGATTTCCTGAAAAATGATAGTAACTCCAAACAGAAGCAATTGTTTGCTATTCATCAAACATTTAGCCCACTCCTCTGTACCTTCTTCCTAAGCAGTTTTTCAGATAGGGTATTGCCAAAGGGAACACCATTTTTGAAAATCAGTTTAGCAAGGTGATTCAAAGCTTTAAAATGTTCATATATCTTTCATCAGGTAATTCTATATTATAAGTCTATTCTAAGGAAATATTCCTAAATACTGACCACAATAAATTGATTCATGAAATAAAATGCTTATATAATCCTTTGATCTCTCCACAGTGCTTATAAATGCAAGTCTTTTGATTTCATCACTGTGTTATCTAGACATAAACCAAAGTTTTCAGCAATGGTTGAAACTCTCCTCAAGTTGAAACCATCCCCAACATCTTAACTTTGAAAATATTAACAACACTGGAATCAAGATTGACAAGAGAAATATCAATAACCTCAAAAATGCAGATGACCCCACCATTATGGCAGAAAGTGAAGAGGAACTAAAGGGCCTCTTGATGAAATTGAAAGAGGAGACTGGAAAAGTTGGCTTAAAACTCAACATTCAGAAAGCTAAGATCATGGCATCCAGTCCCATCATTTCATGGCAAATAAATGGTGAAGCAATGGAAACCATGACAGACCTCATTTTCTTGGGCTCCAAAATCACTGCAGATAGTGATTGCAGCCATGAAATTAAAAGACGTTTCCTCCTTGGAAGGAAAGTTATGACCAACCTAGATAGCATATTTAAAAGTAGAGACATTACTTTGCCAATAAATGTTCAACATAGGTCAAGGCTATGGTTTTTCCAGTAGTCATGTATGGATGAGAGAGTTGGACAGTGAAGAAACCTGAGCACCGAATAATTGATGCTTTTGAACTGTGGTGTTGGAGAAGCCTCTTGATAGTCCCTTGGACTGCAAGGAGATCCAACCAGTACATCCTAAAGGGTATCAGTCCTGGGTGTTCGTTGGAAGGACTGATGTTGCAACTGAAATTCCAATACTTTGGCTACCTCATATGAAGAGTTGACTCATTGGAAAAGACTCTCATGCTGGGAAGAATTGGGGGCAGGAGGAGAAGGGAAAGACAGAGGATGAGATGATTGGATGGCATCACAGACTTGATGGACATGGGTTTGGTGAACTCTGGGAGTTGGTGATGGACAGGGAGGCCTTGTGTACTGCAGTTCATGGGGTCACAAAGAATTGGACATGACTGAGCGACTGAACTGAACTGAACTGAAATACAATTAGATTCTCTTCTTATGGTCTGCATTGTTTATTGGGATCCTCTAAACTCCTAAATGATTTTTTAAAGTTTGTGTTTATTAAGGATGCATTCTTTGTGTTGTAAATTCCCATGTGGTGCTAGTGGTAAAGAGTTCACTTACCACTCCTGCTAATGCAGGAGATGAAGGTTTGCTCCTTGAGCCTGGAATATCCCCTAAAGTAGGAAATGGCAACCCACTTCAGTATTCTCCCCTGGAAAATTCCATGGAGAAAGGAGCCTTGGGGGTTATAGTCCATGGGATTGCAAAGAATTGGACATGACTGAAAACACACATCACACAAATGGGTTTTGATAAATGTATAGTGTCATGTACCACCATTAGCTGTTGTTGTTTAGTCCCTAAGTCACATCACACTCTATTGCAACCCCATGATAAAATACCCCATGCTTGAGCTATGCATCCTTCTTTTCCTCTCTGTAGCATCAGTGGAACTTTTTACTCTATGGTTTTTCCTTTTCCAGAATGCCATATAAATGGAATGCTATTGCTTGTTACCTTTTTGGAGGGTCTTCCTTTACTTAGCAATATGCATTTAAGGTTCCATTATGTCTTTGTAGCCTGAAGGGTTGTTTCTTTATATCACTGAGTAGTATTTCATTGTGTGATATACTACAGTTTATTTCTACAGTCACCTATTGAAGAATATCTTGTTTTCAGTTTTTGGTGAAAGGATAAAACCGCTATAAACTTTCATATGCAAGGTTTTGTGTAGACATATACTCAGCACATCTGACTAAGCAACTAGGAGCACAAATGCTGGACTGTAGGGTAAAACTATGTTTGAAAAAAACTGTCAGACTTCCATCTAGAGTGGCTTTAGCATTTTGTATTTTTACCTGCAATTAATTGTATTCCTAATGCCCTCTGTTCTTGCCAACATTTGGTATTGTTTTTCAAATCTTAGCTACCTTAATAGATGTATAGGCAAATCCATCCTCTGCTCCAGTGGACCGCATTTTGTTGGAACTCTCCACCTTGACCTGAACATCTTGGGTGGCCCTATATGGCATGGCTTAGTTTCATTGAGTTAGACAAGGCTGTGGTTCATGTGATTAGATTGGCTAGTTTTCTGTGATTGTGGTTTCAGTCTGTCTACCATCTGATGCCCTCTCTCAGCACCTACCATCTTAGTGGAATTTCTCTTACCTTGGACATGGGGTATCTCTTCACAGCTGCACCAGCAAAGCACAGCCACTCCTCCTTACCTTGGATGTAGGGTACATCCTCACCACTGCTGCTCGTGACCTTGGACATGGGGTATACCCTCTTCACTACCACTCCTGACATTGGACATGGGGTATCTCTGGAGAAGGGATTGGCAAACCACTTCAATATTCTTGTCTTGAGAACCCCATGAACAGTTAGAAAATGCAAAAAGATAGGACACTGAAAGATGAACTCCCCAGGTGGGTAGGTGCCCAATATGCTTCTGGAGATCAGTGGAGAAATAACTCCAGAAAGAATGAAGAGACGGAGCCAAAGAAAAAACAACACGCAGTTGTGGATGTGACTGGTGATAGAAGCAAGGTCCAATGCTGTAAAGAGCAATATTGCATAGGAACCTGGAATGTTAGGTCCATGAATCCAGGCAAATTGGAAGTGGTCAAACAGGAGATGGCAAGAATGAACATCGACATTCTAGGAACCAGAGAACTAAGATGGACTGGAATGGGTGAATTTAACTCAGATGACCATTATATCTACTACTGTGGGAAGGATCCCTTAGAAGAAATGGAGTAGCCATCAGAGTCAACAAAAGAGTCTGAAATGCAGTACTTGAATGCAGTCTCAAAAATGACAGAATGATCTCTGTTCTTTCCAAGGCAAACCATTCAATATCATGGTAATTCAAGTCTATGCCCCAATCAGTAATGCTGAAGAAGCTGAAATTGAATGGTTCTATGAAGACCTATAAGACCTTTTAGAACTAACACCCCAAAAATATGTCCTTTTCATTAAAGGGGACTGGAATGCAAAAGTAGGAAGTCAGGAAACACCTGGAGTACCAGGCAAATTTGGCCTTGGTGTGCAGAATGAAGCAGGACAAAGGCTAATAGAGTTTTGCCAGGAGAAACCACTGGTAATAGCAAACACCCTCTTCCAACAACACAAGAGAAGATTCTACACATGGACATCACCAGATGGCTAACACTGAAATCAGATTGATTATACTCTTTGCAACCAAAGATGGAGAAGCTCTATACAGTCAGCAAAAACAACAACAACAACAACAACAACAAAAAACCGACTGGAAGCTGACTGTGGCTCAGATCATGAACTCCTTATTGCCAAATTCAGACTTAAATTAAATAAAGCACAGAAAACCACTAGACCATTCAGGTATGACCTAAATGAAATCCCTTATGACTATATAGTGGAAGTGAGAAATAGATTTAAGGGATTATAGATAGAGTGCCTGACGAACTATGGACGGAGGTTCATGACATAATACAGGAGACAGGGATCAAGACCATTCCCAAGAAAAAGAAATGCAAAAAAGCAAAATAGCTATCTGAGGAGGCCTTACAAATAGCTGTGAAAAGAAGAGAAGCAAAAAGCAAAGGAGAAAAGGAAAGATATACCAATTTGAATGCAGAGTTCCAAAGAAGAGCAAGGAGAGATAAGAAAGCCTTCCCCAGCAATCAATGCAGAGAAACAGAGAAAAATAATAGAATGGGAAAGACTAGAGATCTCTTCAAGAAAATTAGAGATACCAAGGGAATATTTCATGCAAAGATGGGCACAATAAAGGAGAGAAATGCTATGGACCTAACAGAAGCAGAAGATATTAAGAAGACGTGGCAAGAACACACAGAAGAACTGTAAAAAAGATCTTTACGACCCAGATAATCACAATGGTGTCATCACTCACCTAGAGCCAGACATCTTGGAATGTGAAGTTAAATGGGCCTCAGGAAGCATCACTATGAACAAAGCTATTGGAGGTGATGAAATTCCAGTTGAGCTATTTCAAATCCTAAAAGATGATGCTGTGAAAGTGCTGCACTCAATATGCCAGCAAATTTAGAAAACTCAGCAGTGGCCACAGGACAGGCTACAGTTTTTATTCCAATCCCAAAGAAAGGCAGTGCCAAAGAATGCTTAAACTACCACACACTTGCACTCATCTCACACACTAGTAAAGTAATGCTCAAGTTTTTCCAAGCCAGGCTTCAGCAATACAAGAAACATGAATTCCAGATGTTCAAACTGGTTTTATTAAAGTCAGAGGAACCAGAGATCAAATTGCCAACATCCGCTGGATCATTGAAAAGCAAGAGAGTTTGAGAAGAACATCTATTTCTGCTTTATTGATTAAGCCAAAGCCTTTGACTATGTAGATCACAATAAACTGGAAAATTCTGAAAGAGATGGGAATACCAGACCACCTGACCTGCCTCCTGAGAAATCTGTATGCAGGTCAGGAAGCAATAGTTAGAACTGGACATGGAATCTTTCTTGAATTTGTTACAATAAAGAAAAACATAAAAAGAACTGGACATGGAAGAACAGTCTGGTTCAAAATTTGAAAAGGAGTACATCAAGTCTGTATATTGTCACTCTGCTTATTTAACTTATATGCAGAGTACATCATGTGAAACGCTGGGCTGGAGGAAGCACAGGCTGGAATCAAGATTGCTGGGAGAAATATCAATAACCTCAGATATGCAGATGACACCACATTTATGACAGAAGGTGAAGAAGAACTAAAGAGCCTCTTGATGAAGGTGAAAGAGGAGAGTGAAAAAGTTAGCTTAAAACTCAACATTCAGAAAACAAAGATCATGGCATCCGGTCCCATCACTTCATAGCAAATAGATGGAGAAACAGTGGAAACAGTGGCTGACTTTATTTTTGGGGGCTCCAAAAATCAATGCAGATGGTGACTGCAGCCATGAAACAAAAAGACTCATACTTCTTGGAAGAAAAGTTATGACCAACCTAGGCAGCATATTAAAAAGCAAAGGCATTCCTTTGCCAACAAAGGTCCATCTAGTCAAGGCTATGGGTTTTCTGGTAATCATTTATGGATGTAAGAGTTGGACTATAAAGAAAGCTGAGCCCCAAAGAATTGATGCTTTTGAACTGTGGTGTTGGAGAAGACTCTTGAGAGTCCCTTGGACTGCAAGGATGTCCAACAAGTCCATCCTAAAAGAAATCAGTCCTGGGTGTTCACAGGAAGGACTGATGTTGAAGGTGAAACTCTAATACTTTGGCCACCAGATGCAAATAGCTGACTCATTTGAAAAGGCCCTGATGCTGCTAAAGTTTGAAGGCAGGAGAAGAAGCGGATGACAGAGGATGAGATGATTGGATAGCATCACCAACTCGATGGACATGAGTTTGGGTAAACTCCAGGAGTTGTTGATGGACAGGAAGGCCTGGCGTGTTGTGGTCCATGGGATCACAAAGAGTCGGACAGGACTGAGCAACTGAACTGAACTGAATTGAGGTGTATCCATTGTGATTTTAATTTTCATTTTCAAATGGCAATTTATATTAAAATTTTTGGTGTTTATTTGCCATCTGTGTATCTTCCTGAGGTGTTTGTTCAGATAACTTGTTCTTTTTGAAAATTGGGTTATTTTCTTATCAATGCATATTAAGTGTTCTTTGTATATTCTGAATACAAGTTCTTTATCAGGTAAGTGTTTTGAATTTTTTTCAGCCAGTCTGTGACTTGTCCTTTCAGTCCCTAAACAATAATTTTAGTTTTGCTTCTGGGACTACAGAATCGAGATGATTAGCTATATTATTCTTCTAATAACAGTGGCAGAGCCTAGAAAGAACAGTCAACCTCATAATCTTATTAGAATCCCCTAATTTTGTCATTTGATAACATTGCATTAATCAGAGAAAGTCACATGGTCAAATTTTGCATTTATAACATAAGATAGAATATACAGATGGTAGATGGGGAGGAATGAATAATATTACAAATGATATAATTGATCACCCTATCCATGAAACTACAGTGGCTTTCTATTACTTTATGTCTTATTTAATACTGAGCATTTCTTCAATCTTTCTGAAAGATCCTAATCAAACAAGCTATAAATTCTGTATTTCTTTCTTTTGCATAATTTTACTTCCCAGACATTGTTCATGTTCATCAATGTTTTATAAGTTAGAGCTCATCTAATAAATACTGCTTTGAGTGTAATTCAGTGAATAAAGCTGGTTTCTCTCCATTACCTCGTCAATGTGTACATGTAGCTCTGTTCTATAATAATTTTTTTACAATTACCTAATAATGTTATAATGGATTGGTTGCTTATTACCAGTTTTTTTTTTAATCATGACTTCTCCAGTATTCTGTTTATCTAACTTATTCCATAAAGTGGCCTAGGTCTCCTGTATTTGAACGTGATGTTTGCTAACTTAGTTGGATGTATCTTTTTAGATCATACAGTCTTGCCCTGATAACTGTAGCAATTGCTTCACCATCATTATATTTGTGGTGGTTTATAAATATTATCTTAATGTTCCACTTTAAAAGTTAAAACTTTATAGAAAAACAAAGTTTAGACTGTCTTCCCAGTCCCAGTACATTATTCAAAGACAATGATATCTTGTGTGTTATCACTCAAGACCATTTTATGTCATATACATACACACACACACACACACACACACACACACACACACAGTCCATTTTGTTTTAGCATTTAACATCACTATGGAAAGCTCTGAAAATATTTGATTTTTGAGCAGAAGTAACTTTTTTTTTCTGAATTTTCCTGATACCCTCTCACTCTTAGGAATATTTTTCTTTTTTTTAAATTTTATAGTTGATTAAAAATATTGTGTTAGTTTCAGATGTACAGCAAAGTGATTCAGTTATACCTATATACGTATCTATTCTTTCTCAAATCTTTTTTCCATGCAGGTTGTTACATTGCAGTGAGCTGAGTTCCCTGTGCTGTATAGCATGTCCTTGTATAGCACAGGGACTCTTTAATCTTTGAAGTTTGGTGATGTCTTTAAAAGTGTGTATTTCACTGTTAATTATTCTATGCCATTTTCTGGAACATTTTACACACACATGCTTGTTCCAATACATGGCAGAAGAAAAACTTTCTGAAAAAAATATATATTCAAATTCATTTGTAGTTTGGAAAAATGTCTCTTTTACTGTATCTTTGATTGTTTTTTTCTTCCATTCTTTTGACTTTACTTCAAGAAGGTCTACTATAAATCTCCTTGTGTTCTGCATTTATCACTCTCCCCTTAATGATTATAAATTATTTTTCCAATTTTATTTTTTTCAGTTTGGTTATCTAGTTTCCTGGATGTTTTTAGAAGTAATTTCTACTTTTTTTCTTTTTTCTTTTATTAATTTTGCCAAACAATGACATGATATCACCATGGGTTTACATATGCTCCCCCTCCAGAACCCCCCTCCCTCCTCCCTCCCCCCAGGAAATCTCGTTGCACCAGCCCCGAGCATCAATCCTGGGCTGGCGATTGATTAGATATATGATAATTAACATGTTTCAATGCCATTCTCCATATCATCCCACCCTTTCCCTCATCCACAGAGTCCACGAGTCTATTCTATACATCTGCGTTCCTTTTGCTGTCTCGCATGCTGGGTTCTCATTACCGTCTTTCTAAATTCCATATATATGTGTTAATATACTGTATTGTTGTTTTTGCTTCTGGCTTACTTCACTCTGGATGATGGGCTCCAGTTTTGTCCATCTGAGTAGAACTGATTCAAATGAATTTTTTTTTAATGCTGAGTAATGTTCCATTGTGTATATGTACCACAGCTTTCTTATCCATTCGTCAGCTGATGGGCATCTAGGTTGCTTCCACGCCCTGGCTATTGCAAATAAAGCAGCGATGAACATTGGGGTACACGTGGCTCTTTCAATTCTGGTTTCCTCGGTGTGTATGCCCAGCAGTGGGATTGCTGGGTCATATGGCAGGTCTATTTGCAGCTTTTTAAGGAACCTCCACACTGTTTTCCATAGTGGCTGTACTAGTTTGCAATCCCACCAACAGTGTAAAAGAGATCAATGGAACAAAATAGAAAGCCCAGAGATAAATCCACGCATCTATGGACACCTTATCTTTGACAAAGGAGGCAAGAATATACAATGGAGAAAAGACAACCTCTTTAACAAGTGGTGCTGGGAAAACTGGACAGCCACTTGTAAAAGAATGAAACTAGAACACTTTCTAACACCATACACAAAGATAAACTCAAAATGGATCAAAGATCTAAGCATAAGACCAGAAACTATAAAACTCCTAGAGGATAACATTGGCAAAACACTCTCTGACATAAACCAAAGCGGGATCCTACATGACCCACCTCCCAGAATATTGGAAATAAAAGCATGAATAAACAAATGGGACCTAATTAAAATTAAAAGCTTCTGCACAACAAAGGAAACTATAAGCAAGGTGAAAAGACAGCCTTCAGAATGGGAGAAAATAATAGCCAATGAAGCAACAGACAAACAATTAATCTCAAAAATATACAAGCAACTCCTGCAGCTCCATTCTAGGAAAATAAACGACCCAATCAAAAAGTGGGCCAAAGAACTTAACAGACATTTCTCCAAAGAAGACATAAAAATGGCTAACAAAGACATGAAAAGATGCTCAACATCACTCATTATCAGAGAAATGCAAATCAAAACCACAATGAGATATCACTTTACACCGCTCAGAATGGCTGCAATCCAAAAATCTACAAGTAATAAATGCTGGAGAGGATGTGGAAAAAAGGGAACTCTCATTTCTACTTTATACTCTTTATAACTTGTTTTCATTTCCTTGATAGTTTTATTTTCCACTTCTGAGATGTCAGTTTACTATTCATTTTGTATTTATTTTTATATTTTAATTTATTTTGTATTATTGTAATTCATACTATTCTTTTTATATTTGTATATCTTTTATATACACTCAGATTTCAAAGAAGTTATGCTTTCTAAAATTTATTTGATATCATAGATATTTTTCTTTTTGTTTTTCACTGTGCTTGGGCTTCATGGTGATGTGGAGGGTTCTCTAACTGTGGCTCATGGGCTTAGTTGCCCCATGACATTGGGACCAGGGATCGAACCCAAGTCTTCTGCATTGGAAGGTGGATTCTTAACCACTGGATAACCAAAGAAGTCCCATAGTCATTTTTTATATCTACATTAAAGATTTATTTTCTCTTTTAAGTTATTATATATTTTCCATATGATATCATAGTCTTTTATATGTTTTTCTTCCTTCCTCCTGGTATTATCCTGAAGAGTAGTTTTGTTTGCTTTTTGTTTATTGTATTATATTCCTTCTTTTGGCGTTTTTGTCTATGCTAGATCCTAATTTGATTGCGATTATATTTATGTAGGCTTTGAGGACTAGCTTTTGTCTAGAATATATGTGACAAGGGCCTGGGGAGTGAGCCAGCAGAGGGGGCAGTTTAAATTCACAAATGTTGTTTCCAAACACCTTGTCACCAACTCAGCTATTTATTTTGTTCCAATAATATGGGTGTTCTGCACTCTCAGAATATGACTGGCAGCCCTCTGAGGAAGCAGGAAATCTCTGTGCCAAATGGCTGAGTTCTGTAGGCCCTAGGTCTCTCACTGTCCTTATTATCTAAAGTGTTTATTTTTCTCCAGTTGACTGTTAGAAACAGCTGAAAAGCAGACAACCTACCCAGTCACACCAGAAGGTGACTCTTTGAGCATGTAGCGTGTGAGCTCTTTTCTGCATCATCCCCTCTTAACCCTCAGAGGAGCAAGAATTCAGTGTTGTATCAATAGCCTCTCAAACTCTTGAACTTGTCTTAAATAAAAGAACTACACGTTGGAATCTTTAAAAACTTGATGCATAATATGGAAAACTTTTGTCAGGTTAGAACATAAAGGCACATATTATGCCTTTGTGTTTCATTTATTTGATACAATTAACTTGGGTTTTGGATATTTTATAATTTCAGTGAAAATGGGATTCACTCCCCATCCCCTTCTCTGTTTGTTTTATTGTGTTGATTTTGCTTAATTGTAAAGATATATTTATACCACTATTTTCAATCTGATGTTTCCTTAAGTTTTATTAACATTCAGTTTTCTAAATTTTAGAAGTTAAAAAAATTCTACATAAGAAACTTGGAATGAATGTTAAACCACAGATATAAATCAATGAGTAAGGTGATCCTTTACCCACTTCCTAGAGATAATAGGGCTTATCAGATAACGTTTAATATTTTAGCATCCCCATAAGCTATAAGAAGCCCTGTACTTCTGGAAACCTGCTGTTTAGCACTAGGGGCTCAATTTCTTGCTCTGTGATGACCTGGGGATGGGGTGGGGGGAGGGGTAGGAGGGAGGTTCAAGAGGGAGGGGATATATGTTTACATATAGCTGATTCACATTGTTGTCCAGCAGAAACTAATACAACATTGTAAAGGAATTTTACCCCAATAAAAAGAAGGGGAAAAAAAAAAGATTTACAACAACAAAAATCCTTGTATATTGCAAACGTGTTTAATTTGGTTTAACCAAAAGTCTAAGTGTTCACCTGATTACAACAGAAACCAAATATAGTCTCAGATACAGTTTCAAAGATGATTAGTTAATTGATAAATCAAGAAATACTGATTTGAACCTAGTGGTGATAAGAAAATTGCTAATAACAACAGAAAAATGAACAGCTAAGAAAGATAAAAAGTGGTTGTCTTAGGTATAGGATAGGAGGAATAAGGAGAGGTCAGGCAGAAGACTTATTTTTTATCCTAAGCTTTTCTATATTATTTGATTTTTACCCATGTTGGTGAGTTCCTTGGATGAGATAAAAATCATTGAGATAATTGTAGAAAACTTCCCTAAATTGGGGAAGCAAATAGCCACTCAGGTCCAAGAAACACAGAGAATCCCAAATAGAATGAACCCCAAGCGGGACACCCCAAGACACATATTAATCAAATTGGCAAATATCAAATACAAAGACCAAATATTAAAAGCAGCAAGGGAGAAGCAAAAGATAACTCACAAGGGGAATCCCATAAGGATAACAGCTGATCTCTCATCAGAAACGCTTCAGGCCAGAAGGGAATGGCAAAACATACTTAAAGTCATGGAAGAAAACAATCTACAACCCCGACTACTCTACCCAGCAAGGATCTCATTCAAATTTGAAGGAGAATTCAAAATTTTCTCAGACAAGCAGAAACTGAGAGAATTCAGCAATACCAAACCAGCCCTCCAACGAATGCTAAAGGATCTTTCCTAGATAGGAAACACCGATGGGATAGATAATCTGGAGCCCAAAACAATAAAATAAATGGCAGCGGGATCATACTTATCAATAATTACCTTAAATGTAAACGGGCTGAATGCCCCAACCAAAAGACAAAGATTGGCCGATTGGATACAGAAACAAGACCCCTATATATGTTGTCTACAAGAGACCCACCTCAAACCTAGGGACACATATAGACTGAAAGTTAAAGGCT